>BMAU01017720.1:905000-1505000 GCA_019973935.1 Trichonephila clavipes
TTTTAAAACTCTATTTTATAATCTATCAAACTCAATTCACAAAGAAATAGGTTTTATGTATTTTTACCCTATTATTGGGTAATTTCAATTTTTTATCAATAATTTTAAGCCCTCCCCCAAATATTTTGTTACTGTATTTAAGAAGCCCCCCAAAGGCCAATTTATCTCACCTTGAAAGATGTTCTCGAGAAAAGAACCTTTTAAAAATATATGCTTTGTGGTATAGTAACGTAAAAAATTATATTTTTAAGTTTTACATTTTTTTACGACAAATCAAACAAGTTGTTGACCTATGTGTTCATTTTTTACTTACTAAATATTTAAGATTCCAATTTTCTTGAAATAATATATATTAGTTAGGTATTTTTTTGAAAACATGAGGAATACACAAAAACTGATTCCCACATAAATGTGTCGGTACTCCACGTTATTTGTTTTCATTAACCGTTGCAATTACAAAAAAAGAAAAACAAATAACTCGCTATTCGTATCCAGCATGGCATCTATAGCAAAATTGATGTAGAATTTCTCACTTGAATTTTAATGCATTGTTCTTAAATAATGTAATTTGTTTGTGCAACGGGTGATAACCGGGGCACTCAGAAATGACCAGTGGGCCACATACGGCCCGCGGGCTACAGGTTGAGGATCGCTGGCACAGAGTACTGCCGGTTTATGTTCCACAATTATAAAATATAGATAGTAGGAAAACATTAAATTTGAAATAAACGCCTTTTTTTACCAATTTCGGGCGAAATAATAGCCCACTTAAAAGTTTTAAAGTTCTATGTTGTTTTAAGGAAAATTTTATTTGTTTATTTAACTCATACATATTTAGTTATAAAATTATTTTCTGTAGAATATATAAATTACAAACATTTACAATAACTAGGGGAGTTCGTATTATATTAAAACGATGCTAGAACTTTCTCTCAAGTAAGTCTAAAATTTTGAATATACATCACACGAAGCACAAATTTAAGGAAATAGAAAAAAGTGCTAATTGAACTCCACAATTGAAAGTTATTTTTCAATAAATTTAGAAGAATTTCCAAATTATATATTTACTTAAAATAGAAAATGCAATAGCCCACTTATTCAAAAAATGATTTTAATGCATGTCGAGGCTGCTAAAACTAAATGCAATGTATTAACAAACATAACGATACACACAAACTCTCATATATATATATATATATATATATATATATATATATATATATGTGTGTGTGTGTGTGTGTGTGTGTGTGTAAAAAAGCGCTTTTTATCTCTTTTTGTACTTTATTTTCCTTATTTTATTACAAAAATATCAATTATTAGAAATAAAAATGAAAAATCTGATAATTTCTTACAACACTTTTATGCACAGCAGTATATTTTGAAAAATTAATTCATATTAAATTTTGCTTTATTTTATTTGCAAAAATTATTTAACTTAATCCGAGTCTCCGTGTCGAAACAATGAAACAATCCATTCGCGTTTTTTATTTCAATAAGAAACCAATTAAAATATTTTTTACAATAATTTAAAAATTAATCATATGTAAATTCATGCGCCAAATTTACCTAGAGTTGTTACTAAACGGAAAATTACAATAGTTCACTTTATTGCATTCAAGCTTTTGATGAGGGAAAAATTCTTTATAAAATCTACAAATTATTACTTTTTTATATTTGAAAATTAAGTTTATAGTTTAGAAGAAAATTTTTGCACTCAAGCAATTACTCTTCTTTAAAAAAATAGCAATAATAGTAAGAAGAATAGTGAACCGATAAAATATTCTTTCATTCACTTTTTTAAAAAAAATATTTTTGGGTAAATGTGCGTAAGATATAAATTTCTTTAAGGCAAAATGGTTAATCAGAGAATATTTTTTTTCTGAAAAAAATCAATTACTTCTACACCAATAAAGAATTTTCTACCATAATTTTTTTTTAATTTCTCAGAAACAAATCGAATTTAATTAAATTTATAAAAAAAAAGTATTTTTTTCTGGATAGAGATTTTTTAACAATATTAATAAATCATATTTAATTAATTTTGAATTACACATAATTTATAAAGTTTAACTTTTCAGTTATATTAATTAATAATTTCTAGTTTGCTTTTAGTTAGTCCAAATTTTAATTCTTTAACGTGTCTTTAATGGTTTTATTTTGTATGCATTTTACATCAATTACTTTTATTACTACATTCGTATGTAAGTAAAATATAATTCATAGAATTAAAAGACAAACACATGACACCTTTTTTAATAATAATTTCACATAAAAATTAATTAATGGAGCTGATTTTCAACTCTAAATTGTGTGTTTATCTGTAGCAATATTTTTAAATTTATATTCTGATTTATTGTTTAAAGTGTATAATAAAATCTATTATAATAGCTGGAATTTTTTTATAATAAGATTGAAAATTAATAATGGCGCAGTAAGTATAAATCAATATTTAAAGAACTTACAAGCACCATTGCATTACATTCCTTCTATATTATCATCAGCAAAGCTTATAACATCTTGTCAAATGTTGGAAAGTCTTTCGAGACCATGGCCAAGGATGTTGATTGTTGTTGTCGTTAGCGGGGTGTCCTACTACGTGGCGTACATAGTAAACGTCATGAAATTGGGGGTCAACTTCGGAAACAGATCAAAATCACAAAGACTCGTGTCAGGTGTTTTGGGAGAACGTTTCAAGATTTCTCACTGCCAAGGCGCAGTAGGAAATTGACATTGTTAGCGACATCACAACGGGTGCTGTCTTGCAACATGATAAGGAGATTGTTTTGAAATAGACGTTTGTACCACATAGTCAGACGCAGATAGTGCTGTAGAAATCGCAATTGTATTTCTGCTATGACAGTTTGTATAGTACGTCGAATATGCGTAAGAGCCATAAGAGCCGAATATGCGTACCATTCTTCCAGTCATATGCCACGATCAGCGTAATATGCACCCTAGAGGATTCCTGTTGAAATTTCTGTTGGTGTGTTGAACCTTAGGGAAGCCAATCATTTAATTGTCGCAATACTTCACGTACATTGTCTCAAGCCCACGTCTCATCAATGACGCTAGTACACTGCAAATAAAAAACGTCTATTTCATTGTGGTATCTCTCCTGTAGGAGACCACCCATTCCAAACCGGTTCCATTCCTGTAATACGGTGAGTTAATTTGGTACCTAGTGGGCAGCAATTTTTCTCATGTTCAGATATTTCTTCACCATTTGTTGACTGGGACCAACATCTAAGGAGAAATCTCGGACCACCCATTGATGGTTTACAGAAAGAAGACCGCTCAGGAGAGATATCAATCTAATCTTGGATAATAAAGGACAACCTGTGGGTGCTGTAAATCCGGAGTCTCATTCTGATCTGAACGGAAAGTTTAAATCAACGTGCGACCATCATTTACGGTATTGCATTCTCATCACAGATATCTAGTAATCTTTTGTAACATTCTGTAGAATTTTGCCACAGGAAACCTCGATCTTAAGTCGTGACCGCTGATCCTCT
This sequence comes from Trichonephila clavipes, assembly GCA_019973935.1. NCBI lineage: Eukaryota > Metazoa > Arthropoda > Arachnida > Araneae > Nephilidae > Trichonephila > Trichonephila clavipes. The sequence continues at coordinate 908,513 of BMAU01017720.1, forward strand.
TTTAAAAACATGATTTAGAGGGATAGAAACGAAACACAGCAACTACCCTTCGAACTAGATCTCTCGACTGATTTTTCACACTCTACATATCAACAATAGTGCCATGTTAAGGCTTCCATATTTTACTTGAGCATGTCTATACTTCTGCAAGCTTCTAGGTTAAATTGACTATTAAATTTGCAGTCCTCATATAAACACATTTTTAAATTATATTATCGTTAAAAAATTTAAATTCTGTATATATCGTTTTTACGAAATTTTCAATAATTTACAAGGGTCGTTAAGTAGATTTCCTTTTACTTAAAGTTATATATATATATATACTTCTCAAACTTTCAATGTTTGCGACACATTATTCATTCATAATTTGCATCCCGCCACCCCCAAACAATAACGATACATTATAAATTCAATAGTACTTTACTTTGACGCTAAACCTACAGAACGACTTTAACCTTCTAAGACCCCTCAACGTAAATAAACGTCTCGCTCATCCCATGTGTTAATTTCCCTCAGACGTATATATACGTCTTTCCGAAGTTAAATCTTTTATATTATCTGCTATCATAAAATTATTCCAAAGGCCTTGGAAAGCAATAAAATGACATTGATAGTGTTTGCGAAGGATTCACTTATTTCAGAGAGGATTTGATTATTTTTTCATTTTTTACCACACACCCTCAATACACCTCATACGCTTACCTGCGTTCTAAACGGTGGCATTGGGGCGCAAATCGCGTTATTTTTAATCACCATTTAAGGGATTAATTATAAACCGTTCAAACTAATAAGATAAGTGTTAAGGTTTAAAAATAATTTTATATATGACAGACTCATAGGAACACTGTTAATTATTAAAAAAGTCCTTAACTTAATATTGATAATTATCAAATAGATTGTGCAGTACTGATACATTTATAAGTATATTATAGTGTAAACGATTATTGTATGTAATATGTTTTGTTTACTTTCAGTAAGTTAATACTTTTCGAAATAGTCATTTGCTTCCGACTTTTCAATATATGCACGTCTCCCCGTCGTAAGGTTATCACGTCCCCAGGGATAGCGCTCCCCACAGTTTGAGAAACACTGCTTTACCATTAAAATTATATTTTCCTCAATGTAGACCACATTTCATTTCAAAGGATAGACAGTCAAAAAAATAATCTTAAAATGAACCCACAAAAATTGTGCATAAAGATATATTTTTTAAAGATCTTTTTGTTTGTAAAAAAGAAATAAATGAAATTTTGATCAACCACTTACTCATTTCTTTTAGTTCATATTTTTCATTTTCTCTAAAGAAAGTAAATGTACGCATTTTAAAAATGGACGTAGATGTCTTATTTACATAGAAAGTGGAGCAAACAAGTAAGTGGTATCGTGTGAGGGATTTTACGAAAATTTTTAAAATAAGTATTAAAGCCTTCAATTCCGGAAATAAAGATCGAAAGAAAAAAAATACATGTGGTCATTATGCGTTTAGTTTTAGAAAAAAAAAAATGGCGAAGGAATTGGAAAAGAAATGCTGCCGCTTCCTTTGCATTTTGTTTAGTCTGAAATTTGCATTTAAAGGTTATTATGCCTCAAATATATTTTTCCTTTCCTTTTCGAATGCATTATGATACAATATTTTTCTCTTAATGAATCTCTGAGCATATTTTTAAAGTAGACATCTTAGCTTAATTGAATAGCCATGAAATTATATTTAGTGCTTTAAATGTTTTGATACAGCGACTTTTTGTAAAGTTATATTCAGTTTGTTATTTTATTGCCTTTTAATGATTTAACTTAATTTAAAATTATATATATATATATACATATATATGCTGCTCATGTGTCCTTCATTGTGTGATTTTCCTACTGTCTGTGTTCTTCGAATGTGAATGTTGGATGTTATCTATTGTGAGTAGAGAATAAGACTATGTATATATATATATATATATATATATATATATATATATATATATATATATATATACTACTTATTATCTACCCACTTTTCTAGAGTTACCAGGAAGAGTTGTAAGATTATACATTCTATTTTAAGTTATTTCTATCTAAGCTATAGAATTACGATTGGTATTATATTGCAAAATTCATTGATAAACTCGGAAATTAATTTTCTCTATAATACCCCAATAGCCAGCAAAAAGTCTAATGGAATTTCTATAAAAATTTTGCAGTGGATCTCTGTTCCAGAAAATAAACTTTTCCGAAATTTAAGTCTGTAGATACAATAGTCAAAAAAAAAGTAATCAGTTTGTATGTATAAAGTTCCGGCATCCTCCTTGTGTGCCAATTTCCTTCAACCCACTTTTAACGAGGGTCTACATAATTAAAGACACATTTTCCGAATATTGTTCCATGGCTGTAATAGTTTAGAAACCAGTATTTTTATCTATACTTGGTCCACACAACCTGCCTTTGCGGTCAATTTCCGCTAAAGTAATTCTTTGAGGATGTCTACTCAACAGAAAAATTATATTAATCAAGTTTTAAATTTGTTGATACGTCTAATAATTTCAAAACATAAATTTTTATCTATAATGGCCAATTTCTGCAAAAAAATCTCTTAGGAAATTAAAGTAATAAAAGAAATACATTTGCCAAATTACAAGACTGGGGATGTATTAGTCGAAAAACGGGATTTTTTTCTGAGACGCTGAATATGTTTCATGCGTGTAAAACCTGACTTGACACTAAAACTGACAGATTTACAAAAATTATGAAATTAAAAGTGGATAGAAAATTTTAAACAAGTTTTCTAGCATTTTAGTGACTATGATGAATTCATCTTCCAAAATTATGAGTTTTCATACATGTCAATTAACAAAATGATATTTTATTTTCAATACAGTACGAGATAATATAACGAATATACACATTGATTGTATTTCAAACCAAAGTTTCAAAATGGTATATAAAAAAGAACCACTGATCAGAGAATGTCGTCAAATTTGAGCAAGATATTATTGAAGCAGAAGGAAAGTGTATGACATAAGAAAAAAAATATTCCCAAAATTTATTGACAGATGGTGATGTAAGCGTCGGATTATGTAAATAAAAAATACTTGCCATGAACCCGACTTATTTCAATTGTTATAAAAACAGAGTACAAACTTACCAAGGAATTCCCCAATGCTGCGTTTTGAGTCCAATTCTTTTCTCATTACTTATTTTCGGAGTAGAAAAATATGCTATCCCTTCTCAAATTGGACTTTTCACTGATGATGTCATTTGGTGGTGCAGTGATGCAAATATTAGTAAATGGGAATCTCAACTGAATAGGTCCATAGTAAATATTAAGGAGTTTGCAGACAACCACAAAATTACTTCCAATGCTTCACAGTCTACAGTGAGCCTCTTCACGGCTAATAGACATCTTTAAAACTACTCTTCTGAGCTTTTCCTAAAGAGTGAGCGCTTGATTTACAGTAAATGCCCTACCTAATTTGGTGTCACTGTACACCGGAAGTACACTGTGGTTAACATATTGAAAGAATAGCCAATGAAGCAAGAAATAGACATACGATCTTAAAATATCTTTCTGGCAGACAGTGAGGTTCAGATGCTCCACACTCAGAATATCTTATACAAACTTGGTTCGCCCAGTCTTTGAATATGAGTACCAAATCTTTCAAGTAGCACCTCCTACTAACTTGAAAAAACTGGAGAGAATGCAACTCAATGCTGCGAGGATTATCACGGGCCTCAGATATAGTTGCCCTACTGACATAGCTCTGTACGAGGCAGTCATCCAACCTCTTACTGTGAGATTCAAAGTCTACTCATATAGATATTTTAACAAAATTAAAAGCTTTGGTTCTCTCAAGAGAACTTAATCTTTTAGTTTAAAATGGACAAGTAACCAAAGTTTAAAGCGAAACATCCCAATTAATTACGTGTGTAAACATGGTTTTATTGATTTTAATGTGGACACATCTGCACCTTTTAGCTGCATCTCACCTATTGATTATTTTAATCATGTTGGATTCCGGCAGGAATTAGTACCCGGTACTCCCAAGCATAGCAGTCATCCGAAATTACTCAGACAGCTGGCACTTGAAGTAATAAATGTTATACCCGATCAAGCATTGATTATTTACACATATGGTAGTCGTTCGGACACGGGTAGAGCAGGAAGTGGTATCTTCAGTAACACTCCTGAGAAAGATGTTAAAATCAGCATCAGGAATTCTAACCACTGTTCCGTATTTAAATCGGAAACTCATTGCTATTAGTGGTGCTCTCGATCATGCTCTCAACTTTTATAAGGACAATATCTGGATCCTGAAAGATCCATCTAACATATAAAGAATGGGCCAAACATTATCGATAGTACTGGTTCAGCTATTTTATCAAAATTGTTTAGGCTTGGTCAGAGGAAACAAGTATGTCCCCAGTGGATACCTTTGCATGCGGGTGAGCTGGCTGGTAGAGGCTGTGATCTCCCCGACCCCAGTCCCTCTGTTTTAATTCATTCGGAAATTCATTCCCTCCAAAAAACTAAAATCAATTTGACTTGGTGAAACCCTCCTGCTCACCCCTGGTACGCTTCTGAGAGAATTCTGGCCTATCTCTACAGTGTAGGAGTTCCAGAGCTCATCAGTTGGCCATGGTGCGCTTTAGAAGCGGTGACCTGTGTAGTATGACTTTCGTGAAAGGGGGTAAAGTCTTTCTTTATCTTCCCTGCCCTCTTCCTGCTTCTCCTGATCATCTTCTGGACTGCTAGGGCATTTCCCTACGACAGTTGTTTGAAAATCAAGACCTGGTGTGTGTCACTATTATGCGGAGAGGTCAAATGGATTTGGTGTAGGCCTTTCTGCTCCAAGGGTATTGGAAACAACAACAACAACGCCGTGTATAAAACTTTTCCTTTTTTCACATCTGAGAATTACGCCATAATTGCCTCATTGAAGACCGCGCTCTGCTTATGACGCATTTTTACACTAATAATGACTGAGCTGCAATAGTTCTACGTAGGTTTTGGACACTCAAGGGTATGAAAAATGGTGTTGGTCCTATGACTTCCCAGGGTCTTTAGAAAATGAGGCAAAAATTCGAATACACACATCGTTTTCATGTGCAATCTGTTAGGTAGAGGAAAATAGTTATTTTGACGGTAGTTGACCACGAAAGTGTAGGAGGAGTCGACCTGTGGTTTGAAATCACGCAGTGCTCGGTAAATTGTCCAAAAACTGGACAGACCTGTAAGCACGCTGAATAAAATTCTATCAATTACCCTGCATTACTATACAAGCAAAACTAACCGTTTGCGGGATTGGTTCCTTTGACCTGCAACCAAGATAAACTTTTGGTTTAGAAATCCCTGCTCACTTGGAAGAGACCAACGAATGTTCGTGGAAACTTTGTAATCAGAGAAAGCCCATTTTCATCTGGCAGTATATGTCAATACACAGAATTGCCGAATATGGGCATCAGAGAATATACTAGCAATCAATACCACTTCATCCTGCAAAGGCCAATTTGTGCGGTGCGGGTTTGCGACATCATTTATTATAGGACCGCACATTTTCGAGGAAACGGGGGCTTCTGGATCTGCTACCTTTACCGTAATTGGCCGGAACTATAAGTTATATTTTGCACAACAACGTAATGCTAGACCTTCGACAGTGTGGTTGTGTGTATGAAACGCATTTTATGCAAAATGGTGCTACTCCGCACAATGCAAATCCAGCGAAGTAGCTACTGAAGAGGCATTTTGAAAATGCTAGATTTATTAACCAACATTTTCGTACAGTCTGACTGCCCGGTTCACATGATATTAATCCGTGTGATTTCTTGTTGTAGGGCTATCTGATAGATGTTGTGTTTAGTGCTCTGATTGCTCACTTAGCTACTTAGCTGATATGAAGTCAAACATTGCTCAGCACATTCTGAACGTGACCCCGGACGGAAATTTCCCATGACTCGATCAGTTTTGTAACAGACTTAATTCCAATTTAATTTTTTTGCAGACTGGGAGGACAGCATATTCAACATATTTTGCACCAGTTTTGCAAAATTTAAATACCGCTTTGAGGAAAACATTTTATGCCATTTTTGTCGTGTTAGTTAAAAACCGATGTTAAGGACGCTTTTTATGCAGTTATTTGGCCTGAGGACGGACAAAGACCAACATGATAGTCTCTTTGAATGCAATTTTCGGCGTGAGGACAGTTAAAAATCGGTTTATCCCATTCGATGTAATATGATTTTGCCATGGTATGGTTTGGCTTACGTAACTAAAAGTATCACACATGAACAGTCATGCACACTGAACATGACACTTGGTTTAACCTTTAACTTACAACTTATTTGTTGTTTTACGATTCATTCTCATTTCTAATCAAACCCTCTTAAGTTATGCAGCTCAACAGTGCCATCTGTTGCTAAAATTTGAAATTACTTCTTTTTATATGCTATTGACTTCCCTTTTCTTCAGTAATAATCTCTTCAAATTTGACATGATTCTGATAGATGATTATTTTTATAACGTTTAAAAACTTTATATATCACTCACTTTAATTAAAATCACCGTATATATAAATATATACACTGGTGTGCAAAAATTAAGGACAAGACGGTTTTTTTAATATAACTTTGTACAAAAGCTTTCCAAATCAACACATTTAATACCGTAAGATCCCCAATACGTAAGGACATGTGTAATGTAAGCAACACTTACTAAAAGAGAAATCAGAAGGATAAAAATAAGCTTTATTGAAAAAGTAGCGTGGAGCGCAATGCGACTGAAGGCCGAAACATTCCTGTGATGGGTGTCCATCAAGAAACATCCGGTCTTTAGTAGGGGATATGATCTCCCTGACTGCTAGGCAGGTTTTACAGCAACTGCCCCTGCTGGGAATGAGGGTGTCAATGAGTTGTTGAGGCATTGCTGACCATCTGCCTTGCAGTGATAATCGAAGCTCCCGAATCGTTACTGGTGGTAAGGTACGTGCTGCCAAGCGTTGGCCTAGAAAATCCCATACTAGCTCTATGGGATTGAGATCCGGAGTTCGTGCCGGCCAATCCATACGTTCAATATCCTCACTCTCTAAGAGCTGTTCAGCAGCTACTGTGTGATGACATGGTGCAATGTGGTCCATGAAAGGAGCTGCAGACCCATAGCGCCTCTAAAAAGACGCACATATGGAAGAAGAATCTCGTTACAATAACGGGTCCCGTTGACTGAACCTGCATCGAAGATGTGAAGGTCTGTACGACTACCAAGCATGATGCCTCCCCAAACGAGAACACCGCGACCTCCATACCAGATGAGTATGCGATGAGAATCGCTACTCAAACTGAATCTGCTCTCATCTGTAAAGAGTACTCGTCCCCATTCATTGTCTCTCCAATTCCGGTGTTCCCGGCACCACAGAGAACGCCTTCTCCGTTGGGCAGTCGTTAAAGGTACACACCGTACAGGGCGTCGTGCAAACAGACCACCACCGTGCAGTCTTCTGGTCACAGTAAAACGCGATATTGGTCGTCCAGTTGCCTGTGTCGTGTGTCTAGCGATTTCTCCCACTGTCTGCCGCCTGTTTCTTCTGGCCCGTAAGACAATGTACCGGTCATCTGCGGGTGTGGTTCCTCGTGGACGACCACTACTGAACCCGCGGATAGCTGTTCCAGTAGTTTGAAATTGTCTCCAAAGTCGTGAAACAATGCTGTGAGCAATTCCGAACTATGCAGCCACACTTGTCACACTGCGTCCTTCCTCCAACTTCCCAATGATTCGACTTCGGGTAAAAGCATCCAGATGTCGTCTAACAGATTGATTATTTGCCATTTCTCGCTGAGGCAGCGACTCGGTGTGATTTTAACTGCTATATGGCGTACAATCTCTTTGCCCGAAATACTGATCTTTCACCGACAACATGCTTTATACTACTCAGACACTCCCCCATTACGTCTACCTGCATATCTGCGCATGTGCTACCGTACATCATCTTACTTAATCTCCTGATTGGTCTTTCTGTCCGCTCTGCCTCTTCGTTCAGCTTTTTGCACACCAGTATATATATATATATATATATATATATATATATATATATATATATATATATATATATATATATATATATATATATATTTTTATATATATATATATATATATATATATATATATATATATATATATATATATATATATATATATATATAATAGTAATAGCCAGTAATAGTCTCGCTTACCTGTATTTACACCACTATGAATCAAATCGGAAAAAAATGAACCATCCTGCCTCTTATTAAGATACCTAGATGATTTAATTGTTATAGGTCATGACAGGGAATTTAAACCTAGCATTAACTTTTATCCGGAATACCAAAAATTAATACAGACAAATTCTAACTCGAACAAAGTTGAATTTTTAGATTTAGATTTAAATATTATTGACAACAAATTATATAACAATATCTATGATAAAAGGGAAGAATTAAACTTCAATGTCATAATGATACCGAACATCAATAGTTGTCTACATATATCAATATTTAGAAATATAATTTTAACTTTTTTGATGAGAAATAATAATTTAACTACACACAATATTGCTAACTTAAAGAGTATCCAGAAATTTATATTTTGTTGCATACAGAATGATTATCCCATCAACTTCTTGAGAAAATATATACATCAAAAATATTTCTTTAAAATATTTTTAAACTCCTGAATGCACAAATCCACCCCACAACATTAGGTCCACAAAGTCAGCTTGTCAGTGGTTCAGCTGTGAAGGATATGTGTATTCCACACACAGGATACATTTAATATAAACATAGACTAATATTTACACGACTAAACTAAAATTATTTATGACCCATTAAACGTTTATGACCAATCACGCTAGTTTTTTGCGTGCAATCTGATTTGCATCTAATATCAAATAGTTAAACTCTAATTTTAGATTGTAAATTATTTGGATTGGCATGCCATTAGTTGGAGCTATGAGTAAGATATAGGAGTGGTAATTGTTGTATTAAATATGAGAAATCGCTCAATAATTGTAGATTGAATTATTGATAGGATGCTCTTTGGTGAGTTTTTAATGATTTACGCTATTATTTTGTGACTATACAGGGCTTTTAATTTAAACTTTCGTATTTTAGATATCTTTTAATTAGAACTTCTGGATTTTAGATATTTTATCTACCTATATAAATATTTTAAAGATGGGTGCATCATCTTTTTGTTCAATGGTTCACATATTATGCACTAATTGTTTTAGAATTGTAATATTTTAATGTTATAATATCTTTCAGAATGCGATGACGAATAGTATATTTTTTAAAGTTTAATGGTTTAATTTTAACTTTTTAATTTTTAACTTTTAAATATTTGAGAATTGGATATTTTCTGATTTACTTACAAAGTTGCAATAGGGGGAAGGTTGGCGCCATCTAACTAGTTTAACCCTAATTATCGGTCCTAAGTCCAAAGTTTGCACTTGGATATTTTATAAATTTTTATTTTATAACTTTTTAATTTTGTTTGAAAGCGTTGGAATTTATCTTCTATATTCGCCATTGATAATTTAAAATAGGATTTAGTATTATAAGATTCATATAATATCAATTTTTGAATGATTTTTATATATTTAAATATATATATATATATATATATATATATATATATACACATTCCAGAGTATAGTTTTCTTAAGGTACTACAAAGATTCAGCAGTATAAAATATTCATATTCTTAGAAATTTAAGCAGCATTAAATTTATTTTAAGGTATCCAACTAAGTTCCGAACCGTGATTTAAAAAAGCGTATAAATGGATAATTTTCATGATATTTAGTGTCACTTAGATTAGAATACATGTATAAAATACTTTTAAGGACATTATGACTAAAAAATTATTTTAATAGAATATTTCGGCAATATAAATTAACTTCTGTACGGAGGTTCAACTATTATTTTTTAAAAATTCACAATATTTTCAGAGTTAAAACCAATTGAAATAATTATCGGCGTTTTTTTTCTTAAAATTTCTCCCCTCTGTTGTCGTAATACATGTATAAACCCACTTCTGAGTTACGTATTTCAAAAAGTATATTTCAGTCTCTATACAGAAGTCTGCGCTTTATAGAGGCAAAATATTATAATAATAGAGGCCTTTTTCATAAAAGGAAAATATTTTGAAATTTGGTCATTCTATGTTCATTTTTTGTCAAAATATTGTACTTAAATATTTTTTTCTTGTAATACTATTCTTAAAACTGTTTTACATACATTTTCTAATTTAAGTAACATCAAATATCATTAATAATTTCTATTTATACGCTTTTGCAAAATCACGATTCCGAGCGTAGTCGGATACCTTTAATTATATTCTCGGTATTTTAAAGCTATACAGTACCCTTTTTTTGAATTTTTTTTTGGTGACTCTAATAATAAAAAAGATTTATGTTTTACTTTCAGATTATATCCTTAAGTTGATTCTGGAGGTGAAAAGTCAGTCAAACTAACCATAATCTTGCAATTTAAAAAAAATTATAAATTTGTTGTTTTAAATTTTTTTTTTATTAAATGTTACATTTTTAAGACTTTGTTTTCATTTTAAGTGATTTATTTTTCTTAGATCATTCGAAAGAAAATTTAGTATTAAAATTTCAAAATATGTTCCTTTTTTTTATTTTTAGCAATTATTTTTGCAGCTTAACTTGGAAAAAGCAAAAATAAATAAATAATTTTGAAATTAAACATTTAAAAAATAACTAGAAATCTCAGAACTTACTCCTTATTAAGTCTGATAGGACTTATAGTTGGGAGTATATGCAAACAGTTTCAAGACTCTACCTAGTACAAATAAAAAACAAATTTCGGGTTAAGAAAACTCATCCTCAAAATTAACAGTCTGAGAAAAACACAATTAAAATTTGTAAAGACATAAAACCAGAACTATTAATACTTGTAAAGCTCTAATTTTTAATATGTTATTTTCGAATTTATCTTTCACATTAAAACCCTCTCCTTTAGTTAAATATAACGTAAAATATTTTTTTTTATTTTAAATTTATTATTGTATAATATTGTTCTGCATTCTTTTGTTTTGAATAATATTGTTTTGCATTTCTTACACACGACGACAGGTGATTCAGCTCAAGCTTAACTTAATAATTTCACAAAAGTTTTTAAATACAAAGCTTTTATGTTTATACTCTAATAATTATACTAACTTAATCTAAAAATCAACATGTTTTCACATAAGAATTTAATTATTTTCTATTTTAAATCTAATTCCATTAGCAAGTTTGAGTTTTTGTTGCGTTACCTAAAATACTACAATATAGTGAGTGCTACAATATGTTTACTATAATGTGTGTGTGTGTGTGTGTGTAGTTTGGTACATCAGAGGATTATTCAATTTTATCAGAAATACTTCCTTTGCAGAATGCTTGTAATAGGAAATTTTATTGAGGGATTATTTGAGGTCTTTATTTAGATACATTATTTTCATTAGTATTCCATCACTTCCAAATAATGTCTATCATGACAACCTAAGAACGGTTTGACCGTGGTATTTTCTCAACAGGAAAAAAATTATGAAAGTAGAGTAAAAAGCTTCTGAGTCATACAAACTATGAGTAAAAATAAATACTGGTTTTGAAATTAGTATTAATTAAGTAACTATGAGGGAATTATTGTATTAATTGCTTACAAATAAGTACAATACTTAACTAAATGCGTAAATGTATTATTATTTTTTTTAATTTTAAAACTTTTACGCATTTATCGTTTTTCTGTGCAACACAAAAACTCTTAAATGTATTTTTTTATGAATATACTTTGCTTGTTATGAAGAGTGTTTCATATAACTTAAAATAATTTCTCTCATACTTACAAAAAGTTTCATGTTCATACCTCCTTCCCAAACTTCTATGGATTTTATGCATATATGTTTTTACTCAAAATTTGAAGCATGGTGCAATAAGAAATCTTACATTGTAATGGGGAAATCAATAATGTCAGTTTTTTATTCTTATATTTCTATTTTCAATACTTCTCAAGCAACACATTGCAAATTTTACTGCAAATCACTGTTTCAATCGAAAATTTTCAATAAATTCTTGCCCCAAAATTCCCACCTTCGCCATAAAGAAAATTCCTGATGAGAAGCATTTTCAGTACCATGGGCAATCTGTATGTCTTAAAAACACTAGCACTAATAATATCACTATAAGAACAAAGATTAAGTACAAATTAAAGAGAGAAAGAAGAAAATACCAGTACCCGCACATCGTTCAGGCAAACCGTCTGTGCCAGCTTATTTAATGTGCATCAGACCCTTTATACGGGATATAGTATTGTCATAAGTAGATTTAAGGCTCGAATGAAGAAATACAAGATGCGAATTCCCGATCATGACCACTTTGCTTCTGCGGGCACACATACATTTACAAATACCGTTTAAATACTTTAAACTGTTATGCAGGGTGTCGGAGCTTAGAACATCAAAAAAAAACATGGTTTAGTATTAGAGAAATACCCATCAGAGAATATAATAAACTGTTAATTTGGGGATTGAAAACCCTCCGAAATTTTTTAGGCCTTGTACGATCGGCCGCTCATGCAAGTATTATTCGACAATCGCAAACGATAAAGTTGTTACACTGACTTCATTAGTAAAGATGTAGACGCCACAGTAAAAGGTGCATAGCGCACTATCTTAACGGTATTTAAATCAGTCACGTGTGTACAGCAACGTGTTCGAATGCTTTTACTAGCTTTCCTAATAGACATGTCAAATTTCTACAAAATGAATCACACAAACGATCAATAGTGTCTTTCTTCTATGACGATAACTTAAGGGTACTTGCCAGTTTTTGAGATACCAAAGTTTTCGTCTTCTTTAAAATTCTTTCCCCTTGGTGTATATATTTTGATGTCGAAGTGTCGGCTTTCCATTCCAGGTGAGCACGTAGCTGTACACGCGTGACTAATTTAAATTCCGTTATACAAAAAACGCACTGCACTTTTTGTTTTGGTGTCCTCATATTTACTAATGAATTCAGTGTAACAAATTTAACGTTTAACCAGTAACAGTGCAACAAAATTTCCGAATAATGTGCACACATGTGGTCGATCGGACTAGACCAAAAAAATTCGGAGGGTTTTCAAATCTAAGGATGAACAGTTTATTTCATTCGTATGAGTGTTCTTTAGTAAAAATCTATAATTTTTGGATACTTTAGCCCGGACACCCTGCACTTCTACTTAGTTATCCATACTCTAAAATAATCTGTCTTTTTTCAGATTATTCAACGTAGCCCACCTAGAAAATGTACTACTACATATTCCTTAAAAGTTTCACATATCCCTTAGATATTCAGCCGCAAATCAATCACTGAGGTGCAAAGAGCAACTGTAAAGGATTACAGTCATATTTCAAGTGTCAGTTCTCTTGTCAAAAGATCCTTTTCATGGGAAACTTCCTTCTCTCTTTGAAGGGAGGAAAATTTGCATTTACAGCGTTTCTGGAATTCAGATGGGAATTTTCTGTGATTTGATACAAGTTTTGGATTCTTTATTGCCATGTAATGGATGTGTGTGTCAATTTCAAGGCAAAGTTCGTTAGTAAAAATATTGTTAACGTAATATTGTATATAAGAATTCCAATACTTTTCTCTCAAATATGAAACAAATTCTTACTTTTAATTTTAGAACAATAATACTTAATATTAATACATTGAACATTTTAAAGAAATTATGCATAATTTTGAGATTTTTGAGATTTCAAACGTCTATTATTGGGGTATTCATATTAAATATTTTATAATGAAAGCAATTTATAAAATAGTATACTTGTTTTAATTTATTATGTATCAGATATAGAGTTAAGACAAGGGTTATTGGTGATGGTCCTTGTATTCTTGAGTCACAGCAGACGAGACAATCCCCAATTCCGATATATCCAAACCAAGCCAATGTGAAAACTTTGAGCCTCGTCAGACGTAATGTACAACATGCTCTAACTACGAAGAATATTTAATAGTACATATGCCCTAGAAACCAAACTTGAATACAGTAACATCAGTCATGAACTCATGAAAAAGCCACTAAGCTGCGCCTGTTCAAACTATAAGAATTGAAAGAAATTATTTTTTTTAACATAAACGCCATATTTTTTCAGTGTAGAATGTAAACGAAATAAAAAAAAAGTTCATTAACCGTCAAAGCATTGCTCTTTGACAGACATTTTATAATTAATAGTATTAGGACCTTACAACTTATATAAATTTGTTGAGCTGTTATGCCTCAATATCTTAACAAACATTTTAAATGATTTATTTAATGCTTTTATAACAGTACTTTTTACTGTCACAAGATATTTTAAATTAAAGGCAAATTATAATCCATTGTTTCTTATCCATGTGGATGTGTTTTACAGTAAACTCTTCACTTTTTGAAATTCGTTATTTTCAAACAGTATATTTCGAGAAAATATTGAAATATTGGTTTCCAATAAATTTAGTTAAACAGGAAATAAGAGCAAAAATAATAATATAAAATAGAAACTGACAATTTTAGATGAAGTTATCGACAATATTCTACGAAAAAACAAAGGTGATTTTTTAGAAAATTTTGAAAGTTATAGATATATTTCAGAATTTTTTTTTTTACACAATGATGCATTATGTATCAATTAACTGAAATTTTAAAATTACCATTTAAAGAATTAAAAAATAAAACAATCACATCAAATTAAATTTGATCTAGCTGGGAAAACCATTTTTTGTTATCGGAATATATATGACTCCCCAATTATTTAACATCTCAATATCTTTGAAATGCATCATGCTTTTTATTTCTTTCTTTTTAAATATTATATATTTTCCTTAATTCGTTATATCTTTGCATTCCTACTATTTATTTTTCCTGTGGTTATTTTTATTTACTGCAATTGTTCATTCTTTCTCTAGACACAGATGAAATGTAATTGTATTTCCTAAAGTCTTGATTCTAATTGAAATTTAATGTCCATTGTTGGACTGAAAGATTGCTAATGTTATATATTGTGTTAAATTTTGGTTAGGTAAAACACTCGAAGGGTAATCTGAAGGATGATGTATTAATAAAGGAGTTTAAATTCTATTACAAGGGTGCCCAACCCAAATCGGTTGATGGTCTAAGTAAAAATTTTCTAAACTGAGTTGAGCCGCACATATCAAACTCAAAAAAAAATATTCAAGATATTTTTCTATCGTACAGCATTCAATTATTGATATGATCAAAATACACCAAGTTTACCTTTTACTGGATCACAATCACAACAAAGTTGAAAGTCGACCGATTGCACTTGTTGGTGGAAGAATATTTCTTAACCTACAAGGTTCTTATCTACAGTAGATTTATGCTGCCATCTGAGGCTACGTAATATAACAACTATATGCGTAACATCTTCACGTTTTATACTTATGTTACAGTAAGTTTGCATAAAATTGATTTAGATTTTCAAAATTTTTATTTTAAATGCAAAAAAAACAACAATTAAGTAAAGAGGAACAGCTTTGTAATTATTACACTGTCAAAAAAGGTATTTTTTTCTGCCCGATAGCCAAAAGTTTATTTTCTTAATGTACGATATTAATTATTCCACCGTGATTAAACATTTATCATAAAATGAAAAAGTTACATAATTTCAGAAGGTTAAAATATTAAACATTTTTATTCTGCTGCCTTAATTATCTTACATTTCTACTAGCTGGTCTGACAGTCTTGAGGCAACTCAGTAAATCCATCATTGGATACTCTCTGCTAAATAACACAAGAAAAAGACTACTAATCTGAACTTAAAAATATAGACATAAATTATTTCTCTGAGAAATTGAACTAAATACACTACTCAGTCTCAACGAAGTTCTCGTTGAAAGAGGAATAACACACCCAAGCACATCTGCTTTCCTTCATCCATCAACACCAGTTATTACAATTGCTTGGAAGTCAAATGAAGGAAAATAATGATTTCGGTAAAAACTGCATGGGGAGAGGGGGGGTCAAAACACGATATTTTCCATTCACCCGTCTGTAGTCTACATGTATAAAATAATATAGACAGAAACTTCAATTGGGCCGCAAAAATTCTCCAAATGGGCCGCAGGTTGGTCATGCCTGTTCTATTACGTCTATTCATTGCGTCCTAGTCATGTCAGTCTTTGCACCACTAATAGCACGTTGTGCAGTGGAAATAATATGCATTAAATCTATCGAGGGTCAATGTTATCACGTTAACATAATTTGGAAAATATGTTAGAAATGTACAATCGTTTTTGATGCTCCTCCAGTGATACACTATAAGAGTAAAATTCAGAGAAAATTGTATATACAATATTTTTTTTAAAATTCAAACTATTTTTTTACTGTGTGAAAATAAATATTATTTACAAGAAAGAAAACAGATATTTGAAGACAAAATAAAATAATGACAACGAAGATTGTAACGAAAGTTATAGCAGTTTCCAAAACATAGGCACACTATATAAAGAATTCAAAATGCGTTTGAATTTTAGTAAATTTCTGGAAAATTAATCTCTACATCAATCAATTACAGACACCTCAAGATAGCATTGTAAGTTCGTCTATCTTATATACTTAATTCAAATGTTTTAATTTTCAATGGATAATAAATATAAAATTACTTAACGTGAAAATACATTTTAAAAGCTGAGTTGAAAATAGTAAATTTAAGATCACTTCGTTATATAAACCATTACATTTTACTGCAAATGAAGGAAAATTGATGCGTCAAGATCATCATCATTTCAAATGTACATGACACTATTCAAGTATCATTAATTTTAAAATAAGTTAATGATAATTGATTACTTCAGACTAGAAAGACTGAAATTTAGTATAGACCTATATTGTCCAAAATCAGTCAAAATGACTGCAGTGTGAAATATTGATTAATGTGTTAAGAAGTTTGTTCAAAATTAACTTTTAATTTTTTTTAATTATTATTATTTACAGTCATATAACAAGTTATTAGTAAGGTTTAACAATAAAAAAAATACTTCCAATTGGAAAAAAAAATCTAGGAAACTGTGCAAAAAAAAAAGTAATTATTTTTCTAATTGAAATTAAAAAGCAGTCAAAATGTCTTCCTTGGGAAATCTAGTGTTAAACATATATATATAAGGCATTGTTGAAAATGTCAGATTTTTACAAGGTTTTAGAAAGGATATTTACATGCTTTTTGAAAGTGTTTCAAAGTTTCACTGAGTGAGCTTTGATAATATTTATGTTTACATTGTTTAAAGTTGACGAATGTGGCAGTTATTGAGCACTGATAATACAAAAGACTTACTAAAATGTAACCGTCAAGCAAGGGTGCCAGCTTTATTTTTTTTAATTTTTTTAAGTAAAAATGACATCTAATTGATTTTCGGGAAGGTGTGTGCTTGATTGTCCAAAGGTTACCACTTTCGTGAGACCGGTACATTTTGAAAGTAATCAATAGGTATAGGAGAAATTGCAAACGTTATGTCCTTGTTTAAAAAGGGACACAATAAAACAATATGGAGCAATATTATTCGACAAAAACGCCTTATGTAGAAGTTTAATGTCCCAAAGCCAAGTTTTTCATATTACATTAACCAACGAATCCTAAAAGGAAAAAAATTGCTCCATAACCATGTCATTTTGACTGCGCTAGATTGGTGCATTGTTTCATTCTTGACATACTCAGGGGCTTACAAGGAAGTTAGATGGTATGTATGCATGATACTTTAAATGAATCAATCAGGAGAAGAACAACATTGAACATCATGCATTCAGAAGAGAAAGTTAAATAATATACATGTTGGAATTTTAATGGTGGTATGGCTGCGTGTGTGAGGTATCTGGATGAATATCTTCCCAGCATTAATGTTTTTTAAAGTTTGTTTCTTTTTTTTTAAACTAAACTTTCCTAATGTGAAAATAGTTATTATAGAATAACATCTTCGACGTCATGTAAGTTTTTAAGAACACTAAAAATTAAAGGAAAATTTGTAGAAATGCAAATGTTGTTTGTTTTTGGTTTATTTCAAAGAAGAGGGAGGGTAACATCATTTTGCTAATGTTCCAAATGAAGCATCATCATATGATTTACAAAAAAATAATACATGTTTTAATGTATAAACATACTTCCTAACTCCATTGTTTTTTGTTATTCAAGCTTTTATTTTCAATGTTATTATTTTATTATCTCCTACTATTAGATCAGTGAAATTTAATAATGTATATAGTGAAGTAAAAGTATAGTATTTATAATCAGGATTTACTTTATGACTAAAATTTATTTTGGAATTAAAAACTTATTAATAAACATTATGAAATGCTCTTGAATTATTATTAAGTATTTTAAATTTGATGGAGCTTTTTTAATATAATACATGTATTTAATTAATATAATTAACAATAAAAATTCTATTTAATAAATGTTTCTATAACATTAAAATGTTCACGGTTAAACGTTCAAAAGATAAATAACAAAATAATACCATCAAAAGTTAGTTTTAATTCCTTAACTTGCGTTTAATTTCAGTAATTATATATAGCAGACTAAATTGCAAGTGTATAATTAAAATTTCATGGAACTAATATAAGTAAAATAAAAAATAACTGGAAATAATAAATTGATTTAAACTTTAAAGCAGCCAATGAAGAAATAATTGATGGTCGAATAAAAAGAAAACCTTTCTATGAGGTTTTCTTAAGACTTATCTAAAATGTATTTAATTCTAGCAATTTTCATTGACATAAAAATTTTACTTCAATTACATTCACCATCATTCTGCTTCTGGACATCTTAAGTGAGTCTGAGATAATCGTATCGCTTTGAACTCGCTTCTCGTTTCTGGGTCGTTATCCTTCAAGTGTATTCATAATTTCCCATTTCCCTCTCGGATAATCGAACGCAGAGAATGTGGCTAGTACAAGCATCAAGGAAATTCAATTGGTCATCACGAGCCGTTACCGTGAAAATGAGTATTGGCTTCCCCTTCACTTCAGGTCAACGACGTCGTTCCTGTAATAATTTCTACTGAAAATGTCGGAGCAGTGTACGGCACTGTTAAGAGATAACAAACATGTAGACTGAGAGTGTGCTGTTTCGATGTTTTAGATTGAAAGTAATGGGAAATCTATTGGGGTAAAGGACATTCTTTTAGCTAAATTTGAGAAAAAAAATAGTTTTTGCATTAGAAATACATTTTATCTTACTTTATAACTAAAATTAAGAGAAGATTTAGTGTTGTTTAGTGAAATGTTATGATACTTTATTACAATTCTGCAAATACGAATTCCTAAAATATAATTACCTTTGTAAATTCATTCTCATAAAGAATATTATAATAATTTTATTATCTATATATATTTTTTCCCAAAATGATTTTCAATTTACCACAAAGAGTAGTTAATTCAATAAATATACAAATAAATTATTGCTATAGTAACAAAATACATTATGAGCTGGACAAAAAAGTATGAATAATATGTTGTCGTATTCAGAAATTAAGGTGACATCATTTGATGTCATATCATTAGAGTTATGTATAAACTTTTCAAAATGGGAATTCAAAAGAATATAAAGTGAATTTTAAGGGGAAAAAACTCTTAGAGTTTCAAGTTAGTATCTTCTTAGTTTTATCTTTACTTCGTATGATTGTTTTTGAACTATTTTAATGTTTCTTAGCAGATGACCCAACAAAATTTTCTTGTGTTAGTATTGATTGTATCCAATTGTTAAACACAGTACAGTTTTTACCCAGGGAAATTGTAAATTTTAAAATTCGTATATACTTAAACGCAACCAATTTAATTTAAATATCTATACATAACAGACACACTTCTTTAATTAAATATATTTAATGCTGATTCTTGTGCTAAAAATGTTCGTACACTGAATTATAAAACGAAACAAAAAAGTAGACAGACGCGAAACAAATAACCAAGACAGAGCACAAATTACCAGTACATATATTTTTTTATAAAAGCTTTTAAATATTATTTTACTATTCAAATACTTCTAAAATTGATAACCATAAGAATATGACGATAACTTGTATCATTTCTTTTATTTAATATGTATATTATCACAAAGATTACGATTTGTATTACTTCATTAATTTAGGGAAAAATACATCCATTGAGCATGGAGTGAAGGATGTCGTAAAAATTTTAAATATATCCAGCTATAATAATACTGAAATTAAATAGCTGTGATGATCCTTACATCACCAATAATCATAGTGTGGTTTTTATACATGTTTCAGAATCTTTGTTTCGATAACTATCGTATTATACTAACACACTTCTTACACACATTGTATACGACAAATAATAACATCATTCTAATGTCATATGTCATGTATGAAGGATTACATATTTAGGTTGCAAATCTAGAAATATAATACCTCAAAAGTGTTTCTTTTTATGGCACAGATATTGAAATATTTAGCTGTATAATCCTACTTTTGACATAGTACATCAAGCAATGTACTCATATTAGAATTTAAAATTTCGATCTTAATTTTAAAGGGCAGTTATATATAAACCAGTACTTTTCTCAAACTTTAAATACCTGAGACCCACTATTCAATCAGAATTTTCTTCGCACCCCCTCCATCTAATAACAATGTATTAAGTTCGATAATACGATACTTTGGCGCTAAGGCTACTATTTGACTTAAACTTACCGCTGGCGTATATGAAGGTCTAGCTCTGACAGTGCGTAAATTTCCTTGTGTGGGCATATATATACGTTCTTTTCGTAATAAGATCATTTCTGTTCACTGCTATTATTAAAATTATTCAGATGTCTTCGGAATCTAATAAAATGACCTTGGTAGTGTTTGCGAAGGATTTACTTATTTCAACGGATTTTCCTATTCATTCCCTTCTCCTACCCCCTCAATACACCACATACACTTGAATATGTGCAAAATGGTGGAATTGGGAAGCGAATGGTTTAACTATTAAATGACAATTAATCGTAAACCGTACAAATTATCAAGATAATCGTTAATTTTGTATTTACTTTTACGTATATATATGACAAGCCCGTGGAGTCGCAGGTAATTATTAAAAATATGTTCTTAACTTAACATTGTTAAATTAGTTATAAAATACGTTGTGAAGTACTCATATATTTATAAGTGTATTATAAAAGCGTAAATGTGTTTTTTTTTTAAATTTTTTATTATGTCAGATTGCATTTGTTTACTTTAAATAAATTTGTAATTTTTAAAAATAATCTTTTGTTTTCGACATTTCAAAATGCTCGTCCCCCCCTTCTAGAGCTATAATGCCCCTTCCTATAGCTATAACGTCCCCCCTATGGGGTACGCTCCATAGATTGAGAAGCTCTGTTGTAAGCCATTGTTTTTGTATTAATATCTAGTTCAGCTTATGCGTCTTTAATTGCATGTGATGTAAATAAACTAAATGTAAAACACATGTTTATATGAATTTGCATATTAATCTTACATATTTATTAACATTATATCTACAACAGAATTATTGTATAAAGAAAACTTTAATATAATGTCATTGGTTATTCAAGAATATACACATTCTCCTAAAATATTCCAACGATAATTATTTATCCAGTTCTTAAAAAATTCAAATTATAGATTAAATCAAAATGAATGCAATTCCAAGAAGAGCATAACAGTACGCTCGTCTTCAAAGCATGTATTTTAATTCAAGCACGAATATATATATAAAAAATTGTATTAATCTTCAGGACGTAATAAAAAAACCTATTATATTTTTCAATAGGAGAGTCCCAACATTTCAACAAACTTGAAGTGTTTTGAGTCATTACCAATCGTTGAAAACCCGAAAAGTATTCGATATAATGAATAGACGGAACACAAACTTTTTAAACATGGAAGCGTAAACGAGTTTTTCTTTACTCCGGGAAAAAATGACTTGGCTTTCTATCATCTCCACTACTGTGGAAACGATTACTTTCTGCAAAAGTAACAACCAAAGCAAACGAAATCTAAGAACAAAAAACTCATCCAATGCTTTATCAGCTTTTATATACATCTATATTGTTTAGAATGTACGTTTCTTTCGTTGAGTTTTTGTTTCTGAATCGGCTTCTTATTTTTTTGACTTCAAAGAGAGTTTCCTTTTTTCGTTCTTTTTAGTATCGATTTTGTAAAGAAAAAGTCTTATAGCTAATCTCTTTGCTGGTAGTGTTTATTTTTTATTTTTTTATAAAATAAACATTGTGAATTGAAGAAGTTACATTAATTTCCACTCAGGTTATATGCTTCTTAAAAAAATAGCTTCAAGGACACAATTTTCTTAGGCGATAAAGCACAGTAAAAAGTTCCATAAGCAGAATTAATGTCTGGAAAAATTAAAAATACTTTAATAAAGAGTTTTGATTACTTTTAAATTATTATTTTTTGTAAATTTGCTTCTTTTTCTTATTTTTTCCTCTTTCTAAGCATATAAAAAGTCATTTTTTATTTACAAAATCTAATCTATTGAAACTTTAATTTATATAAATAAAGAACAAATTTAAAGTTTCTTGTATATGTGGACATGCTTTGTTACACGGGATAGGATGGCTTTGATAATTGTGTGTTTCCTATAATATTTAAATTACCTATTGAGTGTTTACGAAAGTTACCTTAAGTTGCGTTCCGTAAATTTGTAAATATTCAGATGACAATAAACATGTTGCTTGCCTTCATCTGAAATGCCATATTAACAAAAAATTTGAATTTGAAAAACACATTGGTTGAAAAGCATTATAATTTCAAAATTTGTTAAAATATTTTTGATACTTTAGATTATCGAGAGAAAAAAAGCTAGTAAGTGTGGTTTTTTTAAAGTTGTTTTATTAAATTTTAAAAAATGTATCCTTATGATGTGATGTGAAATTTATGTGCTTTTAAAAAATGGTAAGGATATACTTATAAAGTTATTATGTTAAATGTTACTTAATGCTTAATTAAAAATAAATATTACGTTGGAAAAAAAAAGAGTTTTCAAATTCCACTTTTTAATAATTTTTTAAGACATTCTGAGTTTATTATGGAATAGTGTGGGTATGAGTCTTACTTGTTACGATATGTTCTATTCTATCAATTATTTCTCTTCCACTGATCTCACAATAATTTTTCTCAAGTTATCTAAAGAAGTAGAAATGATAAAATGATTATCATCTTCTTAAGTTTTTTTTAAAGCTATTTCAATACACAGTTGAGTCAAAGATATAATGCAATAAGACATACAATATAAAATAACTGGGTTGAGATAGCATGCAATGAAACACTACACCAAAAGTATCTGGAACCCCTGTGGTACGGTCTAGAGGAAGAATTGAAACATTTTTAATATGAAGCATGATGGGAGCCTGTATACGTCAGGGAAGACGTTCCACCACTTTTTGAAAATTTGCCGTAAGAATTTTCTGCCAGGGTTTCATCGTAGTTGAAGAGAGTGACGACAGTAAGGATGGCTGATTTGACTGGTTATTTAATCCGTGCCCTAATTCGTTCTAACGGTATTTTATGAGATTTAGGAGGGGCTCTGAGAATGAGATTTTTATTTTTGAACATCCATTTTGTAAAACCATGGTGAATAAATCTCGACTGTGAATGGTGCAGTTACATTGCTTGGAGATAAGTAACTCCTTGCCGAAATATTGCCATAGATTTGAGAAAGCAGCATTGTCCAGAATGTCCACATACATCTTAGATTGCAGGTTTACAACAGCAGTAGCTAAGGTACTCAGGATAAACCCTGAAAAACGTCCCCCCACACCATGAAGCTGCCACAATTAACTTTACAGTGGGCACAATGTCGTCATTTAAAAAGAGCTTAAGGGGCATTCACTAAATCCAGACGCAACTCAAAGAAAACCAGATGTAAAAAGAGATAATTCACTTCCAATGACTTTGACGGGAATATAATTGCATCATTGCTATCAACAACGCATTTTGGTGAGTGATGTTCGTCTCATGAGCAGCGTCTTATCAATAGATTTACAGTTTTCTTCACTTTTAATGAACAGTCCTGCTTGAAGAACTCATGAACTCTTGAAAGATTAGTGGAAGTCTACGTTGGTTGAAAGATTTTAACGAACGAAGACTGGTGATTTGGTTTCACTATCCATTTCAGAGTTTGTTTATCTATTAATATATTTTGGATCTATCACTTCACTTTTTGGCAGCTTCGTTACTTCGACGTTCCACTTTATAATTACATGAACTGCAATGGTTTATTGCTTCCTTAAAATGTTCAAAATTTCCCAAACTAATTTTCCGCAAATGTGACTTCCCACTATAATGCCGCAAATTTATTAAGCTAATTTGACTTAAACATCTCGTCACTCAAAAAAACATGAGTATGAACTGACAAACACCTACCAAAATTTTTATATTTTTTGTTATGCATCAAATTACGTCACCTTCTAGATCAACTTCTTTAGAGGAATTTTTAGATACACTTGTTTAGTTTTTGTTTATACACTATATATTACGTACAAGATGAAATTTAATGTGTTATGCCAACTCTGGATTTAGTTTGAAATTTAATAATAACATGCTACCTGCATATTTATTTCAGTTATATTTTGTTAAATTTTATTAACCTCATACACAAATTAAATTCTCAGAATTTTAGTTATGCCCTGCCTCTTCAATTGAGATATAAAGTAAGAGTTTCTATAGTTAGACTGCTCTTGCTCTCTGTTTTACACTACTGATTAATCTATATAGAGTCTTCACATTCTTAAAATTATATATCAGAAATCATACTATATTTTAACAGCTTAAAATTTTGAATGTTTAAATTAACAAAAATGTTATCCATACATTTTTAAGATATTTCTATTTGAACCACGCCATATTTTAATTATTACTTATAGCACTTTTCATTTAAAAATTTGACAAGTATCATTCAAAAAATATTTTAATATAATGTTTATTATATGGAATATTATACATATAACACTCATTATTTATACAAGTTTAAAAGTTTAACATATTAAAAAATGTTCCAATAAAATTTCTCATTTCGTTTTCTTCTTGGAGTTTATTAACTAAGGCTGTCACGTATGTACTTGCTTTAACTATTGATGGATACTCAGAATTATCTATTTAAATTTCATTAATATGTTTTCTTAAAATTTGGGGTAGCTTTTTCAATGCGAGGGTGTACAACACTCGCTTATTGTGTAAACTTATTTTCCGTTGGTCGATTAATTTCCATATTAAGTTTTCTAAGCCTGTAACGAAGGCGTGCATTCTGTTTCTTACTTGTTCTTCACTTTCTGAAGTACTTTCCAATTCTGGTGATTCGGAAGCATTTTCAAAATATGACCATATGAGAGACTCTGTGGACATATAAAAAGTGTTGTTTTGTATTTTTATCGGTGATAATTCTGATAAGACTTGATTTTTGGAATTTCCCATGAGTTCTGTAAAGTTTAATTTTTCATCCTTGTTGTTTTCAGACTCAATACTTCTTTCCACTGGTTCAGCGCTATTTTTTTTATTTTCAGGGACTGTGTACAAGGAGGATTCCTCCCCATTAGAGTTACGGATGTAATAATGCTTATTATCATTAAGTTTATTTATTGGAGGTCCAATCCAATTGATAAACAATTCGGGATGAAATCCGGTTTGTATATTTTCCCTTCCTCTTGTAATAAAATCATGTGGTTTATTTAGAGTTCTTATTTTATCAAGAGGTGTATTTTTGTCCGAAAAGGCAGTTCTAAATTTTCTTTTCGCTCTCTTTAGTTTATAGAATGACTTATATCTTTTCTTGTGTTTGCCGCTTTCATGTCTATAGCCAAATTTATACGATCTCTTATTTTTCTTATAAAGTTTTATCCGATGCTCACTTTTAGTTAATTCTTTTTCTAAGTGCCTGACTTTAGCAATAATTTTATTTGCATTCGTATCACCTGCTATTTGAACAGGCTTGATCTTGGTAATAACATTTTTTGCATTCTTATCGTCTGCTTCTTGAACAGGCCTAATCTTTGTAAAAACTTCATTTGTCTTGTTACCGACTGCTACTTCAACTGGTTTGATCTTGGTAAGAACTTCATTTGAGTTCATATTGGTTGCTACCTCCACAGGATTTATTAGGTGCTTATTTTTTAATAAATCTTTCTGCAAGACACTTTGATCTTCAAGCAATTTCTTTGTTTCATTTTGAATTAAAGACAAATCTTTCAAGGGCTCATTCACAAAAACTAAAGGCTCAGAGGCCTCAGTATGATATATTTCAGACTGATGGCTATTTTTGGATCCTGATGAATCCGAATAATCTATGACCTGATTCAAAGACTGCAAAATACTTTCATCATTATCGGATTTCATGAAATTTTTGACTTTAGAAGGATCAATTAAATTCTCATTAGAGACCTGATTTATGTGTCCTTTATTCATGTCATTGACATTTTGAGCCAAATTCAAACCATCTATGGGTCCTTCTACATCATCTTGAGGGATAACTGTTTTATTATATTCAAATTCATTCTGATGGTTTTTCGGGGATTCTGATGTGCTTAAATGTTCCTTGATATGATTTAACGACTGTAGTATTCTTTCAGTTTCATCTAATATAGTGTGTGTTTTAAGTGTAGAAGGAAACATTAATTTAGAAACGTGATTGATGTACCCTTTTTTCATGTCATCGACATTTTGAGACAAATCTAAACCTTGTATGGTCCTTGCCTCATCATCATGAGGAACAGCGGTCTTATTGTAATCAAATTCATTCTGATGGTTTTTTAGAGATTCCCATGAACTTAAATCTTCTTGGATATGATTTAAAGACTGCGTCATTCCGTTAGCTTTATCATTTGTAGTGTGGTTTGTAAGTTTAGAAGAAAAAATTACTGCAGGAACATGATTGAAGTACCCATTTTCCATGTCATCGACACTTTGATTCAAATCCAAACCCTTTATGGTTCTTTCCTGATCATCCTGAGGGACAGCTGTCGTATTGTAATCTAATTCATTCTGATGGTTTTTTGAAGATTCTGATGACTTTAAATCTTCTTTGATGTGATTTAAAGACTGCATAATTCTCTGAGCCTCATTGAGTGTAGTGTGGTTATTAAATTTATTAGGGTGACTTAAAATTAAGTTAGAAATATGATTTATGGGCCCTTTCTTCATGTCATTGATATCTGCAGGCAAATTCAAAACTTTTATAGGTTCTTCCACATTAGTTTGAGGTTCAAAGATATTATTAAAATATTTTTCATGATCATTACTATTTTGGATTTCTGATGAATTTAAATCTTCCTTGGTCTGATTGAAAGACTGCAAGATTCCTTGAGCTTCATCGAAATCAGCATTGTTTTTAAATATAGATGTGTGTGTTAACAACACTGGAGAAATATGATGTATGGGGTCTTTCTTCACGTTATAGCCATTTTGAACCAGATCCAAGATATTTATAGGTTCCTTCAATTCAGCTTGGGATTCGGGCACTTTATTGTTATCCAATTCCTGCTGATGGTTATTTTGCGATTCTGATGAATTTACAGCTTTTATCTGACTTAAAGACTGTAAAATCATTTGAGCTTCATCGATTTTAGTGTCATTTTTGAGTTTCAAAGGATGGTTTGAATTCACTTTAAAAATATGATTTATGTGACCGTTTTTCATGCCATGAACATTTTCACCCAAATTTAAACTTTTTATGAGTTCTTTCTCATCAACTTGGGACCCAGGTGTTTTATTATGATATAATTCATTTTGATGAATTTTGGGGGATTCTGATGAATTCATATCTTTCTTGATCTGATTTAAAGACTGTAGAATTATTTGAGCTTCATCGAATGCAGTGGGGGGTTTTATTGTAGATGGATGATTTAAAATTACATCAGAAATATGGTTTATGTGACCTTCCCTCATGTCATTAACATCTGGAGCTAAATTCAAACCCTTTATTGGTCCTTCATCAGTTTGGGGCTCGGAAAGTTTATTGTAATCTTTTGGATAATTATTGCTATTTTGGGATTCTGTTAAATTTATATCTTCCTTGGTCTTGTTTAAAGCCTGTAGAATTCCTTGAGCTTCACTGAAATTAGAGTGATTTTTAAATTCAGATGGATGGTTAAAAATCACTTTAGAAGTATGATCTAGAAGCCCTTTTTTCAGCTCATTACCATTTGTAGCCAAATGAAAACCAATTGTCTCAGTAAAATGTTCTGATGCCTTATCATAATCTGATTCCTTTTGATGATTAGTTTGGGATTCTGATGAATTTAGGTCTTCCTTGATCTGATTTAAAGATTCCAAAATTCTTTCAGCTTCATCGAAATCAGTATGACTTTTAAATGTAGAAGGGGGATTTAAATTCACTTTAGAAACATTATCAATATGTCCTTGTTTTACACCAAAGACTGCTTCTTTTGCAAGTTGCCATAGAATACTTTCGGGAATTCTTATACTTATTATCATTGCATCATTTGGATATTTAACTCTTTTAGACCCGAGGAGTTGGAACTGTTGCTCAAAACCTTTTGATTCATCTGCAGTATCTGCTAAATGTATTGAACTTGTAGATATGTCTATCTTTGAAACCTTGTAGTTATCGTTCGGCTCAATGAATGTAAATCTCCCTTCGGTTGTATTTGGGGGAATTTTTAAGTAATTTGACAGGAAGGCAGTTTCAGTTGATGAGTACTTAGGTTTCTCACTTTTTTCATTTTCTTGTGTGTGTTTTTTTTTCAAAGGTTTGCTTAGAAATGTAGCTGAATTAGATGGTGTTTGAGTAATCGATCGTTTGTAACCTTCCAAATTATTTATTTGTGTAAAAGGTTGATGGCCGCTTTTTAAAGTTGCTTTATTGTTCCTGATGTGCTTGACTGATGATGAACGGGAAGAAATGTCATTCAATTTTTGTCTTGGACTTTTAACCACTATTATTTTTCTTAACTCTGCTCTTCGATGCTTATCACGCAGGAATGCAAAATTATCTGGATAAGATTTCCTCTTTCGGCCGACATTTAATAATTTTTTTGTCATTCTTTTTTTAATAATAAATCCCTTCTTTATATCAGTATATGTTCCCCTTTGAGCTCTTTTCTGCGTTGAGTTATTGTTACTGTAAAAGAAATGAAAGATACGTTAAAAATTAAAACTTTACGAATAAGACAACGTTATATTTCAACACAAAATGTATAACTAAAGAAAAATGAGGATAATGAAATGTATGCAAAAAAAGAAGTGTCTTATTTTTGAATGAAATGAAATATATTCCCATTTTCTTAACTTTATAGAATACTCATTGAAAAAGTAGTAGGCCGCGGTAACCGAATGGTACAGGTATCGGATGGTGGCTTGCCTTGTCACTAGTTCGAGCCCAGTGCCACTAAAGACCCACCATGTAGGGCAGCGATGCACGTTAAATCTGTCGAGAGCTGAAACGTCCTCCCGTTGGTGTGGTGTGGTAGTTAGGAGAGGGGGGGGTCATCTCAGGTGTCGTCCGCGTCACTTGACCATGGTTCAAAATTACGTGGTCCGTCGCCAAAAGCCCTAGTGTAGCTGAACAGTGCGACGTTACTATTCAATCAATCATTGAAAAATTAGTAACATTTAAGTTTGGACAAGTTTATTTTCAGTATAAAAAATTATTGCGGGTGTAGGTAAAACGTAAACTTTGAAGTCAAAATTATTATTTCCAACAATTTAATCGCAACAAGTATGAATCGTAATTAGTAAAATAGATTAGTTATATAGAATAAGTCCAAAATAATAATAAAACTAATAATTATCTGTGAAGAAGGAATCGATAGGCATTTTTTCAGAAAGTTAAGGGATATATGAGGTGTAAGTATATAGCACTCATACCACTATTTCCGCAGATGAGTGCTTCTCAAACTTTCAGTATTTCCGATCCAATTTTCCTAGCATCCCCCCTCTCCAACAATAACAATGTTTTGAATGCAATAGTACTGTAATTTGACGATAAAACTACAATACGGCCTTTCTTATAAAACGTACAAATCATCAGGATAGATATTAAATTTTATGCATATTATTTTTAAGTTACCTTTAAGTAATATGATAAATATTTTGTGTGTTACTTGTATTTTCTAATTTTTAAAATTGAACAGAATGCAATAAACATGTGATGTGTGTGTAGTTTAGCTTTTATTGTGCCGAATATATATTTTTTGCTTCCTCCCAGCAAATTATTATACTTTTTAAAACAAATAATCTTTTATTTTCGACTTTTGAATGTGCCTGTATCCCCCCCCCCACACACACACGAAAAATTTTATTACACCCGTCTAGGGAAGTGTGCCCCGCAATTTGAGAATCCCTGCCGTAGAGATATTGTCGTGAAATTTAATATCTGGTAGAAACTATTTGTTCTAAAAGGAATTATATCTTGACACTGATACTATTTTCTATTTTTATATCAACTTTTATGCTTTAAATTTTATTTAATACATTACAGAATACTCGAAGCTAAAATTTTATTAAACCCTACGTATAAACTTTTTTATTTAAATTACTATTTTTTTTTTGTAGTTAATGTCTTGTCTTAAGTCAAATGAAACTACGGAACTAACTACACAATACAACGAGATATGCAATGTTTTTTTGTTTATTTCAGTAGTTGCGCTGTTTTTTATAACTATCAAAATGTGAAAATTGTGCCAAAATTAATTAATGATAAATACTTAAGATCAGGGTTAGTAAACCGCGGCTCTTTGAATAGATTGATGCAGCCCTTCAGACTTTTAGCTTTATGGAATTATTAAAAAGCAATCATGTCTGCTAAAAACTATTGTTTTTTTTTCTTTTTCACCTTTATAGTTATCTACAGAAAAGTTTTATTTCGTTTGCCTGTAAAATTAAACATTTGGCTGACTTAGGATTTATGTAATAAATTGTACTTCATTTACATTGTGTTGCGAAATGTTAAAAGTTCTAAAGGAGTACAAATCTAACTAATTGGTAGAAATTCTACCATGGAAAGACACTCCCAAAAGAAATTTCTTTCAAATAGTTTTATGTCCATGAGTTAGGCTTCACTCTTGAATGTAAGCAAACAATACATATAGCACTACAAAAGGAGTGACAAAATCATAATCCGTAATTTGTGACACGTTTAATCCTCTAACTGGACACCTTCCTCCTGAAAAGTTATTCCGAAAGCATTTAACTCTTATTTTGCGATTCCCTTCAAAAATGCAACAGACTTTTTTCCTTTCCCCTTTTTAGAACTTGGGTGGTCGAACGGGGAAAATTTTACGACCCAGTTCGGTCCCTTTTGAAAAGTAAGAACCAAGAGATCAATCGTTTACAGCTAGCTGTTAAGTTGCCTTGGGCAATCTTCTTTGAAAGCGTAGATATCCCCTCTTGATCAATCCTCTTTGAAACATACGGTGTTTCTTTCTCCTATATGTTCAGTCACAGTAAATTTAAAAACGAAATGAAAGGTAAAAAAAAAAAGGAAAAAATGAAATAAATAGTATGTTAGAAGTTGAAAAATAATTATATTTTCTTTAAAGAAAATTTATTTTTCTGTCATTTTTAAAAATTAATATATATATATATATATATATATATATATATATTTGGTATTGCGATTTGAACCAGAAAAAAGCATCCTGTATTCATTTTTGAATGTGAGAGTAAGAAAACGCGCTCACTTTCCTGTTTTTTAAAAAGTAATGAGGTAAAAAGAGCAAAGGCCTATCTCATTTTTAAACAATAAAACAATTAATAGTGCATATATTTATGAAATAAAACCGATCTTTCTCTATTCAGTTATATTTTTAATTTAAAATAGCATAAAAAAGGATTTTATTACTTTTAATTTATTTTAATTAAAATCATATAAAAGATATTTTTATGTTAACTGAATATTTTTCGAAAAAAAATTTAAATTTTTCCTTCCTAGTGTTCTCTTTTTCGAACTTCTTGTATTAAATAAAAATTCCTTTTCTACATCGGCATTTGTGATGGACATAACACACATTCAGTCAATAATTTTTAATTTTAATGGGGGATATACTTCTTCAAATGCGCATGACAGTACTTCTAACCATTTTCTACTCAAGTTAAATTTCTTTTCTTTCTGTTTCTTTTATTACAAGGAAAAATGTCACGCATCGATAACTACATTTTCACACAATTCAGTCATTACAAATTCTATTGTGAGAAAAGTTCTCCCTAATTAATCTTGTCTTTCAAAACAGTACACTTAAAACAATTTTGTTCAGTGAAATTAACCGACAGTTCCACAATGTATTCATACCAAATTTTTTAAAAACAAATTTAACACTTGGAAATGTATCCTGTATTAAATTTTTCAGTATACACAAATATTTTCTGCTGTAGGGAAGATATAGTATGAGAGATGTGGTGTGCGGTTGTGAAAGAATGTTTTCGTACGTGTAGACTATTTTTGAAAATTTAAATATCACTGAAGCTGATCATATAACTGCAAATGAGCCTTATTTTAATGTGTGCTAGTATCAAAGTAAAACACTTTACAATATTAAACAGCCTATGGGTTTATACTCAATATCAAACTATTCGCAAAATGGCTTACAACTTCTATTCAAATTGTAAAGAAACTGAAATATAAATATATCTTACTGCAGTCAAAATTATTCATAATATGTAAGTATCCTGTTGCTCCACTTATTTCTGTACATTTTAAAAACTGTAGCTGAATGCAATTTTTTATATTTATAAACGAGGCATAACAGCTCACACAGTCGTAAACATGTCCTTATCATTTTTAAATATACTACTATAAAACGTATATGGATTGTAAGATCAGTTGTAAAATCCTATAAGCTTTTAAAGGAGCTAAAAACATGTAATTTTGGACTGATCAAATTTTTAATATAATACACAAATATACATGTTATTAAGCAAATACATTTTAGAAATCAAACTTCTGAAATAAACGTAATTGAAAGAAAAATGTTTAATTGCAAATGAGTGGAAATACATGTTTATCTAAGGGGTATCCCCAAAGTGAGGTAATCCTCAAACTTAAGACTCAAACTCAGAAGCACAACAATCCATGAGGGCCAGGAACTACAGTGCCCATCATAATACATGAGACCATTGGACGCTGAGGTGCATGAACAGATGTCCCGATTTTGTGGTCTGTCTGAAGAGAGACCTTCAGTGTTTAAGACCCGAAGCAAGCTTGCTACTCATTTATCGACCCAATGCAGCGGGGATGAAAGGCAGAGTCGACCTTGCGCAGCCCGTTAATAGAACCCCAGACCTGTGGTGTGGAAGCACTATACACTTCCACTCAATCCTATTCGGTGAAAAATAAAATTTAATGTTAGAATCTTATATAAATCCCTAATGAATGAGGGAGTCCAAACTTTTTTTTTCATGTAAACTGTTTAGACGGAAATGGTTAATTATGAACATTTCACAAGTTGCATAAATTAAAATTAACTGTTATAGTTAACATAAATTTTTAAGGGTACAAAAGGTGTATTTCGGCTGCACGAATTAATTTTAAAAGGAATACGGTTACGAAAAAGTAGTACAAATCTATCTAAAGTAGGGTTGGTTACCTTAGATATTGTCAAACACAACAATGTATTGGAAGCCAATTCCACAATTCGTTGTTATAAAAATGTATGGAAAATTACAAGATTTATTTTTGCATTTGTAATTTATATATATATATATATATATAATTTTTCCTGAGCTTTAAAGCTAGAGCGGCATCCATCAAAACCGCGGTTCTCGCTGTTTTTCCAGATCGCCCCTGACTAAGCCGGCTCTGCCATAGTAAGTGAAAATGCCGTATTTTGTTTGTCAAGATCATTTTATAGCAGACTGCATTTTTCATGTATTTTTAGATGGTCGTTTTATATTTTCTACATCAATATCTTAATGTCTGAATTTAAAATTACATAAAATTCTTGACATTCGCATCAATGACCATGATAATTTTTATTAGTATATGAAGGTGTCATCAAACGATTACATGACTAATATTAACACACACACACACATTATATTAACCATTTAATTGATATCAAATATAACATAACGCACACAAATTTTCTAAACTTTAAAATAAATATTTCGAAAACTACTTCAGATATACTCAAAATTTTTTATTCCTACGCTTTAGCTTCTCAGTTTTGCTTCTCTATGTAAGAATTTATTGTAATTGTATATTCATC
Organism: Trichonephila clavipes; assembly: GCA_019973935.1. Taxonomy (NCBI): domain Eukaryota; kingdom Metazoa; phylum Arthropoda; class Arachnida; order Araneae; family Nephilidae; genus Trichonephila; species Trichonephila clavipes. The sequence continues at coordinate 942,695 of BMAU01017720.1, forward strand.
AATTTTTTTAGTATATTCTTTGCTCTTAGCATGCGGTTTTCAACCGAATTGTATGAAATCTGCGAAATATATTAAATGAACAATTGAATATTAACGTCACACTGTTCAGCTACACGAGGGCTTTTGGCGACAGACCACGTAATTTTGAACCATGGTCAAGTGACGTGGATGACACCTGATCTGGCACCTCCCTCTCCTAACTACCCAACCACACCAACGGGAGGACGTTTCAGCTCTCGACAGATTTAACGTGCATCGCTGCCCTACATGGTGGGTCTTTAGTGGCACTGGGCTCGAACTAGTGACAAGGCAAGCCACCATCCGATACCTGTACCACTCGGCTACCGCGGCCGAAATATATTAAAAGATACCAAAGAAGCTATATAATAAAATTTGAAATTTTTATTATACTCAAACAATTGCTAAAACTTATGGTAAATAATTTTTAACTGCGCGATGCATTTTTTTTTCGAAATTTCAAATGGAATTTCTAACATAAAATTTCTAGCTTTATAAGAGTCGAGATTTCAAAACATATCCAGATTTTAATTACTTATTCAGTTAGCCTTTAAAAAGATAAATGTTGAGGTATTTTGTATAAATAGATATTTTTGAACAAAATATAATTCGAATGTTTTTCAATAGCTCGAATTTAAAATTGATTTTTATGTTTATTTATATGCATAAATGTCTACTGTAAATGTTTCCGTATATTTTTGAGTACCATTTATTCAAACATTCAAGTTATAAAAAAAATGTGTGAAAATCTTCATTCATGTTGTCTTTGATGTAAACTGAAGTTCAAGCACTTAAAATTCAAATATAATTCGGTGTATTTTAACAATATATAACCAGGCACTGTACTTAACTTCCCTGAACACTTAGGCTTTGAAATCTAAAAAAAAAAAACTAATAAATCTTAATTTTTTTTTTTTCGTTATTATTTTTATCAAAGTGTAAGAAAATGTTTCAAATGATTTGATGAAGTTTAAATTTATTCATTTTTAGTGGTTGGAAAATTGAAAAGGTTCCAAATTTTAAAGAGTTTGATGTTTTATTAATTTTTTCGGTATCTTATAATAAAATAATCATGTTTCAAAAACTGAAAGCTTTGAATAAGAAAAATGAAGCAAAAGAGAATATACTTAAAAAGAGATAATTTGTCTAACTATATAAAATAGCAGATTGCCCTGACATACCCCAACTTGTTACAGTTTGAAATTAATATGAAACCAAAAGGGAATTGTAACATATTTTTTTTATGCGTTGGGACTTTTGGAAACTTTTAAAATACAGGCTGCAAAGAAACACTTCTTGGGTTGTAAAGAAATTTCTCCCCGATTTTTTACGATTGGGGGAGGGGGGTTCAAAACACGGGGTTCCCTGCGAGCCATAAAACTCCTGCTGTGTTGCTTCCTCCGTCCCTCATTATCTTTCAAGATGTTAAACCTTAAAAGGGGGAAATGATTTCAGAAAAGTGCGGCTAATCCGCTTTTGAAAACGTTACTTTAAGGCAGAAAAATCCGTGCAGTCCATTTTCGAAGCCTCTCTCTTAGGGCGGAAAAATCCGTTCTGTGCAGTTGGAGGGTTAATGATTAATAAAAAAAAATATTTGAAATGTAACGATTAAAAGCAGGTTCAATCAGAATCAATTTTATTTATTAGTCTAAACAAGTTTTTTGAATTATGTTTCAGCGCTACTACTACGAGGAATATTTTTCCATGGCTCTTAGAACCTTAATTCCAATATTATGATATTTTGACCTTGAATGTTCTTGCATTGAGCCGCGGAGATAAAAGTATCTAGATAAAAGTGAATAGAAAATGTTACTTTGAGTAAAAAATTAATTTAAAGCTTATAAAAGAAAAGGTTAATTAGAGTGGGACAATCTTCATATTGTAATATGTACTGGATCATCCTTTCTCTCCTGCTAAAGCTTATGTGGCTCTTTCTGTAAATGGTTCATTGGTACCTTAGTTATCTTGTTTTCCTTACACCTTGAAATGTTGTTCCCCTTTCAAACATTCCCTGCTCATTATCTTAAGATAAGTATATGGAAATATCTAGTGTGTTTTCTGCCAAACAGAGTAAATTATAATAATTCGTAGTAAATCTGCTCTTGGGAGGAAAACATTAAATTTAAAATAATGCTATTATAAGCGTGTCCTGAAATATTTCATGGAAAAATTTGTGGTGTTAGATAAAAAAAAATAACTTAAGATTTCAACTCAAATATCATATAAGATATTCTATATGTTTTGTAGATCTTTTTTTTTATTCACCGTTGTACGTAGTCTGTACTCATTTGATTTTTGTATTATCAACAAACTTTAAAATTATTCTTACAGTTTGTGATAATAGACACCTAGAAATCATCCCTATCCTTAGGATTGTAAGGCATCTAATAGAGAATAAATCATTTTCAAAACAACTTAATCAACTTAAATGTTTACCACTTTCTAAAATACCAAGCAATGTGATAGAAAAATGTATTGAAAAAGATAACATCGCGTCGTTTTGAAGAAGATTTGGAATACCTTGTTATGTATATCCGAGTTCAATGATTTTATGCAAAAGAGTCCCAAAGAAAAATAACAGTTCATTATGAGCGATGCGAAATTATTATCGAAAATCCAATGCTTTAAATACAGGATTCAGCAGCAATATTCACAGAGTAAATCTCCGAAGGTCATCACGCCTTCAACAGCAATCAAACAGAATTATCAGCGTTTAAGGTATCCGACTACCCTAAAATCATGATTTTTTTCAAAAATTGACAATTTTTTTTATAATTTTATTTTATAGGCCATTGTATAAGCTTAATAAAAATACCAAGTTTTTTATTTTCCAATCACTAGAACAAAAAATTACAAGTGTTTTAGTAAAAGAAGATGCCATAACTTTACACAAGATGACAAACTTTGAAATGCGTTTTACTCGAAATGTGTTTTTTGCGAAAAGTTCAAACGGGGACAGCGATTGCTCAAAAAAGTTTTGAAAATAATTTGCTGAAATTTTTTGTCTATGTTATGTATAACAGTACAAGTGTTTTGATCTTCAGATTTATCAATCGCTGCTTTATTTTAAAATTTACAGTCTTTTATGTGGATATAATCACTTTCTTTTTAAGCAATTTCGTATAATCACTAAGATAAAGTGCTCTAGGTTTTGTAAAAATTGAAATATCTCTTATCCTGAAGGTCATTTCAAACACGAATAATAAAGTAACACATCAAAATTGAAAAATTAAGAATTTTCTCATAAAATTTTGTACAGAGCGGGCCCCGTTTATGTAATTTTTTGTACATTTTTACCAGTTTTTTCCCATTTATTTCGGATCGTGGCTTGCCTGGTCACGAGTTCGATCCCAGTACCACTAAAGACTCGCCGTGTAGGGCAGCGATGCACGTTAAATCTGTCGAGAGCTGAAACGTCCTCCCGTTGGTGTGGTGTGGTAGTTAGGAGAGGGGGGGTGCCAGCTCAGGTGTCGTCCACGTCACTTGACCATGGTTCAAAATTACGTGGTCCGTCGCCAAAAGCCCTCGTGTAGCTGAACAGTGCGACGTTAATATTAAATCAATCAATCAATTTCCCATTTTAATAATAATACACTTTTTTTCTGCTTTCAATTTTAAGATTTTCCCTTAAAATATATTAAATAAATCTAAAAATCACAAAAAAATCCTCATATTTTCATTTTTTCAAAAAAAAGTTGTCGCAAGTAGTCGGATACCTTAAAAACACGTATGTAAAAGATTATGCAGAGGCAAAACCGAAATAATTAAAACAATGCTCATTACTCGTTGGTTGAATCCAAACTGACCGGTTGCGGCTAGCAAGGCTCTGTTTATAAGCTCAGAAAAATCAGCATGCGTCATAGAACGTGAAATTAGTGGCGAGATCCACTACTTTCAAGAAGAATCCAGAGGGTCCCAAACTCGCCAACATGGTCACTATTGACACCAAAATGTTTAACAAAGCCACGAAATTGGCAGCCAACTTGGCTCTATCACCAAGATTTCGCCAAGTTCTCATTTAATTGCCACTATAGCGTAAGAAACGGTATTACTTATGAATATTACTATTTTAACATAAAATAAATGTAACATAGTGTAATGTAAATGCCTAACATATCTAAATACAGATTATTTACACTATTTACACAAAATTCGTAACTCTTTGATGAATTTAGCTGATATGACACGAAGATAAAAAGTTAAATACATTTAAAAAATAAGCTTGTTATTTTATGTTTGGATTAATATTATATATATAATACTATCACTTATTTACTCACCTTAAATTAGTTTCATTTTTTTCTTTTGCTATACTTTCTTCTTTTCTCTTTTTGCTCTTCGATGGGGCCGAGCCCTTTTTGAGTGTGTGGGAAAAAGCTTGCATATCTTCCTTAACGTCGGAAGTCGAATTTTCACTTTTGACTAACATTGTGTGTAATGGAGATACGGTAAAACCAGTATGATTATTTGTACTTGTTGAAGCACTTGCCAATCGAGATAGACGTATGAGTTTCAATATTATATCTATGAGAGTCTTCGAATTTTCACTTATAATTTTATCAGGAATTCCTGATGATTGATCCGTATGAGAACGTAAAATTTCTGTAACGTTTTCTTGATCTTTTGATAGTTGCTTAAAATTATTTAGCATATCATTTAATTCTGTTGAATTATAATTTACGTCATTACTGAGATTAATATTATGTGGCTCAGAGTCAATTATTTCTTTTAGAAAATTGTAATCCGAATGAGGTTTTGTGTCATTAGTACTTATCAGTTGCGTTATTTTTTGTAATAGTTGTTCTAATATTTCTAAATCATTATTTTCAAGGTTTTTTGAATTATTTACAGGCGAAGCATTAATATCAGCGAATATATTGATATCTCTTACTTTCCTGATTTTTATAAAACTTGAGTTTTCTGGCTGATACTTTCTTTTTGGTTTAAATCTAGAATAATCTGTCGAATGTTTTGAATTTTCTATGAACCTTGAAAGAAAAAGAAAATAAGACTAATAAGTTATAAATGAATGGTATATGAAATAGTATATGAACAACAATCACACGCAATTTTATATTTGGAAAAAAGCACTTCATCTAAAATTTGTTATTTAATTGAAAAATTTTATTGAATATGTATTATTACAAAGAAGCCGCTAAATATGATGCTATTGAGCTATGTCCTGCTAATTAACGTACAAAAATTAAGAGAACACAATACGATTCAAAAAACAAAAATCGGTCAAAATTCAAATACATTTTTTCAGCAATAAATATTATTTGTATAACTTTTTATGATCTCACAAATTGTAAAGCTCTAAGTTAAAAAAATTCAGAGCTATGATAATTTTCATGTTAGTTTATATTCACATTATTTTGCCAAACACAAATACTTCAAGTAGAATTATTTTAGATAGAAATAGATCCAATGGATTTATCTCAAAATAAAATAATTTGTTTATAATCATTTAAAATGCTAAGATATTTTTTTCTAATGTGTGAAATGTTTTTTTATATATTTTTCTAATTATTGCTATTAGTACATGTAACAAAAGTCTGTACGCATTTTTGAATCAAAACAAGGCATATTTTTTTAAAAAAACTAGTTGAATTTTTAAAATTTATGCATTTTTCAAGGAAATTTAATAAGCATTTTTAAACAATTGTATTTTAAGAGTATCAATGATATTAGCAGAAAATCCATACTAACTTTTGTTACCCAAAGCTCTACTAATGTGCAAATCATATTTCATGTATATACGTCTAATATTGTAGAAGGAGAGTAGCATTTTAAAATCCCTTCATAAAATTTTAATTTTTCTTAAAATTTAACTGATTAGTTTCTTTAAACATTTTGATAGCAAAAACTATTTTACGTGATGCATATACATAGGTTACTAGCAAAAAACATGTAAAAATCATTAAATTACTGGTTTCAGCACAAACCATTCCATGCCACCTTAAATCGTATTTGAATTGATTATATGGTTTAAAAAGAGCTATCTTTTAAAGTATATTTGTGTGAATATTCAAGTTTATTTCTACCAAAGTTAGTTTCCTAACAGATGTGTAATAAATCTAAGTAAAAATGCAAAATATAAGGGAATTTTATCCCTAAAAAATGGTGGACTCAAATATTTATAGAATGTGAAATTTTTAAAGGATATACCTTTGATACAAGGCATGCTTTGAAATTCCGAGTTTATTAGTTCTCTAACTGAAAGCAAAATTATGTGAACTTAATTTTAATTTTATTTGAATTTAGTATGACGTGTGGGTATCATATGTTAATATATTTTCTGTAACTTAAATGGTTTTGAGAAAACATAATTAACCTTTGAAAAATTATAAGTTTGAAGTGCTTGTGATAAACGAATGTTTAAAACCCTCTTAACTTTATGAATAGATAACACATTGAATTCAAAACATCAGTTCTCCACGGCTTTGTTTGATGTTTTAGAACACAAATGATGCTGGAAATGTAAATAATTTTATAAATAAGCATTGCTTGCTTTGAGATTTTTCGTAAAATCAAGCAATGCATATTTATAACTAAAAAAAATCCATGATTCACTTATACTTAAAGAACAATATGTGTAAAGCGAAAGCTAAAATGAGAAAAATAGCGTTGTCATTTTTTTCTTAATAAAACTATTAGAAAATAAAGTTCACAAATTATTAACTTAAAACTCAATTACATCAATTTCGCTTGCAATTCCTCTAAGAAACCTTCGTAATAGAAAATTCCTGCAAACTTATTACTAGAACGAAAGTAACAGTTTGATTGAGTAACAACATTGAGAGTCAGTGAACGAATTTAATTTTTTTATGCTGCATTTATATAAATTTGAAAATTATATAAATGTAGCGCTTATATATTTTAAAAGCACGTTTCTATTTATAATTGTTCAATTTCATAAATATCCCTTACTTAATTTTGGGAAGAGAAAATAAAAGCGGAAGGGAGAATGCAATTAAAGTCACCCATCCGGTATACAGAGGTTAGTGGTGCAGCATACTATGCTGTAGGGCCTGGATTTGAATCCGAGAGAATATGGATGGGTGAATATATATGGGAATATGGATGTTTATAAATATATAGGACCTTTGCGGCAAGGAGGCACTCTAAATATTCGCCTAGCTCTCTCGTGAGTTTGGTGGAAGGATACAATAAGTAAGAGGTCATCGTTGACTCCCTGAAAATGGTGATCTACCGAAAATTTGAGGTGGAAAATTTGAGGCCTAAACTCTATATTTACTAAGATTAAAATATATTATCAGTGAATTTTTTATAGAAGATATCTCTCCCAGAGTGATAAAAAAAGATACATGCAATCATGAAAGGAAAAAACAAATTAGAAAAAAAGTAACTGTTTTGATATACAGCCATGAATAACTGTTTTAATACAAATATTTTAATGTTTCAATTCCCTTGAAAAATGAATTATCGAAGTTAATTTTACTCTTTAGTAATTAATAATTAAACAATTTTAAATAAACCAAATCCAAATTTACTGAGTTCCAAACATGAAAGGAAATTAATAGTTTATTAAGGTAATTTAGAAAGCTGTGAACGGTTGATATTTATGAATTATCTCGGAAAAAAATAGGGGAGGAGAAATTAGCAGTTTCTAAACAGTGTGTGTTATATTTGAAAAATTTATTCTTATGAAAACTATTCTAAAACAAGTAATATTAAAAAAAAGTGAATTCCTACCTAGATCAACAAAGAAATATTTTATTTTAGCTACTGTTTATTAAATAGTTACAATTAAAATTAAGTTGTGTATACATTGTCAGAATCACAACATTAAGTGGTAATCAATTTTATAAAGCATCATTAAAATATCGTATTGTCATCCAAAACAATCCTGTTAATAAAATTTCGGTTCATCTGAATGCTTTAAAATGCGAGAAAAAAAAAACTATTTTCAAGTTTTGACCTAAGTCGCCAAAATCGTAATTTTAGCCAAAACAATAGTGTATAGATAATTCCAGCTCAAATGAGCGATTTAAAATGTGAGAGAAAAACCTTTTCAAGTTTTGATACAAGTCGCCAAAAGGGTCGCTAAGTGGCCAAAAATGATGCCGACATGGCTGTGTTTATAATTCTTTGAATAATTAGTTTCAATCAATTAATTTTTATTAATAATAATTAAGTTATTGAATTTTCATCCAAAATAAAATCATGAATATAAAATTTCAGCTCAATCGAGTGCTTTAAAATGAATTTTATTAACGTTTGAAAATTTCACCAAGATAAATAAATTAATATATATATAGAGAGAGAGAGAGTGTTAGCTAATAGTAGGAATTGAAAAACGCCATGGGAGCAATAGTTGAATGGTTGACAGGGTACCTGTTTCCATAAGGACACTTTACTTCCGGTCATAATGACATCGAGTTTACTTGGCTTTAGCTTCAAGTTCTGTATTTAAGGTAGTTATAATTTTTAAAAATGTTCACTTGAATGAAAAAATAAGAGTGCTTATGCAAAATAATTTACTTTAAATGGATAAGAAAATTTTTTAACTTGAGTTATAAAATCAAAAAGGTGAAAAAAAAACAAAATTTAAAAGAAGAAAAGCTATGAATATAACATTTTCATTCGTGTTAGCCTTTTTGCTATCTGACCCTATAATAGTTAAATTCATGTGCAATTTAGTCCATTTATGTCTTTTTACACAACATTATTCATCAATGATTTTTCATGTGTCTTGTATTCTTACGCTCCTACTTTTAAGTTCAAGGATCTAAAATTGGTTCGCATGTTTTTAGTGTTGGAGGAATTTTGCAGTTTTCATCTTATGTAGGATAAGTGTAAAAATTGTCTAATAGACTGGCATTGAATTACGTTCCCCTTCAGTAATGAGAATAATGATAATTGTTTGTATCTGAAGTATTAAAGAAAATAAATTTTAATGCAAATTTTTTAAAGGATACTAATTATGTTACTCACTTAGGTAGTGGTTGCTCATCGTGATTATAACTGTTCTTATGACGAGTTTTAGAGTGTTGTTTATTCTTCAATTTAGCAATAATTTGGTCCTCCATCGTTTGCTTTTTCAGTTCCTGATATTTTTTATTTGCAGCATGATCCAGAATTTTGTAGATTTTACTCGCGTCTTCAGGTTTGTGTGGTATTAAGCTTTTCTTCAATTTAAAATGAAATTTCTGTAGCATTTCGTTTGAAACATTCAAAGGGTAACTATGCAATTCACCTTTGCCATCAACATTTTTTCTTATTATTGATAAAGGTGAAGGATCATTTGGATAATCTAAGCTCGTTTGATTTTCTCGTTGGGAGTTTGTAATATAATCGTCTGGTTTTTTAGCATAATCGTTAGAAATTAAAGGTTCGGAAATAATTTGAAAGTAACCTTTGATGATGCTTTTTAACTTCTCAGTGTTTCTAAAATCTCCATCTTGCTTCGTTGGTATTTTGCTTTTAACAGACAATGGGGTTACATTCGGAGTTTTGGGTTTAATAGGACGTTTTGTTAAAAACTTGAAATTGTAAGGATCTGTAGGAATGAAGGGACTTTGGTTCTTTTCGGGTACTCCGGGAACCATTGCAATATTGTCTGTTGCAATATTGCCAATATCTACTTCTTTGACGACTGCAGTAGTGTCTATTTCGTCATTATATTTTTCTGTGACTATTGCTACAGTGTCGTTTTCATCTATATCTGTTAGTGTCAATATTTCAAAAGTGCCATTTTCATCTACATCTTTTCCAGTGACTATTTCATCTGTGTCGTTTTTATCAATATCTGTTCCTGTCAGTATTTGAAAAGTTCCATTTTCATCAATATTTTTTCCAGTGGCTATTTCTATTGCGTCGTTTTTATCAATAACTGTTCCTGTCAGTATTTCAAAAGTGCCATTTTCTTCAATATTTTTTCTAGTGGCTGTTTCAACTGTGTCGCTTTTATCAATATATGTTCTTGTTGGTATTTCAAAAGTGCTATTTTCATTAATATGTTTTCCTATGACTATTTCAATTGTGTCATTTTTATCAATTACTCTCCCTGTCAGTATTTCAGTAGTGCCATTTTCATCAATATCTTTTTCCAGTGACTATTTCAATTGGGTCGTTTTTATTAATATCTGTTCCTGTCAGTATTTTAAAAGTGCCATTTTCATCAATATCTGTTCCTGTCAGTATTTTAAAAGTGTCAATTTCATCAATATCTTTTCCAGTGACTATTTCATTTGTGTCATTTTCATCAATATCTGTTCTTGTCAGTGTTTCAAAAGCGCCATTTTCTTCAATATCTTTTTCAGTTAATATTTCAATTGCGTCCTTTTTAACAATATTTTTTCCTGTGACTATTGCAATAGTATATAATTCATCATAAAGGGGTTTTAATGTGGCTAAATATATCAAGCCATTTTTATCTCTAAGTTTTGATGCGACGACTAAAAGAGACGGGTCAATAGGAATAGCTGGACCCTTTCCTGACTCTTTGACTGATTCAATAGTTTTTACTTCCCCAAGAGGCTTGAATGTGACTGAATAGGTAAGGTTGTTTTTAAATCTAAATGTTTTCCCGACTACTACAGGAGCTTTGTCAAATTTTCTTCCGACTACTACAGTAGCACCGACAAGTTTTCTTCCGACTACTACAGGATCATAGTCTGAGGCATATTTTCTTCCGACTACTACAGGAGCATTGTTTTCGTCAAATTTTCTTCCGACTATTACAGGATCTTTGTCTTTGGCAAATTTTCTTCGATCTACTACAGGAGCTCCGACAAATTTTCTTCCAACTGTTACAGGAGCTTCAATAGATCTTTCTATTGGGATTGTTGCAATAGTGCGGTTTTCATGAATGTCTTTTCTTGTGACTATTGCAGTGTTGCCTTCATTATTCAGTTTCTTATATTGTGGTTCATTCAAAGTCTCCAGCACTTTTGATTGTTCATTAACAGATATGGCAGATATGGAGAAGCATTCAAATATCATGCATTTTAACAGGATAAGTAGGCATGGTGTAACAGATATCCAGCTGTTAAACTAAATCAAAATTCATTATTAGATATTTTATTGTTATAAATTACGTATTATATTTGAAACTATATAGATCAATTTTTTTTTAACTTGAACTAATATTCCGTGAGGTTTTACTTTGGAATTTTATGATTTGTAAGAACGTCTCTTTGTGTATGCGATGTATTTTGGATGTTCTATTAATATTCTTCAGTTTAAATTCATAGTAGTAACATTTTTAGATTTAGAAAAACTACAATAGAAAAATAATTTTTTTGAAAGTACATGATGTGCTGGTAACCTCAAAATTTAAAAAAAAACAAAGCAAAAATTACCCATACAAATTTTTAATATTGTTATGTGTTTACCTAATCAATCAATAAAATAGTTTTGTTATGTAAACACTTTTATTACATACTGTGCAGTGACAAGAGAAACAGGGTCGTCACCCTTCACCCGGGAAACTGTGCTTTTAATACAATATTCATGCACAGGATCATAGTTTCCCAATTGTAATGTTTGGCATTTCAAAAAAGTTTGTGAGAGACGGTAACCCCTACGAAACCTGCCAAATTCTGTTTTCTTCCAGCTCCTTTTGGGCCGTTATTTTTCGTTACAATGTTTGTTAATGGCGAAATATCTAAAAATGTGTTGCATAAATTATTATAAATATTAATATGTTTTCTTTTACTATTCCTTATGTCTTCCAATGCAATTTTCTTTTTCTATCTATTTTAGAAAAACAAAGTATTGTCTACTTGATTTTGTATTGCTAAAATAAATTTGTGCTTCTATTTTTATATAGTAAATAAGTGGAAGAGAATTAGAAAAAGTAAAGTGTAATGCCATAAATATAGAAATATCAAAAACGTTCTCACTTCAAGAGGATAGGGAAAAATTCTTAGAGGATTAAAATTGGGAAAAGTAATGCATTCAAAAAAGTCCGTGCAATGTTGGGCCATGTGTGCAGCTAGTTTTATTTCAAACTAAATATAGTTATTTTAATTTTAGTGCAAGTAAAAAGTCTAACACAAACATAAAAAATATTTTGTGACTAAAGAATGATTATTCAATGCTTATGCGCTATTCTTATTTGGTTGTTGGTTACTAATTAAAGCGACACGATGACCATTGACAAGAGATGTCATAATTTTAAATAGCAGTCAAGGAACATTTTTGATATGGCCAAATGAAAAAGACGACAAGCGATGTGATCAAGTGCCTGACACTTAAGCTAGGAGCTCAATCTACAAACTTCGAAATCACACAAACTGGGCAACTTAGTTGAAAAGTTAAATAAAGTATACATTGATTGGGTCGTTAATCCTGTCTCGTCACTTATTATTATATCTGTCATGAAATACATTTAATAAAAAATCAATAAAACAAGAAAAATGAAATATTTATTTTCGCACTAATTAGAAATTTATTTTTTTAAATTTTTAACTTATATTACTGAATGTGTTTCCTTATTATATAATTAATTAGCTTTTTAAATGTCGAATAGAGAAATACGTATATATTTATAAATGGCTTTTAGATTTCACAGTTGAATACAAAGAACTTAGATTTCTAGGCTATTTATATAACAATAGTTTCAAAAATATAATCTTCTTGGCAAAGTTATATAAATCTAATATAACATAGTCCTATATACGACTGTAACTAACTATTTATCATTACCTAAAATGTACTTGAAACTTGTAAAATGTTTATAACTATTCTCAAGTAGTTGCCTTGTTGCATGTAATACTACTTATGTAATTTGCATAAATGTCCTGTTATAAAGGCCTTGTATAGTTGATACACCTTAAGTAAACACTTATAGTAGCTCTATTTTCTTCTTTTTGTGTTAATAGAAGTAATTTCCTTGTATATAATTTTTCAATTAATGTACAATTTTTAAATTTATAAAATAGTTAAAATCTACGCTTTTTTTGTTACTTACACATATAGTTATCGTCATTGAAACTATTTATATTTTATAGATAATACATTAAACATCAAATAAAAAATATTAATAAGAATAAAGAGAACGTTTGTTAAATACTATTGAAAGCTTCTTGTTGAGATTGATTTATTTTCACTTTCTGTACCATTATAAGAAAGTAAATAACATTTCTTTATTTTAGCAGAAATATACAAATAAAATAAAATAATATCGCAAAGGTGCTTAGAAACATATTTTTTAAAATCGCTACGGTTTAAAAAGAATAAGTAGGGCAAGAACAGCTTTAGAGAACTGCATTTACACAAAACAATGATATAGCCTTGTTAGACAAAGATATATATTTTTGTTTATTGATTAAAAAATGCTCACGCATATGTGATAACTGAATTTCTTTGAAAATAAGAGGAATTTTATATTTATCAAACAATATTAGATAAAAATAAAAAATATCCTATGAACTTTGAAATATGTATTACTATTTCCTTAATAAATCATACTAAAGCTGAATAATTTAAGGTATCCGACTAGGTTCGGAGATAAAATTTTCAAAAATTGATTTTCTGAATAATTTGATTGTTTTAAAGATCATAAAAAAGCTTTAAAAGTCACTATTAAATAAGTAACATGTATTGCCTTTTTTTAAACAATTATTTTTAGAAAAATTTAGCCAAATTTTTTAATTTAAGAAAAACGTGATAAATAAAAATAAATTGCACATTATGCAATTTTAACGTCATTCATATACTTCTTGTCGCAAAGTGTCACAAACCGAAGGATAAAAAAATAGTTTAAGAAATAAATATTTTATTAGCCTTAAATTTGATGGCCATGATTTTTCGTCAAAATTACTGCATGTTCTAAGCTAAAAAGGGCTCTAAAATGTGATTAAATGTAGCTGTCGTAAAACCTGCAGTTCTTTATACCCTGTAGGGCCCATAGCTTATATGTTATAAATTTTATTGTATTTGATTGGATTATTTAGAAGATATTCCATATTTAATGCACAATTTATGATGAAAAATTCATTCTTCATAAAACGAATTTAAAAAAAAAAATATTTTTATTAGTTAGATAAAGTAAATGTTATAAAAAGAACTTAAAAACATCTCTAGTTTTATGTATTATTCCTTCTTCCTCAATAATTAATTTTTTCCCTAATGGCCCAAACAACACCAATCATCAAACACCTAAAAAGCACTTTTTCAAGCTATTTTGTTTATTTCTTAGCTTTGATCTATTCAGTAACACTTTTAAACTGTCTTCTATATTCTTTTCGATCTACGGAAACATCAGAATTTTCGTCTACTTCACAAGTTGATTAAAGCTAGCCATTCCTGTCTCAAGTGCAGTAAAGGGAGCTCACCCCTTAAAAAAGAATCAGATGAAAAAAACACGAAAAGAAAGTCCTCGGTAGTTGAACAAGTTCTTCGTGCGATTAGACTATTCTATTGGATGACGATCCAGGAAATATCGCCAAGAATAAAGAAAAGAAGATTCAAGAAGGAGACAACGTATAACAGAAACTTCTTGAAGACATTGAGGACCGGATACGCACAAAGATACCATCGTTTACATTAACTGGAGAGACGTCTGCTACTTCGTGGGAATATAAAGACGAAAACAAGAAAAAATAGAAGAAAGGGAATGGTTTATTTTGGAAAGAAATGGTGCAAGTCTTAAGTGGCTTTGGAAAGGAATATGATCTCATTTTAAGATAAAGTAATTTCACTGCAGATTGCTAGAATTCCTAAATCACTATTTCTGGAACTTGTTGTCTTATTAATGAAAAGTTGCGGATTTCTGTAATAAACAATAAAACATCAAATAAATTTTAAGGTAAATTATTTATAAGATATTTCATTAAAATAACTGTTTTTTATTATTTAATAAAGCTCATTTTTCAATCGTTATATATATATATATATATATATATATATATATATATATATATATATATATACAGTTTGACCCCAATTTACCGAAACCTTATTTATTGTATTTCACGATTTAACGATTTTTTCTCTTTTCCAGATTAAAATAAAGACAAAAAACCCCTATTTAAAAAATAATGAACCCCAAATTAACGAATTATTTCCACAGCTGGAAAATTTATTAGTTTGTATCAGAAATAACTTATTTTTTTTTCAAATTACAGATCAGTCTTGTTTGTAAGCAGCAAGTTTTGACCGGAAAATGTTACACACCATTATTAAAGCATTATTACGGATGCAGATAATGTAATGCACGAGTTTTGAATATGACAGAACTTCCCTTCTTATTTCTTACCCCTCCACAACGTAAGGGATATTTAAAGATTTTAAAGATTAAGTTGCTTTTGATGATGTATTGCCTATTTGTGCATCTGAAATTGAGAAAATTGTTGATTTGTCAGAGCCAATGTAGATATTGATAATAAAACTTTTCAAAACTGTCACATTTTCTAATACTTTACATTGTTTGGAAACAGAAAACATACATCATGCAACAGGATGTAAATGTCGCTGCACTTTCTTCTCTGCATCTTCAAGAAGTAGCTTTATTGCGTCAGAAAAAAAAACATTGTCAAAAATATGTGTGTGTGTTAATCAGTTTTTTAAAACTTACAATTAACTGTTGCGTAATAATTCACTCATAGTAATTTAGCTGTTGAAAAAATAATGCACAGTTTATATTTTTGGACATTTTTTGTGTAGTTGCTTATTGTAGAATTTTCAAAAGGGAAGTACCAATAATTTGTATTTTGTTTCGATTCTGATAAAACAAATAACCTCAAATTAACGAACAAAATTGTCTGTCCCGAAGAAGTCTATGTATCAGTGTTCGATTGTATATATATTGTTACGTTGATCGAAGTTTCGAGGATTTTATGCAAATCATACACAAAGAACTAGACAAGTCTTTAAGATCCATGAGAATTTATTGTTGAAAACCAATCCTTGAAATACAGGATTCTATAGCAGTATTCGCAGAATAAATCTCAGGTCTTCAAACCTTTAACTTGCCCCAGACATAATATTAGTGTCTAACATACAGTTTTTGAAAGATTATTCTCAAACCCTCGCTAGTTCAACAGCCAAAGTAATCCCTAATCGCTTCAACGGTCAAGGAGAGACTAATTATCGCTAGTCAAAAAAGTACCAACTAATCGCTAGTCAAAACAAGACTCTTAGCCTCAATTCCGGCAAGTGTCTCCCTATTTATAAAACTCGTGGATCCTTCGAGAAAGATCCGTTTTTGCCATAGATAGTGAAATTAGCGGATTTCACCAATAATTTCCAGAAGAATCCATAGAGTCAGGAACTCGCCAATAATGGTCACCAAAAATATGCCAACTTGGATCTATCTCCAAGTTCCTATTAAATTGCCATCATAACGTAAAAGAAGGCGTTTCTTACGAATATTACAATTTTAGCATAAAATAAATATAACATAGAGTAATATAAATATATTACACATCCAAATAAAAATTGTCTGCACTATTTTACTCAAAATCCGTATATATATTTCTTGTGGAGAGCAAATTAAATATAGAAATGTTATTAATTTTTTAATTATGTCTTTTTGCACATAGTATTCATTTTACTAATTATTTTGTAATAACCTAACGTCCTTTATTTTAGTTTAATTTCGATTTCACCATTCGTAGTGTTTCTATATTTGAATTGCATATAAAAACACACTAGGCAGGATTTTATTACTCATTCTTTTAACTTAATGTTAACTGTCAGTGTCACATAAATGCTATCTGAAGTCACTGGCTATTTATTTCGTAATTACAAGGAAACATAAAACAAAGTAATTAAATTTCAATAAGCATTTTTAAGCCAATGAATTAAGTACATGAAATCCTGATGATACTTTTATATAACTTTTAATGTTTTTTTAGGATTATATACCATAAAGAAATCACCAACGTGGAATGTTTCAGAACAGGTTTGCCATATATCTTTAATATTGTGTTTCATAATTAAAAATTGATAATCTAAGTGCCCATTTGTTTTAACTCGTGACTTGTCAACAATGTTTCGGCTTTAAAAACTGGAGGTATAACAAATGAGGAGGAGTAACAAAAGGAATTATTGACAAACAAAGATTTATGCAACAATATAATATTGAAAAATCAAATTATGTATCCTCAAACATAATTTAGATTTTAACAGTTTTATAGTTAATTATCTATTTGTGAAGAAAACAAATATGAAAACTGTTTTCCAAATTCATGAGTATGAGTATTGTAATAATTAAAAAACAATATTTTTTTTTAAAATCGTTCAAATTTTAACGTATTCCAAGTATTCTTAAAATGCAGTTTATAAATCATTTCTCATCAAACATCGAAAATTGTTTCGAATATACAGATTGCATATTAAATCTAATTGTATAACTGCATATAAATACTTAAATGAGTATAATAATTATGAGAAAAATTAAGTTATTCATAATTATCTTGAAGGTTTTAAAGCACTACAGTAAATATAAGACGAACATATAAAGTAATACAGGAACAATTCAAGTTCCAGTTACATGCGCGTGAAATCTCGGTTACACGGCATATATCAATGCGATGGCCCAATTGCTGGAACACTCTACTCAACATGATATCAATAATTTTGACAGTCTATGTTATCTCATATCCGTTATCTAAAAGGAAAAAAATGGCCTTTTACATAGGACCTAGTTTTCATACCCGCTTTGCCACGCGTTCCAGCAGATACGGATGAATGGATAACAAGGGTTGTCAATAACGTTGATAGTTCCATGTTCAGTAGAGTACGGGGCGTACTGGATTATCACACTGATGAATGTCGCGTGACCAAAGTTTCACTTATAATTCACCGGTAAAATATGCGAATAGAATTTGAATTGTATCTGTATTCTTCCATACGTTCTCTTTCTCAATGTATTCGTTTTAGATATATTTTATAACAGCACTCTGAAACCCTGAAGTAGATTATAAATAACTATGTAGAATAATATTCTAAAATGATTTGAAATAATATGTACTGAAATATAATTTAAGATATGTTAAAACATATTGTACATTTAAATTATTTTTTTTCTAAAATCTCTTCGAGAACGAAGATAAATAATAAATAATTATTTTACATAGATAAATGATTTTGTTTACAACAGCATCAATTGTTATTTTAATGTTCATTTTCCATTATATCAACAGACATATAGACGAACGATACTATGAATTACTTTTTTAACTTTTAAGTTGTATAAATTAAACAGTCCTGAAGCCCTTTAGTCAAAACTTTTGTTACGCAAACAGCTGGGTTTGATTCATCATTAAGCAGCAACTGACAGAACAGGAACAAAGATTCGATTTCAAAAGATATTTAAAGTTTAAGATAGAAAGAGTCAGAGAGAAAAATAAATGTAAATCCGTTTGATCCGTATTTACATTGGGTTTGAATTAACTGGAAGGAGAATTAACCGCTAAAATTCCGCAAGAAGAACTAAAATTTTATTTGTACAAGCTGAAATTCGAAAAACAAAGAACTAGAATGAACTGAAGAATTGAAGTTTTAATTAAGTATAGGGTTTCGTTTGCCTCCAGACAATTTTGAATTATTGGTCAAATCAAAAATGGTTTATTAGTAGAAAGTACTTGACTCTTGTTCCAAAATGTAAATAGTCTCGAAGAAAACAAAGAAAGTTATACGCGTGTTCAATTGAGAGTAATGAAATAATTTCAAGAAAATAAGGATCTCATTTCTGCATATAACCCAATGAAATATTTCTTTTGAATGATGTGTTCCCATTGTGAAGTAATTATTTATTCCAATATGCGATACTGCTATTGAATTAGAAACTTAAGTATAGAAACACGCTTTCAGAATTAAAACTTGGAGATGTTACTAATGAATAAGAATTGGGATTGTAGAAAAATTTCGAATTAAAACATATTTTCAAGAGAAGTTACCAGCTAATTTTAGAAAGAAAATGCTCGAATTTAATAAAAAAAGATTACTTCAGTCCCTAGATAAGTGTTTTTTTTTCTGATTTTTTTATGTAATTAATTGCAAAAGAACAATTAATGAGAAATAGTTTTACTTTTAGTACCGGGTTTTAGACAATGTAAAATATAAGTTTAAAGACAAAAGTAAAAGAAACACTCCCGAATTAAACTGTCAATTTGATTTCCTAAAGGCAAAAGATTAAACACATACCAATATTATATATATATATATATATATATATATATATATATATATATATATATATATATATTGGAAAGCTAAAAAAACTGCTTTAATATAGGATATACAGAACATATTCAAACTTTGGCCTTGCTTCTGTGTCTGCGTCTAGATTTACACTTTTCATATCACAATAATGAATACTTAAACTAAAATTTTAGTATTCCTTCTGAGAAAAATACCGTTTTTTGTATGAAAAGTCTGTAGTCTAGAAATATATTGATATTTTATTCTATAAGTCTCATACGATGCATACGTGATCTAAAGCAGAATTCAGCTCACTGTTATCCCTCTGTTCTTTCCCTCGAGACTCTCAGAGAAAGTCCAAACTTCTATACAGAAAGTCGTACATTTTTCACATTTGAAAATAACACTTTCTTGTCCCAGTGCGGAGGAAAGCCGATGTCACATCGAATTTCTTAAAATATCATATCTTTATGTAGAAAACCTATTGTAGGATATACGATTCTTTGACAAGAAGCTTTGTACTGCACTTACAAGTATCGGATTTTCTTTACATGAAGCTCAGCTTTAGAAAAATAGTAAAGTATGTTTTTTTAAAGAAAAACTTTTTAAGATCATTTGAAAGTTCTTTTTCATATTCTCACAAGAATTTGTTAATCATTCATAAGATTACTTGCGTCTATAGAAACCATTGAATGACTTCAAGAATTATATTTTTCCAATGTTGTTCTTCCTCCCAAAAAAGTTCAACATTCCCCTTTTTTCACTTTAAAACCACTTTGGTATGAGAAGAACTGTAGTGTTAAGAATATGAATTTCCAACCATAAAAATATCAGTTAAATGAATAAATGTTATATTTTCTTATTAAAAAGTATAAGCGATCTTTATAGGAGTAAAATTAGTTAATATGTTTACTATAAAAATTTTATCTGGATGAAAAGCCATTTTACTAAAACAATTTAAGTATGATATTGGAATAATATCATAATTTTTTATGTAGAAAATGATTTCCTATTGACCATGTCATTTATGTATTAGTAATTTGCATTTCATAATAAAAAAATCTCCTTAGCCATAAAAAATCACTAATACATGAAAAGAAATATATTAGTATGTATCATGTTTAAGAGTGTAAAGATATCTTTCTTTTAAATCGAACATGGGGGTCCTTGCTTTGGCTGTAATAGCTCAAGAAGTCCAATTAAATGACTGATTAAGCAATCGAAAATATGTATAATTCAAAAATATAATATTTATAATATGTAATGTGAAAAATTCAAGAGTTTAGAAGTATTCCTCAAAAAGAATACATGGCTTGACTTTATTAGCTAATTCTAAATTCCTGCCAAATTTATTTTCGATATTTAGGTAAAAAATATATATTGTAAAGTACGGTGAATTTTTTTAAAGTAGTATTAAATATAAATATCATTATTTTTTTGTATCAGAAAATACTACATATATTTTTCTAGGAGGGAAGTATGGTGCTATAATAAAATTTCAATTATATCTTTTTTCATAAATTATTTTATTTTTCAAAATGTATTAATTTGTTCTTGCATATAATAAACTAATATAAATCAATATTTTTTATTGAAATTTTCATAAAGTAATATCACTTATGCTAATACTTCAGAAGATATGTTTTGCTGGATATATCATATGCTTTTTTTTGAAATATCATAATCAAATATAATTATGGCTTTGACTTAAATTCAGGAATTACAATTTTAAAAAAAAATATTGTTCAACTAATCTAAACAAAAAAATTGTTACATTTTTCTGAAACATCAGTTGAAAGCTGTAAACCCAGACCTTCCACTTAACCATAAACCACTTTCGCTCTAACATGCATTCATGGAAGCAAGGTTAAGGGGATGGGGAAAAGAGGCGAAGAAAAAAAGTTACACAATACTGATTTTCTCTTAACAAAGCAGGTTAGATCTTCACCCCCTACCCGAGGAATACAGGCAGAAAATACGACCAAAGGAAAATAGCATTCCCTCGCCGAATTGATTCCGATTCTTCAAGAGATTGTGCCTGTCTTTCGATTATCTCGTCACCATCTTCTCTTGCCCTGGATTTAATATACAACTCCACGAGCAACAGCGGGCCTTATATAAAAAGTGAATCCCGTATCTTTGTCAATCAAAAAAGGATTCGATTGAAGCCAGCTGTCAGGAGGACACGTCCAGTAACTTTTTTGTGGGAAGAGATAGGTGTTCTTAGTGAATTCAGAATCGAATAAAAGTGATATCATATCATGAGGGCGATAGACTGAGTTAGAGCCTAAAGGGTGCAAACTGTATTAGATTTTTAAGCTTTGCTTTCATTCTTTTGCCACTTTTATTTGTTTTATTTTACCTTTTGGAAGTTTTTTTCTTATTTTAAATATGTAAATGATATAAAAAATATTATTTTTCATCAATGTTTGGATACATTTAACTAAGCTTGAAAATATTGCCTCTACTATTACTAAAGGAACATTTTAATTGAAAAACATATTAAATGATATTAAGGAACACGTGACTTAATTGATATAAGTATGCTAATAATCCAACTGATTTAAAAATTCTCAGAAGATGGTCTAAATAGAACGTCAAAAATGCCACAGTTGTTTTAAAGCTATATAAGAACGAACGGTAGATTTTTATTTTAAAAATTATGAGTATGCAATGCTTGGAAATGTAATAATAGTAAGGATAAACTAAGAGATTATTTTATCTTAAAATGCATTCATATAGATCCTCTAAAATTTGAAAATACTTTGTTGAAAAATTAGATTAATTATATTATGCTATTCTGGGTTCTAAAACTGTAACTTTCATGATCCTAAATAGTTTTGAAAGAAGACCACATTTCCTACCAATCTGTGTATTTATCTCGGCAACACATTAAAAAAACATTAATATTTAAAACAAATCTATTTAAAGTAAATACGCTACAATTTTATCAAACATTTACTAAAGCATGGAATCTGGGTTATTCCTTAAGTAAATCATTTTTTTTAAGTAAAATATATTTTATATATTTTAATCCAGTGTTTTAATACGAGTAGATACCCCCCCCACACATCATTCCAAGTATTCGAAAAAACTTTATCATTCTACTTTGGCTCTTGGAAAATTTAAATTTTCCTTCCCCCTCATCGAAGTATTCGAAAAAAATGATCATTCTACTTTGACTCTGGGAAAATTTCAATTTTCATTAATTAAGCATTTAAACTATGAACGATATTAGCAAAAATGACGTTTAACAAATATTATTTAACTAAGCATAAAGATTCAAGAAATAGGCAAAAATAATTTTGCAGTAATATCTTGGCAGTTATACAAACATGATTTACGTAATTTAAGAATATATAACCTAGCTTTATATTTAATTTAGTTGTGGAATTTATGAATCTATTTAAAGCTTTTTCTAATTTTATACTTAAAGATTTTGTCTAACATTAAATTATACCAATAATGGAATATTTTAAAATAATAAAATTTTAGAACAAATGCAATATCTTTAGTATTCGATAAAAATAAATAAATGATTCTCTTACCATTACAAATGAAAATGAAGTTTTGTCCGGGGCTTACATATTATACTGGATAATTAACGCAATTTTTGTGTACATTTTTTTCTAACAAGGAATATTCAACAATCAAGTTTCGAAAAGAAAGAAAGCAACCGAAACAATAGTTATTTTTTTTTCTACATGAGAGGTTTTTGAGATTACATTGTTGAAAAGCAATTCTTTGAAAACAAGCAAAACTCATCTGATTCAAATTAAACAAAAGGTAATTTTTTGAAATCCATTGTTGTTTTGGATAAAAAAAATCCATTCATTGAATCTATCTTCTCTATTTTCAGTTCATTTCTCTAAACATAACTTTAAGCTATAAATGCGTTCTATGTTAAGAAATTGAGATTCGGATGTTCATTTGATCGTATTGCAAGAGTGAAACTCACTGAAAGAAATAATTGAATTCCTTCTATTCGTTTTAAAGTATATGATTAAGTATTGTGTTTCTATGTCAGAGGAAGAAAAAAGAAATTACTTAGCTACTTGTTACTTACTTAATTAATGCTTAAGTAATTAGCAATTTTAAAAACAAAAATTCTCAATATCAAACTTAATCAAGTAAGTAATTAATCGAATGAATCATTGTGATTAATTTAAACCTTTTGAAACATACTTTTTATTACAATTAATCAAAAAAGAACCAAGTGTAGTAAGTAAAAATAAAGTTTTAATCACTTTAGATATATATTTTTTTCATTTAAGAAAAAAAAAATATTTGAAATTAGTTACAAATGTCCGTAATATTACTTTATTTTATTCCTCAAAAAGATTTAAAAATTATAATGTTTGATTATTTGATGTATCTTATTTATACACTTAGATATATCTAGAAATTAATTAAATTTTTATTGGACACTTTTCTACAAGAATATTATATATTTTGTATTTTATCTATATTTTTAACTATAGGTAGATAGATAGACAGACAGACTGATATATAGATAGATGGATAGAAATATAGATAAATAAATAGGGAGACATGCATGCAATTAGATATGTATACACGTTTATGGATTATGTCAAAATAGTTTGAAATTTATTAATAAAACCAAATATTTAAAAAAAAATAGATATATACCTTCAAATGTTGAGAATGTCATGAAGAAGGAACAAAAATTCCCATTTTTGAATGAATTTTAAAGTTTACAAAGTATTTCCTGAGAAAAGGAAATCCTACCAGTTATATAAATAAAGTATTTTGAAATGTGAATCCTCACTAAATTTTAAAATTATTCATATTCGTTAAATTATAAATCATTAACATAAGAGTATCTTCTTAAAAGAAACATTAACTTTAAAAATGTTCTTTTAAAATACGTCAGAACCATATCTTGTGATATTACGTAAATTTGAAATTTTAAATCTGTCTTAAAATATCACGAAGAGAAATTTGTCATAAAATGTTTGTATAGTAAATACAAACAAACTTTTCAATTGAATATCATTTTGAAATCACTATTTGGAGATCATTCTACTAAATAACGTTATTTTTTTACGATAAGACTACTTAGCTGTTCAATCAAATTCCAAGAATTAAAATTGTTTTTAATAGTATTATTTTTCTATTTATCCATTCAAATGCTGCTCTTTAAAAAAAACACTAATAATTGTTTCTCGAAATTGGACTGAAACTACAGATCTTGCAATGGAGTATTTGATTTAAAAACAGCATTTGATAGTTTGTTAATGCTACTTAAAGGGAAAAATTATTTGAAGAACTATAATTTAGTTTCATCACAAATCGCAGATATAATATGTAGAATTTTATATATTTATGAACAACATATTGCTGTTATGGGCTTTTTAAGCGTATGCAGATATTTTTTTAAATAAATAATGGACTTAGTTTAAATTCAATTCGATGTAAATGGTAACTGAGAAAAGAAATTGGATCACGAGGAGCTTAGTGCTCTGAAACTGCCCCCTCTGACATTTACGAGTTTTAAATTCCTTTATATCCTGTTATTTTTCATCTAACTTCCATAATCTATATTTTTATTCCAAAAAATGAATTTCTATTTTAGTGCTTTATGCATGTTTATAATTCTGAGCATTATATAGACGTGTTTATCCTTTTATATTTGAATGACAATAGAACACAATAAGTTCCAGAAAATGCGTTAATTCATAAAATTATACTTATGCTTTATTTGTGTTAACAATACATTGAAAAGCACACCACTAAAATAATTCAGACATTGAAAGTAGATTGATTGATTGAATATTAACATCGCACTCTTCAGCTACACGAGGGCTTTTGGCGACGGACCACGTAATTTTGAACCATGGTCAAGTGACGTGGACGACACCTGAGCTGGTAACCCCTCTCCTAACTACCACACCACACCAACGGGAGGACATTTCAGCTCTCGTCAGATTTAACGTACATCGATGCCCTACACGGCGGGTCTTTAGTGGTACTGGGCTCGAACCTGTGACAAAGCAAGCCACGGTCCGATACCCATACCACTCGGCTACTGCGGCCACCATTAAAAGTAGACGCGTTTTGCTTATTCTGGTGCCAAATTGGACAGATAAACCCAGGGCTTCACACCAAGTTGGTACTTTTTGCTTAGAAAAAACAATTATTACAATATTTAAAAA
The DNA here is from genome assembly GCA_019973935.1 of Trichonephila clavipes. Lineage (NCBI taxonomy): Eukaryota > Metazoa > Arthropoda > Arachnida > Araneae > Nephilidae > Trichonephila > Trichonephila clavipes. Next base: position 968,008 of record BMAU01017720.1, read on the forward strand.
AAAAAAACTTTTGTATAAGTATATTAATGATTTTGAGAATGCATAAAATCATATTGTTAACTTCGCATGATACGAGTAAAAGAAAAGCTTCAGTATATAAAAAAATATCAAAAACAAATCACCCTGGAAATGTTTCAAGGGTAAGAAGTTTGAGGTCTGGTACAAAACGCCGATCATGCTTGGCAACCTATAGCTTAATTATTAATTTGAATATTTGTATGCATTATATGGATACCATTAAGAAAGCTGACCAGACATATAGAATTGTGCGTGAGAAAAATAGAGAGCTATTATATCCGTACTTTCTCTTTAAGTATCTTCCTTTCTTAGAAATTCAAAATTTTTTAATTTTAAATCTAATGCCGAAGAACTGCTAGAAAATGTCAAGATACTAAAATGTAATATTAGTTAAAAGTTCATTTTTACAATTCACACCTGTACTGTTAAAATAAAAATTTAAAAGTGCTGTTCACACAAGGAGACAGAAGAAATATTTTATTAAGAGAAATAAAATAAATGAAAAACCAATATATCAATAAAATTTTGTATGAAGTTTAAATACAGTTTGTTGAATAATTTTAGAATATTTTTATCTAAATTATATGCGTCTAAATGAGATTTTATTCTGAAAAAAAAAAAAAAAAATTTACGCAACAAAAAAAAAAAAATCCTCTTCGAAATCACTTTTAAAAATAATGTTATAAGAAACATTTCGGAAAAACTCAAATTTTCAAAAATGTTCATTTTAAATCTATGTTAGATAGATACATTAGACATAATTATACTTAAGAAGATAAACTTTTGAAATATAGACTCTTAAGCTAGTGTGATTATTTTAAAAGTGAAATATATTAAAGAATCTCATTAATTTATTCAGCCAAATTTCCCGAAATGCTTAACATAATTCATCAAACTTAAGTAATACTAAAAATCAAATATTGTGGATTAGGGGATGGTGATGTACAAGTTTAACAGTTTGTAATAGATTCGATGCTATTAAAGATTAAATACATGGAATAATAAAGGGTGTTTTTTTAGAGGTAGAGAACTTTAAATTGCAATAAAACAACGATGTAGTATTCCATTGACATTAATTTTTTTTTATTCGAAAGATAATCTTGTTACATTACATTTTCAATAGGATTTCTGGCATATGACTGCCACGGCTGGCCCGGATGTAGTTCAATCTGGACGTCCAATTTTCGATGACTTTTCCCAACATTTCTGGCCGTATATCGTCAATAACACAGCAAATGTTGTCTTCCAAATGGTCAAGCGTTTGTGGCTCATCCGCATAGACCAATGAATTTACATAGCCTCACAGAAAATAGTCTAGCGGTGTTAAATCACAAGATCTTGGAGGCCAATTCCAAAACGTGAAATTAGGCGGTCACCAAACGTGTCTTTCAATAAATCGATTGTGGCACGAGCTGTGTGACATGTTGCGCCGTCTTGTTGGAACCACAGCTCCTGAACATCATGATTGTTGAATTCAGGAATGAAAAAGTTAGTAATCATGGCTCTATACCGATCACCATTGACTGTAACGTTGGGACCTTCATTGTTTTTGAAGAAGTACGGACCAATGATTCCACCAGTCCATAAAGCGCACCAAACAGTCGGCTTTTCTGGATGTAACGGTGTTTCGACATACACTTGTGGATTAGCTTCACTCCAAACGCGGTAGTTTTGTTTGTTGACGTAGCCATTCAACCAGAAGTGCGCTTCATTGCTAAACAAAATTCGCTTATGAAAATCAGGAACAACGGCAATCTCGTTTTGGGCCCATTCGACGAATCTACGCCTTGCTTGATGATCGTTTTGATAAATTGCCAAACCAAACTGAGAATAAATCACTTCACAGCTGTTAAATCGGTCGCCATCTTGGAAAGTAATGCCAACTTAAACTTCTATACCTGGAAAAAAACACTCTTTAGTAGATGTTGTGTGTTAAGCGGAAGTCGTTTTAAATTTTCTTTTCCGACATGTGATATTTTTGACAAGCAGTGACACATCTGAGGTCTCAACTCTTTACTCAGCTGTGTATTCTAAATTGGAGAACTTTTCTACAGTTTCTATTAAGTCTATGAGAGTTTATAGATTCTTTGAGAGAGAGTCTCTAAGAGTTTCTATTAAGACATCATCCTGCATCTCGTTTTTCTTTTAATTATATGCAGGAAAATCCTGCATATAATTAAAAGAAAAACGAAATGTTACACACTTGATTTACTTATAAGGCTTCGCTGACTTAAAAAAAAATCATAACTGAATTAAAAACGTTCGTGGATGTTGTAGTATGCATGCCAAAATAAATAAAAAACTGAGATACAAAATTCTATATTTTTTTAACAACTAAATACCTGAATTTGATATATTTATTAATTTTAAGCAACTCAGTGGCGTAACAGCTCGTGAATGCCAAGGCCTACTATGCCCAACTCAGTATATGTGACTTTGGGCCCTGAGGTGCATGAGCAGATGTTCCGGTCATGTGGTTAAGTTCCCAAGCAAGCTTAGTGCTGCTTTATCGACCCACTGAAGGGATGAAAGGCTGCGTCAACCATGTCCAGCCCGGGGTTTGAACCTGGGACCTGTGGTGTGGAAACGTGATACAATAACCACTCACCCACTGGGCTTATTAATTTGTGTGACTAGTGTTATATTTTATACAAATACTATACTAATTTGGGTGTGGGGGGTTACTCGAGAGCAAATAAAGTAGTTTTGCTTAGGTTAATCTAAGTTATAAGCATTTCAGGAAGTTTAAATTGTATTTGAAATATATACCTATTTTTGAATCCGAACTATCCATCCTATAATAAGACCCATAAGACTCATTCCATGTAAAATGCAACATCCTTTGTAATTCCTTACTATTATGTTTGGAGAAATTAAGACTAACAATTTTATTTAAATATTTAAGGTTATTAAACTGCTTCCATCGATACCGGTGCCCCTAAGTGGTATTAAATGTGTTTCTTTAAATTGAAAATCAGGTTTGTTAATCTCCAAAATAAATTAAATATGCATGAAGCTGAATTTATTATACTAATTGGGAAAATTTGAAACCAATTCAATTAAAAATTTAATAATTGAACACAAGGTGCCTTGATGGGTTAAAAATGTACGTGCCTGTGAAATGTACGAGATCCTGAACTAAAAGTAAAACAAACTTTCAGGTAGAAAAGTGTCACAATTTTCAGATAAATTTGCTGTAATATAATCTGTATATTGTACAAAGTTTTTATTTGTTTTTTCTTTTAACACGTAAGTATACAGTTAAGATAAAAAAGGAAAAAATGTAGAACAGATTTTACTAGAGAAAAAATTAACTTTTATCTTATTTATATTATTGTTAAACTAGAATATAATATTAATGTTTTAGTTCTTTTATATCTGAAAAAAAATTCCAAATTAGAGTCTCATTCTTTAACAGTAAACGTAAAAAGCCTTCATAGGGATGCATCTATGTCGTTTATGTATTCTCTTTTTCAAATAAAAAAAAACTCTGAAGAATTTGCATAAAGACTCACAATTATGCATCTAATGAAAGAAAAAACCTTATCACTCAACAATTGTTTGCGAATAATATTCAACATCACGCACGCGTGGATCACACGTGACTCATTTTTCGAAAATTGTTACTAGTTACTAAAAATTGAAACAAAGCAATGCATTTCTTATTTTTTCAACATATAAAAAGATACGTTTGTACTATTACAAAAAGAAAACTCATTTTTTATGTTCTCAGAAGTATATATTTCTTGATAAAATGAATCGGATACCTTCAAATTCAATTAATCATATTGTTCATTTAGAAAAAAGAATTTATTGAGACGACTATAAGAAATACTACTTAATAACACGGCGAGTAAGGTGAAAAATGTTATACATTCTTCATAGAATAACTCCCGATAGTGATATAAAAAAATACACTGTTTATTTTCCAGCTGACTAAATATAATTTCGCCACTCTGATGATAAATATTTGTTCGCTGTTTGAAGATAATATTACACTTTTTCGTTATTTAGGAAAGAAAATTCTCTCACATGATTACAGCAAAAAAAAAAAAAAAAAAAAAACGGAGAGAACACTCAGTTTAGTTTAAATGTCATATATTTGGAAGAAATAAAAGTGTTTGCTGTGAAGAAACATTGTTAAAAATATTCGTATCCGGAAAAATGTGCTTGTTTTTAAACTGTAATAATTCACGGTACATTTGTGAAAAAAAAATTACTAATTATATCAAAATTATTTTATCCACTAAAGAATAACTTTTTATAGGTGCAATAGAAACAAAAATTTACAATGATACAAATTAGCTTTAAAAAGTCACTCTTTCCAATAAAATTATTATATTTCTGAATTCATCACTCAATCCTCATTTAAAATTGAACCACCGTTCACAATTATTTTATTTAATATCGACATTAATCAAACATGAATTATACATTTTTAAAACCTTTGAATTTCATCAATTTACATTTTAACAACACGTTTTTTACTGTACAAAGTTTAAAATGTTTGTTTAATTGAAATATTTTTTTTTAATTTTACATTATTTTGGCAATAAAAGAGAGAGATATACAGAATATATCATTAAAAGTAATAAATTATTCAATTCAATTAGATTAAATATAAATGTTTAAAGTACTCTGAAAGGTTCCTTCATTTGCGTCTTCAAGAAGTGCACGAGGTAATTTTCAAAATTCATTAAAAGTTAAAATAATTTGTTATTTATATTTTTTCTTTTATTAGCAGTATAATTTGAATATATATATATATATATATATATATATACTTACAATTTTTATCTTTAACATTAAACCTTTTCAAATGCTGACATTTTTTTTTCTAATGGGCTGCATATTAGCAAACTAGCCTTTGCATACGCGGCAAATCCCCAAATGTGAGAGACATTTCATGGTGGCACAGTCTAGTGGAGTTCTCGCTATCAAATTTGAACGCTTAAATAAATGTTTTTTTTTAAGTCGGAATCCCGTCGGATGATAATTATTGCCATGATTTAATTTTTTCCAGAGTACCAGGGCCAAATTGATACTCAAAGACTCTTTTACATGCCATATAACCATATGACCTGCATGCCTACGATTTTTGTGACCAGAAAACTTATTGACTCCAGCTGGGGTCAAATCCGCAACGTTGGGCTTGTGAAGGGGACAAGCTACCTCTAAGCAACCAGAGCTGACACAAATGTAGATAGAAGATCTTCAAAATGCTTTATGCATTTTCTGCTGCAATGCGATTTGAAAATTCATAATTAAATTCTTAATTTCATTAAAAAAAATTCAGGTTCGTGCTTATATGCTAAATCATTCTGGTTAATTTTTTTTCTGCGAATTCTAAATTCTCTGAGTCTAAAATTTCTTCTTACTTCATTTTTTGAAGTTTTTGAATATATATCAAAACTGAAAGAAAACGATTTTTTTTCATTTTTAGCTTTCTTCTATATAGTTGCCAGAATACACCATGCAAGAGAGAAATTAAATTGAAGCTATATATAATGGAAATATTGAATTCAGTCTTATGTTCAAAGTCTTGCTGCCATACCTGAAATGTAAGTTTAAAATTAATAGCATTCTGAGATTATTTCCTTAGTTATATTCATTTATGTTTTGTGATTTGCTTAAGCAACACTTTTTTTATTTCTAGCAAATTTAGTTGAAAAGCCTTATAATGAGTAAAGTATTAGTTTCCTTTAGCCTAATTTCTTAATGCGTATAATGTATTGTTATGCAGATCCGGGTTCTAAGATTTTATGCAAAAACAATCACAAAGAAAAATAATAAGTTCTTTAAGAGCTATGCGAATTTATTATCAAAAACCCAATCTTTTCAATACATTATTCATCAGCAATATTTATAGGGTAAATAACCGAAGGTCTTCACACCTTCAACAACAATCAAACACAATCATCACAGTTTAAAAATACACGCAAGTAAAGATCATTCACAAGCACAGCTGAGCTAATCGCTATTCAAAAGAATTCCCACTACTCGCTGGTTTAATCCAGAACCTTCACCGTACCGTCGAGCATCTCTTTATAGGCGCGACAGAAACTTCTAGAAATGTAACCGCTCGTGTCATTGAACGTGACTCTAGTGGAGAGATCTACTACTTTCTACATGATTCCAGAGGGTTCTGAACTCACCAACACTGTCGCCAAATTGGCCACTAACTTGATCGCCAAAAATGATGTCAACTTAACTCTACCACCAAGATTTCTTCAAGTTCTCATTGAATAGCCATTATAACGTAAAGGGCGACATTGCTTGTGAATAGTACAATTTTAACATGAAATAAATATAAAATAGAGTAATATAAATGCATTAAACACTCAAGTACAAATTATTTACATTATTTACACAGAATTCGTAACAGTATGTTAGAAAATACTAAACTAGAGGCTATCAGAAATTTAAGACTTATTTGTAATATTAATTGCAATACTGTCAAGAATTCGGACGAATTTCAACTTCATTAAAAATGATCCTGCTGCTTGGCTTATATCTTAGAATTCCTTTAAAGCAAAGGTCACCAAAGCGGTGGTCCATGGACTACTAGTGATCCGCGAGAAAATTTTGCTGGTCCCCAGAAAAATGGGAAATATACTCACTTATCACGTTATGTTTTAAGATGTATTGATTGTGATCTTAGATCACATTTTTTTTATAAATATATTTAACAATCACAAAATTATGTTAGTGGTCCGTGGGATTGAAATTTATTTGCAGAATAAAATATAGTTACACCAAAAATGAATAAAAGTGATTTAATGTGGAATATAAAGTGATTTCCGTGGAAAGTTGCGCAAATCCAAGAGAAATGTACCAATTTAAATAAAATGGCAATAGTTAAACGTTTTTAGGCAGACCGGCACCATTTGATCCACGGACCGGGGGTTGCGGATCACTGATCTAGACTATTAAAATCCGTAGGTAAACAAACGTATCTATTTATATTCCGATATTGCAATTAGTTGAAAAGATGTAAATTAAAAACATTAAAAACATTCGGCTCAATATTCACCTTGTTGTACCAACGTTATTGTTATGAAAATGTTGTCGTTGAAAATCGATTTTCTGGCCAAACCGGGTTGTTACAACAATGCAAACGAATTCTAGTTTTTATCGTTTTTCATTGATATATTTTCAAATAATTGCAATTTAAAAAATTAAATGGACAAAATGGATTCCTTGGATCATTTCCCATCTTTTAGTGTCTAGCGCCTTTTTGCGTTTACCTTTCTTGCGAAGATAGGCCTACATAAATAGATACTTTTGTTTCCGTATGACTTTAAGAACACGCATCCAAAAATAAGCAATCGTTTTAATAGCTATATGTAAGAGTTATTTTATTTATTATTTAACAAAAATGGATATAAATAAATATCTGTTTTTAAAAAAAAATAAAGCTGTATTATTTTTTTTTTATTCATTACAAAATTAATTATTTACTAATACATTCGTAAATTATATGTTTACTTGTGAAAAAAACTGGTTTATATAGCTTTGTAAATTATTACCAACAGAAAAAGGAACTTCAAAAGAATAAAAAAATCTTATCCTGGAGAAAAAAAGAGTTTTATTCTTGAAAAAAACCGTGCAAAACGCAGGGCTGAACAAAGGGGGGAAATGGAAAAAAGCAAACTCTGACAATGACAAGCCAGTCTGACAAAAAAAACAAGTAGAAGAAATTTCAGAAAAGGGAATTTAAATGGCAAAAATGTATTAATCACTTGCATCAGGCATGACACACACCAAGAACTGCTAGCATCTAAAGAGAAAGGGAAAATTTCCACGGGTATAAAGTTATACCCACGAAAAGTGACGTGCAAAGCCGAACTAAATGGAAAGTAAAGGTAATCGTAAGATGGGGCAAGGAGGTGGAAGAAACTTTGAAAAAAAGAATTTTATTGACATTATTATAGGAATCACACATATATCAGGAATTGCTGACACCGATAAGGAAAAGGAAATTTTCCAAGGCGAAAAGCTATACACTTGAAGAAGCCCTTGTAACGTCAGTTCATGCAGCTAGAATATTATAATTGTCATTTTTATCGATACAATTTTTAACTTTTTAGTTCCAATGAATGTATTGATAATCTAAGATCCTTCTTTCAATCTATTTCATAAAATATTTGTAATTTCTTTTATTTTCAATTTTGTATACATGATTAAGTTAAGAAATACTTTCTTCTATTTATTAGTAATCATGGTATCATTATATTTTTTCTCGAAGAAAACCCGACACTCATTTTTATATTAAAATAAAGAACATATATTATTTTAATTGGTTAAACTTTGCAACATGACTTTGAAAGAAAGCAAATTGTAGATAAAATTATTACCCCAGTTCTCTCTTTATCTAAGAAAGACAAGAAGCGTATGCTTTACCATTACATATAATTTCACTGAAATGGTAGTTTACGTATAACTGTTTGCTACAGTAGCATCAAATATTGAAAGAAAGGTTTAAGTAGAAACAAAATAACGAGACAAAAAAAGAAAGAAAACTCACATATTTCCCCAGATTTCTTCACGATTCTTAGTTTTATGCATTGGTCTTGTTGTGATTTATGGATATTCCAAAAGATATGAAGTTCAAAAGAAATTTTACTTCATGGGTTTTATATTTGTTCCTAGAGGTACATTTTACCATATTATAATGCCAGGTAAAATTTCCGCAAGTTTTCTTAATTATTAACATATGAATAATTCATTATAATCATTTCTTTAATATGTCATGTTTTTCTTTTACTTGTGATTGCGACTTTTCTCATAGATATTTTCTATCTTGTCTGTTATAATTTGACTTAGTCGTTTATCTTTCACGTGTTTATTCTTCGGTTTAGATATCATCAACTACTTTTCCCCGATTGAATGGCTCAATCTAATGCCATATATTTTTCCTCATTCTTAGTTAATAGTTTTTCTGTCATGAAACATTAAATAGAGCAATTATTTTAAATATTTATATATCTTTCATGACTCCCTAAGTTTTTTTTAAAAAAAGGTTATGTAGTTTTTTCCTAAGAATATTATCATTAATTATTTGTAAAACTTCTTACATATAAATATCAAAAACTTATATGCATATATATATTTATATTTAGTTTGAACAATGTAACTATATATCTTATTTTTTCCGTTCTTTTATATTGTTTTTTTCTGACAACAATATTGAACCCCTTTCATTTCTATATCTAGTCTAAATTGCTCTATTTTTTCTTCTTTGTCATTAATGCTTTTTTCTGTTGATTAATGGAATTGCATGCGTATTTATGTATATTTTTGCTGGTTCCCAAAACACATGCAAATAAATAGAAACTCTTTTCACATACAAATGCCTAATTTGTATTTCCCCCCTAAATATTCTTTGTATTCTTGGTAAAAATTCTTTTTTGATTAAGTATTCGCAGCATCAATCTTATGCTTCAGTGATCCCAAAAACCAACTTCTTTCAAAAGATATTTTGTTTCATCTTCTTATAAGATACTTAGATGCAATCTTTTCATGTATTCACCACCATACTTTTTTAACGCAATTCTTAAGTAAAGCTATTTATTATGTTTTCAAACTTCATTTACAGAGGAAATACACATTTGTCTATGTCTTCTTATTGTACTGAAAGTGATATATAACAGGCGAGCGTGGATTGGATAAGAATGCATCAGGAAATCTTTAAAAATGTAGATCTACAATTAATTATCCTTATATTGGAGCAAGAGTAAAATTTTTAATTTTTTCTCAGGGTTACATTTATATATTTACTGTTTGAAGTTTAAGGCGTTGTTATTTATTGCAGTAGCAATTGTTTCAATTTGAATATCAAGAAATAATGAAACAATATGCATTTAAGTTTCCAAAAAATTACCAAAGTGAAAATACTGAAATTTGAAACATTTCTTAAAAAAAAACAAGGAAACATTTTTTCAGTTGATTTTTTCTCCTTCTTGCATCTATAAACAAAACAAAGTGTTTACTCGTTCACAGTATTTCTTTTATTCCCTGATAGAAATAATAAAAAAACTATAATGTTGATGAAATTAAAATTTCTTTATGATGTCGAGCCAAAGACTTTCACGGGACAAAACATTGTTGAAACAAGAGAAATGATAACAATTTATGAAACATTTACACTAAATTAAAAATATGTATAGTTTTCTTTATTAACTAAATATAATTCATTATAATTTTAATTTATTAAAAAAATGGGGTTTTTATTGTATAAAGAATAGGCCGGCTCAGTGGCGCAATTGGTTTGTCGCTGGCCTTCTACACCCAAGGTTGAGAGTTCAAACCTGGTCCAAATCTTAAGTACGGTTTTACATCGCTACAGCTCAAGGGGCATCCGTCTGGGGAGGAAACTTGGCGTCAAAATTACCTGTGGCTATTGGTATTCGCCGATATGCTGACCCACTAAAAATAGATGCCGGCATTCGGGAAATGCACTTGGTCTGCAATGGTAAAACAGCAAATCGCAGCGATTTAAAAATAAAAACAAATAGTGTAAATAATAAGAGTGAAGTATTTGTCTTACATTCTACTAAACATCAGAAAGAAAAATATCAAAATATGACAGTATTTATATATATATATATAATAATGACATTCAATACCAAATATGTTTATAAAGCAAAACATATTGGTGTACTAGAGAAAGTGAACTCTTTAAAATTTCTTACATATTAATATTCTTTGTAATTTTGCAACCTGGTATTTAATAGCGATAATTTTCGTAATTCATTTGCCAGTATTTAAATAAATGCCTACACCAAAAATAATATAATATCCATTTGGATGCGCAAGTACTTTATGTGTTTTTAAATGGTTTGGAATAGATAGTCTTTAAATGTTGAAAATAGATAAAATAATTATCAATATAGTCACAAAGTTTCTGGAATGATCCCCTAAATTCTTGAAGGTGTTTGTTGGAGGAGAAATATCTGTTTCGGGGGTTGGAAGTGTTGGGAGATTCGAACCGGGCACCTTCTGTTCCGAACTCGAGTACTTTATTGATCACGCCAAAGCGATCGTCTTTGCGTGATGTCTAGTACTGGTTTGTTTAGATACCGCTACACTACTATCCTACTAGTGAGATGGATAGGTGAATGAATTTTCTTCGTTTGTTTGTTTCGGAGATTCGTTACGGAGTCTGTGTTTTATGTATTTATTTATTTATATTTTAATTTTATTTATTACTTATTATTTTTTAATCTTTTTTCTTCTTATTCATTATTATTTTTATATTTCTTGCAGTAGATAGTGCCGTGACAGTTCAGAAAGTTGCGTTTTCTTACTTCAGTCACGGGTCACCAATGTAGGAAGATTCAGACAAGGCACCTTCCTGTCCGAAAGCAAAGAACTTTATCTATCACACCAAAACAATCGTCTTCGAGTGATGTCTAGTGCTGGTTTATATAGATACCACTGTAGAAGCACTAATAAGGAAAACTTAAAGCCATCTGGAATTCATTTCTTGTACTGTTAGCGTTAGCAGCAGATCATTTTTGACATAACGATTTTTTCATGAGTGGGATTTTGCAATAATATCTTTGGAATAGTGTTCAAACAGCAAATTGTGTATTTTGTTTGATAATATACCTTCTGTGACCCTAGAGTGGCAGAAGAAAGCAGGCAGAAACTAGTCCAGCACAAGATGAGTTTTACTCGTTTACATGGTTGAAAAAGAAATTAAAGGGACATTGTTTTGTGGATTCAGATGCAGTTATTCAAAATGCGACAAAACAATTAATTGAAGGATCTCTGAAAAAATGAGCTCCAAGAGTATTTTAAGCAGTTATAGTAACACTGGAACAATTGTGTGGTGCAGGAGAACAGTGCTTTGAAGGCCAAAAAGATTAAATTATTGTTATATTTTTTAATTATTTGTAATTGATTTTTTCCTGGAACTTTTGACCTAACCTTGTATTTCACATATTGTCAAATATTGTCAAAACTCTCTCATATATCAGATTTGTTCACATTTAGATACTTTTCGTAACAAACGTGAAAATATTTTTTGCTCCAACTTATATCAAGTAATTCAATAATGGACTTAGATTTGTTTCATTAAATTTGAAATAAATCAGACAAACGAGATTCCTTATTTTAGGTATATATAAATGACTTTAATTTTCTCGTAAATAATTGCAATGTTCATCTAGGATTTCAAACACAATTTCGAAAACGTAAGACTTTATTCGTCTCTTTTCCTGGCTAAAGAAAATATTGTCTTCCGTTCAAAGAACAATTACCTTCAACAAGCAGAAATAAATAAAGAGAAAGACAAATTACGCCTTCACTTTTTAAATGGGTCGTCTCACCTGTGTATTCATTTGCTTAACATTTAATTAATGTTTTTCTGCCTCTGGTAAAGTCGTTGAAATTTAGTTATTATTCCTACTATGAATCGTATTTAATTCGAAAATATGGGAAGAAAAATTTACCTATACATTTACACTCATTTCATATATAGTTAAAACAAATAAAAAAAATTTCTCCCCTACCTTAAAAGGTGTTTTGACTCGATAACCATCACATCAATTTTAAATTCAGAAAAGAAAACAAGTTTAAATCATTTTAGAAGTTGAAATTTTCTTTTATTCATAATTGTTTTAATTATTTGTAAGTACAATGTTTAATTTTATAATTTCAAACATTTCATATTTTTATTTTCTTCCAATATCCACCCCCTCAGGCATACTTAAAGCAGATTACATTCCTTCTATTGTGCCAGAATAAAACTGAACTATAGTTTCCCATTTTATTATACTTAGTTGCCTTTAACAAATTTCAATCCTATTAAAATAGCTTCCTGATTAAAATGATAAAAAAATTAAGGAACTGTTAATGTAGTTTATATAAACCCTGTTTATTCAAGATCATTTTGAAAATAATGTTTCCAAATTAAATTCGGGATTTTAATGTTCACCATCCTTTTTATTTTATAACTCTTATTATGCCAAAACATTTTTTTTAAATGAAGAGTTCTCCATAATTCTAAGAATTCAGTATTATTAATATTTGTTTTCCTGTTAAACAATTTTTTTCTATAATTATTCGATGTGTGTTGCTCAGAAATTTATTTTTTTCCAAACTTTCCGTTTATATTTCCAGCAAAGAAAAATAGTTTAGGTTACATTAATGATTTTATATAGCTCCTTTTTCTTCCAGTTTAATAGATTTCAATAAAGGAAATCCAATTGGTGATAATTTATCTTCTATTCACAGCATTTTCTGCTACTAATAATTAATATTTGTTACACCAAAATGTTCAAATTAAATGTTTTTTAAAAATATTATGATTTAAATCGTCCACAGAAAACCTTAAACATCCAAATGTACTAAATTGAAATAACATTTGCTAAGATTCTATAAAATTTAAGAAATGCAGATCCTCACAAATATTAAGCAGTATCATATAGAAAATCATTTTTAATAGCATCGTTATGGAAGAATGTTGTTGTCATGGACTTGCAAATAATGGAACCACTTAAACTTTAATAGGTATCGCTTTAACAGTAAGATAAACAATGAAACCTAAGGTAATAACCCTCCTCTCTTCGAGGGAACATTTTCATTAAATTCTGAGAGTGCTTGTTAATATTTCGATATGGGAAGAAAATCGGAGAATTGCATGTATTTACAATAAATTGTGAATGTAACATATCACAAAAGAAATAATTTCTAACTTTTAGAAATTGGGGAACGACTTCCTCTTATTTGAGTCAGTTCCTTTAACATAATAGTTAGAGCTACTTAGAAACTGCTCTATAGCAAGGGTATTGATTATTAGGAACCAAGTAAAATTTTATTACTTTAGGTATTTAATTGAATTTTATTCGTCATTTTTTTAGAATTACGCTGCAAAAAACCTTGTTCGAGCATGTAAATGTTTATACATGTTCAGTATTGTGTTCAAAATAAAAAAGAAAGAAAGACAAAAATTGGACACTATTAACTAAAGCTATTAAAGATTAAACTAGACAAGATTAATGTCAAATGTTGGACATTTGTTATCAATATAATGCTGTCCGGTATTGGATTCACTCCTCCCATTATAGTTTGTTGGTAAGCTATTTTATGAACTAATTAATTTTTAAATTAATTAGCATTTGTTATTTAAGTTTTAAACACTATTCTTCCTCGGAGTTAGAAATTTAAGTCTTTTAAAGTTAGCTGAGGTCTACTCGAAACCAAAAAAACAAAAACATGTCAAGGAATCTATGAGATAAAAAGTTTAGGTATCTTTGTTTAATATGATCACGGTAAGGCTATGGTTACTAACTTACTTTTGCGGGATTCAAAACATACTACTGAAGATGATAATATCTATCTATCTATATATCTATCTATCTATCTATCTATCTATATATATATATATATATATATATATATATATCTTACTAAATAGAAACACTAAAAACTTTTACCGGATTTTTTTTGTTTTTTAAATTGTAAACCGTTAATCATTTAATGTAATCAAGGATATTAAAATGCATTCTATGACTTAAATATTGTTTCCGAATAGAAATTCTTAACTTTTTATTTTCTATCGTAACAGGTAAAATAACTGTTTTTATAATATCTAATTCAAGATTTTAAGTATTCGCAAAAGGTTCTTATGAGAAGTTTAGTGTATATTTAAAACAAATTGGTCAATCCCACATTGCAAAGAAGAAAAAAATAATATTTAATATTTTGAAGTTCTAGGGTAAATAATTTATAGCTAGAAAAATGAAAAAAAAGCGAATCTGAAGACAATTGATTTATTTGTGGTAATGGAAGATACTTACCATAAAGCTGGTAGTATTAAAAGATTTTTTAGTTAATACGAAAGGACTTCCGATATAACGAACTAATTAAAATATTATCTCATTCGCATACTTAAGGAAAGAGTACAAACTTAGTGTCCATAAAAAGTCGTTAATAACCAAATTTAATTTATTCAAATTGATTTAAAAATGCATGATTACGATATTTTAATAACAAAGTATTTATATAAAAGATTATTTGTTAATTTCTTAGAGAACTGTTTCCTATCATTACAGCAATTTTTTTTTATAATGCTAAATACTAGAAGAGAAATATTTACACAAAAGTGTTGGATGTGGCTCATTTAAAAAAAATATTTCTTTAACTTATTTATTTATGCATCCCACATATTTATTCATATATCCGTGTGTTTCTTCTTTTATTTTCTGATTAGATAAATTTGACTAATTAATAAAAACTCAAAGTCTACCGCATTTCCAGCTGACAATAATTTGTTAGTTTTTCAGAAACATTTTAAATAACTTTTGCAAGATAAACTTTGATATAGCAAGGTTTTTAAATTAAAACATTTAGAAAAAGCAACATATAATTCCTCAATTTAGGAAAATGAAATAAATGAAGAATCAATCATGCAATTGATAAACTGAAAAAATAGCATTAAATAATGTAATTACGATGCATTTGTGAGTTTAAAAATATAATTTTGTCTTTCTCGAAAACAATATTGATGGATAAAGTTTTCTGATCAAATTTTAGTTGCAAAGATGATGATTTAAGATCATAAATATTCGAACTATACATATATTGCATGAGTGCAATAATAAACAAGAGTAATAGAATTTTGTGCTACAACTGAACTATTTTCTAAATTAAATAAGTTCATATATACGATATATATATTTATACATGGAAGCGAGCAATATCATGATATATTTAAGTGAAGCATTTGCTTCAGAAGCTTGTTAAAATAGGAAACAAATTTATATAATTTGTGTTAATTAATTTTTTGTTGCTTTTTTAGGTTTATATGCTATTTTGAATTATTACTCATATTTCTCTCTCTCAGTAAGTGTAAGTGTTTGCAGCTGGAGTTTATTAGTAATAATATACCAGATTTTATTATTCTAACAATTATTCTATTCATATTTGTTTTTAATTTCTGAAAGATAGAAGATTCATTTTTTTCATTATATGAATCATAAAATAAGAGTTACAGCTATTATATATAATTATTAATATAAATATTATTATTATTGTTATTAATATAATTAAAAGTAATACACTGACTTTTTATAAAGTTATCTTTTTAATAAGACCTCATAAAAACAAATACAGTGAAAATCTTACAATGGTCATTTTAAAAATACGATCATTCCTTAAAATAGTTAAGTAAAAAAAATCATTAAAATGACTAAATAAAATATGAAATCATTACTTCTGCGCTCCACCCAAGCAAACTAACAAAATAAGTTGAAGGCAAAGATTTATTTAAAAGCCACCACTACTGATTTTTGCTCAAAACTTGAAAATAAATTTTGACATTATTAAAATTGACTTCACTTTTATGAGCCCATTTATGTGTCTACTCTCGAAAACAGATCAATTAATTTTTGAAAAGTAAAGCGTAACAAAATACTGGAACTCCACAAAAACGAAATCTATGGTGAATCCGACAATTATATTAAGCCTTACGCTTTTGTTTTTACTGTTAGGATCGTCTCAAGCGTTGGGATGTTTCACTTCTTCCAAGTCACGCATTTTTTTAGAGTTTTGGAGGAAGTGTTTTTTATTCTCCTTCAAAAACGGAAAATTTGAATAGTTACTGCTATTTAAACCTAAACAAATAATCAAAAGAATAAATCACAAGTATTAAATAATAATACATAATAAATAACTAGTTAATTAAAATAATTAGTAGTAGAAAATAAAACTTTTTTTTTCTTACAGCGTGTATTTATAGGATGCAGATTGTTGTTCTCACAAGACCTCTCATCCACCTTTAGCTTAAGGAAGTGGGATAATTGTCTCAATTTATCAACTAAAATGAAAAAAAAAAATCAACTTGAAATATTGTATTTTGAATCTCTATCTTTCAATCTACAGTTGGCATCTACTAATAAAAGCAATCACTATTTAAGAACTTGATACGTGCGTTTTAATACTTGAAATAATGCAAAATCCAGATAGATGCCTTTAGTTCATCCGTAACACTGAGGGATAGATTGAAATGAATGCACACGCGTTTGTAATTGTCAAAGCTTTAATTGCTCTAACCTATTTTTCGTAAAGCACAAAATTGTGAGTGATGTTCTTTAAATTAATAAAAATATATTCTCTATCAAAATCTACTGAAATCTTGACACCTCTATACATACAAGTAGGAAATTTGATTTAAATTGTTTCGAGAGAAAGAAAAGTCATCTTAAGGTATTGTTAAGCATTGACTTCACCATCCGAGAAAACTACAAATACTTTGACCTGATAGCTTCAGTTCTTGAATCGGATGGAGTGAATCTTCAGCAACTTCTAAGTTCGGTCATCTACACGGTAATTTAAAAGCCATCAATAGTGATCTTATCTCTAAACTTTTCGAAATCCCTTTCACTTTATGCTCTAACTTGGAGAAAATAAGAATTAAAAAGCTCTCTTTGGAAGATATATCTCAGTTTGAGTTGACATTATAGAGATAAAAGCAGAACTTGGAGATTGAAAAGAGATAAAACACGCCTCTCTCGAGTACAAAGAACAGAAGAAGGAATAAATGCGATTAGCGCACTGAAATTTATCAATAATAAATATTTTGAAGGACGCATTAATCATTTATTTTTTTAAAATTTTAACTAAATGAATCGTTTCTTTAATACGCAGTGTAATGTGTTCAATTTACATTGAACACTATATTTATGACAAATGTATGAATTTTTCTCTAAGAGACAAACACAGACATGATATATTATGATAGTGTAAAAATTCAGAATACAAATATTTTCCTAGAAAAAACAACAGATTCTAAAAACAATAGGAACAAGATAAAAAATTGAAGTTCAATTTTAAAAGAATATCCAAAGAATAAATGTAGTGGCTTTTGATATTAAACAATGCATGAAATATCACTCGAATATTTTACATTTTTCTATACGGTTATCAATCTAATTATTCCATTATTAATTTTTTACTGCTGTGCTTCTCAAACTTTCAATAATAACCACCCAATATCCAATCCTAATTTTCTTCAGGCCCTCTCCATAAAATAACAATGTTTTGAATTCTCTAATACTGTGAGGAAGGCTGTCCACGTTTAAAAACGAGCTGTGTGACACACGTGAATGGACTGTTCACGAACCTGCGAGTTCATCTATGCATTTTAAAACGTGGCTGTGTGTTTTTATGATTGTGAATTGATTTTAAAATGCGTTGTGTCCGAATTGAAATAAACGCTTTTGAAATACAAGTGACTGTATTGCTGCTGGATTCTATCAATCATCTGTTGAGTAATTCACTGGATTGACCGAGAAATCGGGTAGATTTAAAGGTCCTGATGCACTGAAACACTTCTGAAGCAATCTTAGATGCAACATTGTGGCGTCTGTGACAGAATACTTTAATTTGGTGAGTGATTTATAGAATATTATTACTTGCATTTGAAATCATGGACGCCCTTAAAGTAAAACGAGAGGTGTTCAGAGCTTCATTTACCAATACAGAGAAACGTTTGGCGCAACTCTTGGCGATAATTGGAACTGACACCTAATATATTCATAAACTTTACGTATTATATTCACAACTAGAGCATAAGTTTTCTCGTTTGAATGAAATTCAAAACGAAATACCCTCATTACTTTTAGAAGAAAACACGGCCGAATACGAAACAGATTCTAAAGCAGCTGAAAAGTACCGAGATGGAAATCTCGAACTGAAGTCGAAAGTGGCGACCTTCTTGAATAAAAATTTCAGATGTGATTCAGAATGTTCTTTAAAAAACAATGCTACGAAACTGAAACTACCGAAATTTGAATTAAAAAAAATTCCGGTGATCCGAAAGAATTCCTCACATTTTGGAGTATTTTTTATAAAATGCATGAATCGGATGAATTATATGAAATCAATAAATTACAGTATTTACATCAAGTGATGGTGCCTAAATCCAAAGCTGCAGGATTGATTTCCAGTTTTCCAATAACATCTGAAAATTATTCTAAAGCGGTTCAACAGCTGAAAATAAGATTTGGTAAGAAGGATTTTTAGTACAGATCTATGTGCTAGATCTTCTTCCCCTTTTATGAAGAATGTTGCTGCCAGAAGGAAATCTGATTTAGCCAGCTGGTATGACATGTTGGAAACGAAAAAAAGAACCTTGTAAAGCCTGGGACGCACGAAAGAAACATTTGTGGATTTTCTGAAGCCTCTTGCCGAAACATGTCTACCTGAAAGTGTTCTGCTTGCCAGGAAAAGGAGCAACACCTCCTAGATACAAGGCCTGGATACTGAAATGAGAGAGGCTTGTGACGTCACATATAGTAGGTATAGAAATCCCGCCTGATTTGAAGTTCACTTTACTGGCCTACGCCATTTTGATTGTTGCTCCTGTACAGTTCGCAGCCTTCTACATTTTTATTGCAGATTTTCAAATAATTTGTGACGATTTTGGATAAAACCATAAAAAAATGAGTTGAATCGAATTGCAATAGCAATTATAAAGATACTGGGACATGACCAATGTTTGGATTCCCAAAGGAGGACTTTCTTCGAAATAAATGGTCACAAGCCATTTCAAGAAAAGATTTTGCATCATCAAAGTATTCGAAAGTAAGTTTTTAATTTTATTCTATTTATGGAAATTGTAATAATATATTTATTTTAAAAGTCTACAAATAACTGTAATAGGTTGTGCAATAAGACCTTTGAAAATGTACTCATTTCTTTTTCTTCATGTGAGTTACTCAAACATTGGCAATTCATTTTTATTTATCTTTAATGATAAAGGGGTTTTGTTTGTGAAATAAATATTTTGTAGCCCTAATAAAATTTATGTTTTTAAAAATGAGCCCAAACAAGCATTATTAATGAGACAAAAACTGTCTAGTGTTTTTGCTATTGCTGCTTTATTTTTGTGTCATTTACCAAATACCTTTTTCGTAGAATCAACGAAAGTACCTTAAGTATTAATAGCTTGTTAGGAAAGAAAACCCATTATGATATATAGCTCGTAGTCAATGTAATTATGGACATAAGCAACCATTTATTGTACATTTTGTATATTAATATGATGTGAGATACGAAATGCAAAACACATTCAGAACAACAACAAGAAAACTAGCTGATTTTTGAACTATTAGGATGACTTTAAAAGTAAAAAAAATATAGCTGAAAACTGATAAACATGACTCAGCGTTAACCTCACAATTCGTTAACTTCATTTAAAAAAATCAAATTATCAGAGAAATTTTTGTTAATTCTAACAAATATTTTTTGTTGATGCAAAACAATATATATATATATATATATATATATATATATATATTTAATTTTATAGGTTTGGGAATTACACTTTTCGGATGATGCAATATGATTATACACCAAAGCTTACAATGAAAAGACTGGAGAGAATATATGTGTGCCCTTAAAGTGTTTCAGACTACAAAATTTTGTTGTGCCAACTATTTTTACAGATTTCCCCACATATCTTTCTAACTGGAAATCCTGCTTGTGAATGTCCTGAGCAGAGACTGCAAAGATTAGAAAATGAACACTTACAACGCTCAATCCAAGCAAGCATTATTTCCTAGGGAGAATTCGAAAAAAAGAAATCATTTACATAATTTCCAGAATTAGTAGAGTGTTGAGTGTTTAAATGCAGAGGAGCTTCAGGACATATGAACTGTCATTTTTAAAAAGGATCTAGTAATAATTATGATGCTATACACAATAATATCTCCTGTTATTAAAAAGCATCAGTGATTATAAATAAAGACACACATTTAACAATTCACATAGGTCAAACAAAAATAGATCAACTTGGTAAGTACAAATTTCCTGTAAAAGTTAATAATAGTATTGTTGTAAATGAAATTTTACACGAACTGGCTCTCAGAATAGAAATGAAAAGCTCCCATGATTTTCCTACATCATTTGGTTTTATAGTTAATCATTTATAAAGTATGTTTTCAGATTTAGATGATGATAAAAAAAATTGCACTCCATTTCTTAATTGACCAACTCAAGTTTTTAACTAGTAACAAGCTTTCTTTTATATATTCCTCTGAAATGATGGGGTTTTTTTGTATATTACAATCCATATCATCTCATGCCTATAAATTTTTAAGAAATTCAGAATATCTCAATAATCCCCATCTCAGAACTTTGTGCAAATTTGTACATCTTTAAAAACTAACCCTCAAACAGAACAATCAAATGAAAACTTTCTAGCATACATGAAAAAAAATCTAAATCATATAATCTGTTGACAAAACTGTCATACTGATGCTTGACGAAATCCATTTAAAGCCATATTTAGATTTTAAAGGGGATATTCTAGGGATGGCACATAACAGTGAACAAGCTGCTACTTCAGCATATGTGTTAATGATTCAAAGTCTTCTTTCTCCTCTTAAAGCAGTAGTACATATAACGCCAGTGAAAAAAATCGATGGAGAAAAATTGTTTGCTGTTGTTAAAAAAACTGTTGTATAGCTTGATGGTATAGGATTCAAAGTTATAGGTGTAGTTTCTGACAGTAATTCTATAAATCGAAAAGCAATATGCCAAACTTTTCTGTTCCTCCCAAATTGAGCATTGTATATCCATATCCTTCTGATTCTTCCAATCCTTTATTTTTTGTTATTGATTCAGTGCACATTTTTAGATGCATTCGTAACAGTTAGATTAATCAAAAAAATGCAGGTCAAATGTTTTTATTTTCCTGATTTTGAAGATCATAATAAGTTTCCATTATTAGAAGCAAATTTCTCTACACTTAAACAACTATATGACATAGAAAGTAATAATTTAGTAAAGTTTGCTTATGGTTTAACTTTGAAGGCTTTATGTCTTACAAATCTTGAAAAACAAAATGTGAAACTTGTGCTTAAGATATTTAATAATTGTTATTCAGGGGCTTCAACTATTAGGAGAGCAATATAAACTAATTTTAGTTATGAAACATCAATTTTTATTTCTTTAATTTGTACATGGTGAAAAATAGTTAATGTTAAAACTCCTTTAAAGGGACAACATTTGCTTGATCCTTATCAGCAACAGATTACTTTATCTCCAGACAACCAAACATGTGAATTCTGGCATAAAATTTTGTCATAGTTAAACTCGTGGAAGGGAAAAAATGGTACTACTGGCACCCTCACTAAAGAAACACATCTTGCTTTTATTCATACCACATACGCTTTACTTGAAATGTCAAAATATTGCATTAACGAATTAAAATTTCAGTATTTTCTTCCCGGAAAAAATCAAACGGATGCGTTAGAAAGTTGTTTGGGGAAATATAGAACACTTTCAGGTTCTCAATATTTAATATCAATTCGACAGCTTTATGAAGTAGAAGCTAAACTAAGAATGCAAAATTTTTTACCTCTAACTTTGGTTTCAAACACATATGGCCTGCTTAATTTAAATCCTTTAGAGTCATCAGTATTGCATAATTTTAATATTACACTATCTGAAAAAGAATTTTGTGATGCTCAGCCGTATCTACCTGTTTTAACATATTTAGCTGGTGTTTGTGCTAGAGCAGCACTTAAAAATTAAAATGCGACTTTTGTTCCAAATCACTTGTTCTTAATAAATCTTTTGAACTAAATTCTAACTATAATTTAATATGTAACTTAGACAGAGGAAGTTTATTGTGCCCTTCTCCAGATGTTGTCACAGCAGTGCTCTAGAACTATAAAATAGTTCAGAAACTTCTTTCTAATGAGTATGAAAATATGTTCCTTAAACAAAATAATCAACGTCAAATTGCCTCAGAAATATCGATTAGCTTGATAAATTCGAGTGAATTTATGCATGTACTATGCATGGTACCAATAAATTTTTATAGCATATTTAATTCACGTTTGCAACAACGTATAACTGCTTTTGGAAGAAAAAAGTACCAAAGATTTAAAGAAAGAAAAGTAACTGTGACAACAGTAAAATTGTATAATCTATTTTTATGTATGCATTTATTTTTCCTGTATATATATCTATAATTATATAGTATAGATTTTTGTCTAAAAATATATTTGAAATTTATTCAATAATTCTTAATGCTGTGGTTGTATTTGATACCAATAAAGCTACTGTTTTTTAAATTTGTTTGTCTTTTTTTTTTTGCTTTGAAAAAAATACCTACTTTATTAGCTAAATGAATTACATTTTTACATATGGGTGTATTACATTTTCTCTCTACATATACATATATTTTAGGTATATATCTATGCTTTAATATCTGTACAATTTATCTAAAACATATATTTTAACTTATTTTACGATAACCTGTTATATTGTTATTAAATGGGAACTTTATTTTTTTGGTAATTTTTATTGCTGTGTTATAGAAGAGAGTGAAGAATTTTTTTGCTTATTACTGTGCATGATACCAATAGTTTTAAAAGATTTAATCTACATTTTTAACTATGCATAATTGAATAACTATTGTTGGAGGGAAAATATAGAAACATTTTAAGCAGTGAAAATAACTGACAAATAGCTAAATAAACTGTGTAATCTGTTTCTGTGTACATATTTAATTTCATGTATGTATCTGTAATCATATATGTATGGATTTAATAAAAAAAAATATTTTTATCAACTCATTTTATGGTAATTTTTCATGCTGTTATGCAGAAAGCAAACTTTTGTTTATTAATTTGATACAAATAAAGTTTTAAAACATATTTAACTACTTTTGAGAGAAAAAGTACAAAAAATTTAAGAAAAGAAAAGTGACAGACAAACAGCTAAATAAACTGTGTAATCTATTTTTAAGTATATATTTATTTTCATGTATATATCTATAATTATACAGGCATAGATTTATCTACAAATATATTTGAAATTTATTTAATACTACTTGACGTGCGATACCAATAAAGTTACTGCTTTTAAACTTGTATGTCGTTTTTTATTTTGAAAACTATTTCTAATTTTATTTTCCTCTTTGTAACTATTCTGAAAAAAAATAAGATACATTTTAAAATTAAGAAATAATCATAGTTATGTAAAAAAAGAAATATACGAATACAAAAGGCTCTTATAATTTGCTACAATGTAATAAATGCGTTTATGTTCAATGCAATGCGTTCGTAGTAATGGATAATAATATGCTTGCAATTATTATTTAAATACGAAAACTAATATTTATACTCATGTTTTAAGTACATGAAATACAATTTAATATGATTAATTTAATATTTTTTTAATCTGTAAAAAAGAGTATAATTAGTTTAATAACCAAAAGCATTCAAAAAATGCATCAGAGAAGCTCCGTAGGCGATGGACGATTTCTCCCTACTAGTAGTGACGTCACAAATCAGTGGCCAGGCCTTGTATCTAGGGGGTGTTGAAAGGAACCGAGTTTCAGTAGATAATGATGACTCTACAAATCAAAGGTCTCAAAAAACTAATGTTTTGTGCGTCATGAAGTCGAATCGGAGCGGATGATTAATTTAGATCTTAAGGGTTTTGGTAAATGTAATGGAGTACTTAAACGAAATAATAATAAAGTTATAATTACAGATGTACTGGTTATATAGTAACGACAGCTATGTTAGTGAATACAAATACTACTCATGATCGGATACCCACAGATAAGCCGCAATTGTGTATTTTGTGTGAAATCTCATTTGAGTTCTGATTGTCTTTTGGCTCAAAAAATGTCTTATGATGAAAAGAAGCAAATTTAGTTTAAAAGGGGATTTTGGTTTAGACGTTAGAATTATGGTAGTGTTTCTCAAACTGTGGGGCGCGTCCCCCTATGGGGGCGTGATAACCCTACAAGGGGGCGCAAGTATATCGAAAAGTCAAAAACAAAAACAAATATTTTTAAAAGAAATTAACTATTTACTGAGAGAAAGGAAGCAAAACAAATACATCCTGACATCATAAAATACAGATTTGCACTGATATAATACACTTATAATCTTATCAGTACTGCACAATATGTTTCATAATTAATTTAACAGTACTAATATAAGAACAATTTTAATAATTACCAGTGAACCTGTGGTAATGTCATAATATTATATGCAAAATTTAATACTTATCTTGATAATTTGTACGGTTTATAATTAAAGTCGTATTTTAACTTCTAGTCAAAGTATATTATTATTGAATTCAATAATTTGTTATTGTATGGCGGGGGCACGATTAATATTATGATTGAAAATTGGGTCGCAAGTATAGAAAGTTTGAGAAGAACTGAATTATTGTCATTCAAGTAAAATATGCAGAGTTAAATTAAAATGTTTAAAATGTAATAAGCAACATGGAACTTTAATGTGTTCTGATAAAAAAGATACCTATTCATTTAAAGCTAATGAAAGAAGTGAAGTTGCAAATAATCTGTCAAATAATAAAAAAAATCGATAAAGTATACTTGCATTCCATCTGTGTAGAAACTGTAGGTCAGAGAGATAGGATTCGAGTTTGGTGACTCTTAGACAATGCCTCTTTCCGTTCATACATTAGTGATAAAGTTATTAAATACCTGAATCTAAAACCTCTCCGACGGAAAAAAGATAATTCATGGCCTATTCGGGGAGAGAAAGAAACTGCTCCATTAGAGCATGGTATATATGTGGTAGAGATTAATGATTTAAGTGGCTCATTTAAATTGTGCAGTGAAGTTGCTTCTGAGCGTAAGATTTGTAGTTTTTACTCGAAAGTAGAAGACCAGCACATATTAGAGAATTTAAGAATAAATAAAATCGAATTATCTTATGATTTTTGTAAAGAAAATGAAATTAACTTTTTATTGGGAGCGGATCCAATTGAGAAATTATTAACAGGAAAGTGTGTTACGTTAAATTTTTGCTTAGCTGCAATTCATACAAAATTAAGATGGACTGTTATTGGCAAAGAAACTGGACTCGGTTCCAGTAAGGATGAAATAGCTGTAGGTTCTTCTGTGCAAACATTTCTGTATTTGTATGTTAATGATATTTCCTTAAAATAGTTGTTGGAAATTGATTATTTAGGTATTCGTGATTCTATTGAAAATGTTCCAAAAAGGAAATTTTTTCACGAGCAGCTAAAAGAGTTTCATGAAAAGTTAACTGTTCTTCCCGATGGCTGGCACGAGGTGAAATTACCATGGAAATTAGATTCCTCGAACTTGCAAGATAATATAGAATTAGCTTCGAAACGACATGAGAAACTATAACGAGAGCGTTAAATAATGGTTATCTTTATGAATATCAAAAATATTCAATGAATGGAAAAAATTAATAAAACTATTGAAATAGTTCGAGAATTAGAATTAAGCAAAAAATGCCATTATCTTCCACATAGACTTGTTATTACAAATAGTAGCCAAAGCACCAAGATAAGACTGGTTTTCGATGTGTCGGCACCGGATAAGAGAAACCGTTCTTAAACAAATGCGTATTTACCGGACTCAATTTAATTGAATTATTAACTAATGTTCTTGATAGATTCAGAATGTTCCCGATAGTTTTAAGTGCAGACATTGCAAAGACCTTTCTTCAAATTGGGAGTTCTCCAGATGATAGGGATTACCTTCATTTTTTTTCTATCCTATTAATGAAAGATGAATTTATGGACACTCTAATGTTGTATTCGGTGTAACTTCTAACCCTTTTACTTTAAGTGCATCAAGTGAACATCTTATTGAGCACGATCCTCATCACTTTGCTGATGTGGTGCAGAAATTAAGACACTTATTTTATGTTGATAACTGTCTTATAAGTGTAAATAATGTTATTGAGGAAAAAGTATTTTATTGAAACAGTGCAACAGGTGATATCAAGAGCTTGCTTCAATCTGCAAGGATGGGAAAGTAATTTTCCATGTGAATATATGTGTACATCCTCTGGTGTAACTCGTGTTTTAGGTATGCTCTGGGATCTTGATAATGATTATTTAATGTGTAGTATTAATTTCAAAACTTTGACTTGTGAAACTAGAGTTACTAAAATATTAATTTTGCCCCTTGTACATTAAATGTTTGATCCTATTTGTATGTTAATCCCAGCCACTTTGTTCAAAAAGCTTCTGTTACAGGAGACTTGGAAGAGTGAATATTCTTAAGACGAAATACTCTCAAGTTGTTTTATGGAATAGTCTTGTAAATAGCTATCTTATATATCTTTACTAAACAATGTAAAAAATCTGTTGTATATGGTAATTCTATAAACCTCTGAATTTCATATTTTTTTGTAGATACCAGTAAAAAGGCATATGCAGCCTGTATTTTTGTAAGATCTGTTAATTTGGATGGAGTAAAAGCTACTCTTGTACGAGCGAAATCTAGAGTTGCTCCCTTGAAAGCTTTGAGCATACCGCACCTCGAACTGATGTCATGTTGCATTGGGGCAAGGTTTGCGAATTCTGTTCGTAGTGTCCTTGATTTATCGTATATGAAAATCACATTTTGGACTGATTCTTCAGTTGCTCTCTGGTGAGTCAGGGAACACAGAGATTGGTCTGTTTTTGTTACGAACAGAGTGAAAGAAATCAAACAGTTAACTAGACCTCAGCTATGGCACAAAGTGACAGTAAATATTAACCCGGCTGATCTATTATCAAGAGATTACTCTATTCAACATATGCTGAAGTCTGAAAGATTATATTTCGAATAAAAAAAAATCATGTCAATCGAATAATACATCTTAGTTTTATTGCAATTTAAAGTTCTATACCTCTAAAAAAATTCCTATACAAGTGACTGCAGTACTGCTGGATTCCATCTATCATCTCTGTAGAGTAATTCACTGGATTAACAAAGAAATCGGGTAGTTGAAAGGTCCTGACATACTGAAAAACTTCTAAAGCGATCTTAGATGTAACAAATACTATACTTTAACACTAAAGCCACTGTACGACCTTATCCTCTTAAATTCTACAGGTGTATATAAACGTCTTGCTCAAACAAAGCGATAATCTCACCGGACGTATATGTGTATTGCATGAATAAAATTATTCCGAAGGATTTGCAAACAATAAAAGTACCTTGACAGGGTTTTGAGAATGATTTACTTATTTCATGGGATTTAATTATGTATTCCTTTCCTCTCCCCATACATAACTTGAGTACGCTTACGTGGAAAAAGGTGGTACTAGGGAGCGAATCGCGTAACTTTTGATGGGCAGTGAAGGGGCAAACTCAGTGGTTCTCAAACTTTTACTACCTGCGACCCAATTTTAATCATAATTTTTATATCCCCCCTCCAAAATAATAAAGTGTTGAATGCAATAATAATGCAATTTTTGGTGCTAAAGCTACAATACGATCATAATTATAAACCGAACAAATTAACAAGATATGTATTAAATTTTGTATATGTTACTTTTAAGTAATATATATTTTTATTTTTTTTCCTTTTTAGTTCGATTCACTATAAAAACGTTTTTTTAGTTTGTTTTTAAACTATAATTTATTTTATAATATTTTTACTATACACGATAAAAATAACGATTACAGCGAACAATTTAACCAAGAGAAAATATACTTACCTACTTTCAAGGACTTTTCAATTTTTCTTCGATAATTTGAGAAAAAAAATTATGAAATGTGAGTGAATCCGAATGTGAGTTACCTTAATAAACCACAGACACGTTTCGCTAACAATACATGAACGTTATTTTCTAGCAAAACTATCATATTTTGTTCTCGTTATTGTAGTTCTTCTGTCATTTGATGAACTACAAACATCATTTAAACTTTTTCTTCCTTGTACTTTTTTGACAACACGAAATGTTACCTTTATAGGTCCATAGTTTTATTGATAGAGTTCTTTATGCAGCACTTGAAAATTTCAATTCAACTTAAACGTTTCATGTCTATCGCTTTTCTTTATTTACTTTAGCTGCCTTGTTTAATAATCATTATGTCAGCAGGTTCTTCAATTGCTTGATCAGTTTCAAATTCCTTCAATAGAGATCACATATAGCTATTTTCTTATATTCTGCTCATTTACATTTATCAAACATAATAAGAAGTGCAACACAGCAATCAAAACCGCAAAGTTACTCATAGAAGAAAGTATAGCATGCTCATAGAAAATATTTTTAACAAAAGTGGTCGCGCAGGGCACTCGATCAAAACAAGTACCAAGATTGTATAAAAACTTTTCTCACTCTCAAAAAAGAGGCATATTTGTAACAAATTCATTTTAGATCCCATTAGGACTGTCTAGTAAAAAGATACTGTCAAGGCCACTGTTAACGAATAAATAAATTTCCCAGAATTAAAGATTTCGGGAGCCGCGGGTGACTCTGCGCCTAATGCGATCGCTCCAATGCCAAAAGTGTGTTCAATATATATCGTTGGGTTGATGACATGAGTACCCAGCTCTTTCGAGCTACATCCTCATATTAGTAGATATTTTGTTTTCAATATAAAAATATTGATGTCAGGTCTACAAAATAATTGTGTAAAACGTTTTTCTTTATGCATTACATGTTTCAGAATACTTATAAAAATACACCTTTGCCAAATAATATTTCAATGTGTTCAATATGCTTATCCATATATCATAAAACTCATTTACATGGGAAAAAAAGCATCAGAAAAAATGTTATTTACAACTTTCCTAAAAGAAACAGAGACGGAGTGAAATATACTAGTAAGTTTGAAGGTCAAATATGTGATATTCGAAAGTAGTATTTTAGGAGTTAATAGAAACGTAATAAAAAATCTCTCACCGCGGCATTACATCAAAGCAAACAAAATGTATTTTTTTATTTGGTTTTAGAATCATAGATAGCCAATGAGCGTTTGGAGTGGAATCTTTAATTTTTGAGTATTACCAGATGATATATATATAAAGTATAGCAGTGTAAATGTGTATTTTTTTACTATGCCAGAAAGCATTTTGTTTTACCTCATTCGAAAAAAAAAAAAAAAAAAAATTGAAACCTATCTTTTTCAATATGCGCGCCCCCACTCGCAGGGTTATCGCGCCCTCCCGGGAGCGTGTCCCACAGTTTGAGAAACCCTGGATTAACTATAATCCGTACAAATAATCAATATAAGTTTGATTTGTGTATATAATTTTATATATGACAATCCCATGGGTTCACTGGTAATTAATAAACTTTTCCTTAATAGTATTGATAAATTAGTTATAAAATACATTGAGCAGTACTGATACATTTATAAGTTTATACTATATTAGTGCTAATGTGTATTTTATTTTTCATCCTGTCAAAATTTATTTTGTTTGTTTTCTTTCAGTAATTTTTAAAATAATATTTTGTTGTCTGCCTTATTGAAGCTCCCTGTTAGCCAATTGGTGAACTGACTTGTTAATACTATGAAAAATATTCCTTCTTTTAAGTTTTAATTTTAAAACCAATTTATTACTGTTGGTATATTTAGTTGAATCTTAACTTTGTAATGCATAATAACATTTTTATATGGAGTCATTTCCTTTCCCATATTATAGTGAAACTATTTCATTAGTTTAAACACTGATAAAAATCCTTTAATAATTATTTAGTTCTTATGATAAAAATTAAAAACTAAATACTTCATGCCATTATCAAATTACCTCACCAACTGATTCAAGTTTGGTTTTGAAAGCAAAATAGCTGAAGATTAGAGTTTCGCCTTAAATTGTATTCGCTATCTTCAGTCAAAGTTCACCTCTCAATTCAAGGAACATACTTATCTTGGTTGAAATGCCATAAATCTGAAAAGTTCAAATTCAAATGAACTTCTTAATAAAAAATTCAGAAGGTGCTTAAATTATGGCTGCCTATTATTATGGAACGATGTAAATAGTTTACAGTAGATTGACGAAATTATATGTTTTATATTATATTTGTATACGTTCTTAATAATTATTTTTGGAGTTATCACTTGTTTTGTACTGTCAATTTTTTTTACTTGGCCTTATTTCATTATTTAGGCACAGTGTTTGATAGGTAGCGTATCGCACTTCCAAACCACATGTCCGGATTCAATTCCTATACTGGGCAAGTTCAGCTCAAGCTTTCATCCCTACTTCATTGGTCGATAAATGAGTAGCAACCTGCTGGGGGATATAAACACTGGGGATCTCGTTTCATGCTGACCACTTGATGGGGCATCTGCTCATGTACCTCAGTGCCCAATGGTCACGTTTACTGGGAGGTTCATAGTAGGCCCTAGCCCTCATGAGTCGTTTCGCCACTGAATTTGACTTTGTATTTTTTATTTTACAGTTACTTTTTTTTTCTATCAATCTCATACAGTTTTCTTAAAGTAAAGTTAAAATTTGTTGACTTTTTCAGTTTTGGTAATTTTAATTTAGTTTTTTTATAGATATGTATCAGTAATTCAAGGAAATAAATGCGAAAAATATTAAGAATGAAGTGGTGGAGTACGTGACGATATTTCAAGATTTAATAAACATACTTTAATAAAATACATTTGTTTAACTAGGTTACCTTATTAATATTTTTGTCTAAAAATCTTGCCATTTTTCTGTGATAATATAATGCATTCCAATAATATTATCACAGAAAAACAGAATTACTTTAGAAGAGTCACTGAGTCCCTTTAAATTTCATTCAATATTATTTTTTGAAAAAAGAGTGCAACGATTCTTCTAGTAAGTCATAAAAATTTAGACTAAATGCATAACCGTTTATTTATATATGAAAATCATTCCCTGCTTTATATTTGAAATGAACAGCAAAAATGAGTTTGTAATTGGAAAAAAAAATTAAGTATTATTTTTGCGTATCAACTACGGATATAAATCTGAACTCTCACAAATATTATTAGAGAATCTGCAAATATGTATCAATATTTTTGTTTATGAAAAACGGGTGCACTAAGAAGTAATAACCGAGATGAGGCAAAATTTCAAAGACGCCAAAACGGTTTTTTCATTCAACAAACCTATTTATCAGCCTTATACCAGAAATTGACACAAAAAAAGAGTTTCTATACTCTAGGGAAAAAAATACACGGATGATAACTTCGGATAAATGACGCATGAAAATTAGTAAGAGTATTGTTGAAGAGCTTGTAATTCGCTATTAATGTCTTTCATTATACACGTAACACCACAAAAAAACATCTTATTCAAATGGGATGAAATTCCATAAAAATGCGATGTACTACACGTACTAAAAACACGATACTAATGACATCATGATCAGAAAATGTTTTATTCAAGAAACACAGTTACCAGAGAGGAAAAATGTAATATGTGGGTTCAGCTCTGACTCTAATAAGTAACATATATTGTTGAGCATTGATTCATATAGTAGAAGAATGCCCTGATGGATTGCTTGCTATACATATTCAAAATGACAAGATACATCGGTGCAATTTTTGACACGGTCGAAGATGGCAGATCCATTAAAAGAAACAGTAAAATGAGGAGATTACGCAATTAAGGGAACGACTGAAATACCACACATACAAGAAAATAGTATAATGAGTTGGCCAGAGAGTACATTGTTGAAAGATAAGCCCAAGTTTTAGATAAAAAAAACATTACGAGGCATGTTCTTCTTCTACTACGACCTATCACGCTAATAGATTTCATACATCACAACCAAAGAGATCCAGCAATTAAATGAAAAAACACCTTATACCATATTTTTGGTTGTCGGGAAGCGTGGTGGTTGACAAACTGAAATTATCATCTTTTATCTGGGATTTACCAACACAACATTGGTATTTATTGAGGTGTTACTTAGGATTGTTATCTAAAAACAATCTCTCTCCATAGCCCAATATTTAATGTCGAATGTGACAAGCTCCGCTTAAATGGACATCTGTAAGCATGCATTAGTGAAGGAAGAGCTAGTGCAATGGTCTTCGATAACTGTTCTTCGCTGATCTACCTATCGATTGCCATTGCAAAAACTAAGTCCCAGTTACATAACAATTAATTAAAAAGTACGCATAATAGGTTTTGAGTACTCATTAGGATTTGCTTATATTTTCAATCTCTGTCTTTTCTCTCAGTCGGCTACTCTCTTCTTGAAATTTGTATCATGGATCACCCATTCTTACCGAAATCGATTTGACAGAACGGCAGAATAGCTTTGACCGAATTGTTGAACAAAGCTGTAATTTGACCATTTTATTTCAATTAGCCGAATGGCACGTCCTCTCTCAAATGGAGAAAGCTGCTTATATTGTTCGCAAATGCATAAATGGACCAATCGATTTTGGCCGAAAGAACCGCATTCGTAAGGAATTTTTTCTTTATTTTCGAAATTTCTCTAATTTTCACCCTGTCTGAATGATATGTTATAATTTGCAGTCTCATTAGCCGCCAAAAATCAAATATTTTATGATGTATATACTTCTCCACATGTATTCATTTCTATACTTTCAATTCTGTTTTTTGTTACACAAGAAAGTTCACAACGAACACTTGTAAATAATAAAATAATACAAATACATTTATTTCAGTTCCTACATATGTAAATAAATCTCTGAAAATGAAACATGCACTCTTAAAATAATGATAAAGAAATACCAAAAAGTAAAACAAAATAAAGTAGCAATAAAAGTCAAAAATTTTAATTGTTCTTAATCTGCTGAAGGAATATTAAAAAAAATTTGTCTGATAAAAGGATTAAAATATTTTTTTAATGAACTTAATAGCATAAACTAAGCCGATAAAAGTCTGAAAACTGAATCAAGAATATCGGAATATAAAAATTCACACATGGATATTTGAATAAAAATAATCTGCAGAGCGCAAAAATGCTTTATTGCATAAGATTGCATTAAAAATTTCATTACATAATTTTATCATTAGAGATGAAAAAAACTTAAATATCCCTAAAGCATTAAACAAGTATAAAAATAAACACCCATATTTAAATTTATTTGTTAAATAATCATAGTTTTAAAATTTTTCTTAAATAATTCTCTTTTATAAGAATTTCAAACTATATTTATTGTTCGGATAATTTTGGTACAATTAATGGTATGTTATGAATAAAATTGAACAAGTGCTTCTCAAACATTCAAAATTGAACACCCAATTTTCAATCCTAACTATCATCACATCTCCCACCATACATTAATAATGTATTGAATGAAATAATAATGTACTTTGAGGCTAAAGCTATCATTCGCCCTTAATTATAAACCGTACACATTATCGAGATAATTATTGCATTTTGTACATGCTACTTTTAAGTAATATATTTTAAGTAAGTTACTTTTATGTAATAACGTAAGTACTGTATTACTTTTACTTTCTGATTTATAAATTAGAAAAAATAGAAAAACAATTTTTAATTATATTAAATATATATTTATTCAATCATTCATTTATAAGAGTGCAAATGTCATTACAAAAAGAGTGCAGTCTCCCAGTATGTAGCTTTATATCTTATGTCCATCACTGCGGACATATTTGCAAAAAAGAGTAAAATTAAGAAGATATAAAATATAAATTATTACTATTAAAATTGGGAAAAATGGGTAAATATTAACAAAAAATTACATAAATAGGGCCCAAACTGTACAAATAGTAAACGAACAAATCCTAAATTTTTCAATCTTGATGTATTACTTTACTATTTCTTTTTAAAATGTCCTTCAGGATAATATATACTTTAATATTTTCAAACACTATAGAGAGCCCTTTGTCTTAGCTATTATATAAAATTGCTTAAAAAAACTGTGATTATGTTTACATAAAGAACTATAAATTTCGGAATAAAACAGTGATTGATAAATCTGAAATTTAAAACGCTTCTACTGTTATGCAAAACATACACTCAAAATTTCAGCAAATTATTTAAAAAACTTTTTGAGCAATCGCTGTCCCCGTTTGAACTTTTCGAAAAAAACGCATTTCGAGTAAAAGGCACTTTAAAGTTTGACATCTTCTATAAAGTTATGGAATATGGTTTTACTAAAACACTTGTAGTTTTAGTTCTAGTGAATGGAAAATAAAAGAAAAAAAACTTGGTATTTTTATAGAGCTAATAAGATGACTTATAAAATAAAATTATAAAAATTTGTGAATTTTTCAAAAAAAAAAAAATTATACTTTTATGGTAGTCGTATACCTTAAAGTCTTATTTTCAGCATTTCGATATGCCCGTGCCCTCAAGTAGGGTTGTTATGCATCACTAGGTGTGTGTGTACAGAGTTTGAGAATTCCTGAACTAATTAAAGAGCTAACTCAGTGCTTCTCAAACTGTGGGGCGCGCCCCCTGGGGGGGCGCGAGCATCTTGAAAATATAAAAAGCTTAAAAAATTATTTTTTGGAATGAAGTAAAACAAAATGCTTTCTGACAAAATAAAAAATACACATTTACTCTGATATAAATTATATGTATCATCTGGGTTTCCACTTTCAAAAGATTCCACTTCAAACGCTCATTAGCTATCTTTGATCCCAAAACCAAATAAAAAAAGATATTTTGTTTGATTTGCTGTAATCCCGCGATGAGAGATTTTTTTATTACGTTTCTTGTAACCTCTAGAATAGTACTTTTGATATTATCATCTCTTTGACCTTCAAACTTACTGGTATGCTTAACTCCGTCTACTTTTCTTTTTGGAAAGTTGTAAATAATATTTTTCTGTTGCTTTTCCCCCCATGTAAATGAGTTTTATGATGTATGTATAAGCATATTGAGCACTTTGAAGGATTAATTGGCCAAGATGTATTTTATGAGTAATCTGAAATTGCATTATAAAAAACGTTTTACACAATTATATTTTTATAACTGGCATCGATGTTTTTGTATCGAATACATTTTTTTCATGGGAGCGGTCGCATGAGGCGCTGAATCACTCCAAATTCTGGTAAAACTGTTTATTCGTTAACAGTTTCTTGACAGTATCCTCCGATATGACAGTCTTAATGGAAACTAAAATGAATTTGTCACATTTATGCCTCTTTTTTGAAAGTGGCAAACGGTTTTTTACAATCAAGGTACTTGTTTTGATCGAGTTCCCTTCACGACCACTTTTGTTCAGAAATATTTTCTATGAATATGCTATACTTTCCCCTACGATTAACTTTGTGGTTTTAATTGCTGTGTTGTACAACTTATTATGGTTTATAAATGTAAATGAGCAGAATATAAAAAAGGGGCATCTGTGATCTCTCTATTGAAGGAAGATTAAACTGATCAAGCAACTGAAGAACCTGATGAAATAATGCATATTAATCGTGATAGCGAAAATAAATATGCCAAAAGTGATAGACATGAAACGTTTGAGTTGAATTGTAATTTTCAAATGCTGCCTAAAGAACTCTATCAAGAAAATTAAGATATCAAGAAAACTAAGAAGCCATAAATGTAACACTTCGCCTTGTAAAAATGACACAAGCAAGAAAAGGTTACACGTGCTATTTGTAGATCATCAAAGAATAGAAAAATTACAATAACGTGAGCAAAATATGACAGTTTTGATTGCAAATAACATTCTTGTATTGTTAGTGAAAAGTGTCTGTGATTTATGTTCTTTATTAAGGTCACGCACATTTGGAACGGTTTCTTTAGTTTTATTGGATTTTTTCTCAAATCATCAAAGAAAAATGAAAAAGTCCTTTAAAGTAGGTAAGTATATTTTCTCTAAGTTAAATTAATCACTGCAATTGTGATTTTTATCGAGCACAGAAAAAAATAATTATAAAAAAAAAGGATTGGGGTGACTTGGTGAAGTGATCGCGCGACCATTAACGTTAGTGTGGAGTAGGCGCCTGCTTCCGGGTTAAAACATTTTGAAGGTTTCTCGCTTTAAATATTAAAAATAACACAATTATTCTTCATTTGAATTTTTCATTCGTTTTCCATATTTAATATTAATTCTAAATGCTAATTCTGTGAGGCTTAAAATTACAGTTCGTTTTAAACTATTTATAATAGGAGCATTCATTTAAAAAAATCATTTTATATTTTTGAATGCATTGTTGTGCACTTGGTTTTACTCTTCTTACAATCAAGCTATTATATCAAGATTAATGTATTATTTTTTAAAAAAATAATCGCAGAACGGGTACTTCAGCCAGTGTACTTATAAATGTATCAGTACTGCACAATGTATTTTATAACTAATTTATTAATACTAATTTAAGAGCAAGTTTCATTATTATTATTGACGTCCATGGGCTTGTCTTGCAGAGCAAAGGTTTTCAAATGAATGCTTAATATTAGAAATTGACACTCTGAGTTCCTTTTCTATATTTAGCTGAGATCTATATTTTGTCTTCAAAGCAGCCACTGCAGAAAATCCGGTTTCACAAAGGTTCGATGTTGAAAACGGTAAAAGTATACGAAATGCTTTTGTTTTCAGTTCAGAAAATTCATCATCTACTTCTGCCCAAAATTGAAAGAGAGTTTTATTACAAAAATTGTCTTTTAATTTCGCCACTAGATGTGAAATCTATGAAACTTTCTTCTTCTTCGGTAGTGGAGAGCCCTTCTGGGGTATTTTGAAATGGATCTCTTACCCATTCGTAACTTGCTATCAAGTTGTCCTCAGCAAAAAAATATTTTTTAAAATTTTTTGCTAACATAGCTAAATGATATTCAATAGTTTTATAAACAACTTCCACATGTTGTTCTTCAGTTTTGTAAGTTTTTACACATTTATCCGCATTTTCAAACATTTCTAGGTTTTTTTGCTTTAAATTTTGGCTCCATAATTCT
The DNA here is from genome assembly GCA_019973935.1 of Trichonephila clavipes. NCBI lineage: Eukaryota > Metazoa > Arthropoda > Arachnida > Araneae > Nephilidae > Trichonephila > Trichonephila clavipes. Next base: position 1,005,628 of record BMAU01017720.1, read on the forward strand.
AATTTTCTACAAAAGCATTGATTTTATCACTCGTGTCAAACATATGTACATTTGATCCTTGAAGTTGAAGATTCAATATATTTAATTTCTTAAATATATCGACTAAGTCAGTGCTTCTCAAACTTTCACTACTGGTGCCCCCCTTTTCAATCACAATTTTTATCGCGCCCCCCTTATACATTAATAACGTACTGAATGCAATAATAATGCACTTTGACGCTAAAGCAACAATCTTTATTATAATCCGTACAAATTCATGACAAGAGTATTAAATTTCGTACATGTTACTTTTTACATGTACTTTCGTACATATAAAAAAAAAAAAAAATTAAGTGATAGGATAATTATTATGTTATTTTTCCTTTCTCTAATTTTTAAATTGGAACATATTGCAAAATGCGGTGGTTGCTTAGAAGACAAAATATAGATATCAGCTAAATGTAGAAAAAGAACTCAGAGGGTCAATTTCTAATCATAAGCATTCCTTTGAAAAACTTTGCTCTGTAAGACAAGCCCATGGAAGTACCGACTGAAGGACCCACTCTTTGCCCGAGTTCATTTATAAGAAAATTAAACATTATTGGTATAATCGCTTAATTGTAAGGAGAATAAAGCCAAGTGTGCGACCATGTTTACAAGAATGTAAAATGATTTTTTTAAAATGATTGCTCAAATTATAATTAGTTTTAAGCGAACTGTGATTTTAAGTCTCAAAGAATTAGCATTTAGAATTGATGTTGAATAATGAACAATAAAAAAATTCCGATGAAGAATAATTGTATTATTTTTAATATTTAAAGTGAAAAAAATACTTCAACATGTTTTAACCCTGGAGCAAGCATGCACTCGATACTAATGGTCGAGCGGGGTTATTTGAGTCACCCCACAATCCTTTTTTTATAATTATTTTTATAGTACACAATAAATATCGTAATTCCAGTGAATAATTTCATAAACAGAAAATATACTCACCTACTTTCAAGGACACCGAAAACATTTCGGAAAAAAAGTTATCACACCGGGAACTCAGACAAAACAAGTACCTAAAGATCATAAAAAAAAAAAACGTCTGTCACTCCCAAAAAGAGGCAGATATGTGACAAATATATTTTAGTTCACGTTAAGATTGTCAAACAGGAGGATAGTGTCAGGGCCATTGGTAACAATTAAACAATTTTGCCAGAATTACCGATTTCGTGCACTGTGTGCTCGACGTGACCGCTCCCGGATTAAAAGTGTATTTATTACGATATGGATGTTCTAAAAATTATGTAAAACGTTTTTCATTATGCTTGGCTTAGTAATCCTTCAAACTTCCCTAAATGAAAACAAATACATAAGAGCAGGGACGTAACTAACCGTACAAGTAAGCTCGAAGGTCAAACCGCAGCAAATACATTCTGCTACCTACAGCTGATGGCAATAATATATAACAGTGATGAACTTTTATCTTCATAAAATGTTTTTTGATTATGGCTCTGGATTTTGTCTTTCCTCTAAAAGAGTAGCATTTTCGCTTTGAAAAGGAAACGTAATAAAAAATTTCTCATCATGGGATTACAGCAAATCGAATAAAACGTTTTTTTATTTGGTTATAGTATCAAAGATAGCTAAAAATGAGGTTTTGAAGTAAAAGCTTTTTATTTTTGATCATGTAAAATCGCAGATAATATATTATATATATATATATATATATATATATATATATATATATATATATATATATATATATATATATATATATATATATATATTATATATATATATATTATTTCCGTGTAAATGTGTATATTTTTTATTATGTCAGAAATTTTTTAGTTTTTTCTTCATTCTAGTAAATAAATTTTTTTGAAACTTTTATTTTTGATATTCTCGCGCCCCCCTTGTAGGTGTATCGCGCCCCCCCAGGGGGCGCGCCCCACAGTTTGAGAAACACTGGACTAAGTAGCTCAACTTCATCAGAAATAAACCATCTCGAAATTTCTCAGCTTCTGGTAGGTTTTCCTCTTCTAGAAAAATGGTAATTTTATTTCTTAATTCATAAACACGTTGTAAAAATTTCCCGCGTGATAACCATCTTGCTTCACAATAAAATAGCAACGATGAATGCACTACGCCCATGTCTTTGCAAAGTCCAGAAAAGATTCTTGATTTTAGAGGTCTCGTTTTTATGTAATTTACTTCAGTCACAACTGTCATTAGCACAATATTCAGGCCAGGACTAATTTCTTTGGAAGCCAGAGATTCTCTGTGGATCATACAATGCGCCCAGATGCACAGTGGAGATTTTTGTTTCACAAGTGCTTGTATACTTTTAAATCTTCCTGACATTGTACGAGCACCATCGGTGCATATTCCGACACAATTTTTCCACTCTATATTTGCCTCGTTTATAAAATTATTTAAAATATCAAATAATGCTATTGCTGTTGCTTTAAGTTTTATTGGTTTACAAAAAAGTAGTTCTTCTATCGCTGACATACCATCCCAAAATCGAACATACGCAATGAAATGAGCATCTTTATTGCTATCTGTTGCCTCATCAAGCTGAATTGAAAACAATTTATCACGCAACTTACCGAAAAGCTGTTGCTCTACATCTTCAGAGATATCATCAATTCGACGGGAAACAGTATCATTTGATATGGGTATGGACTGCAACTCTTTGGCAAAATTGTCTCCAAACATAGTTTCTACAATCTCAATTGCTGCAGGCAAAATAAGCTCTTCAGCAATAGTGTGAGGCTTTTTACATCTGGCTATTTTATATGATACTTTGTAAGAAGTAAGTAAAGCTTTTCATTCACTGACAAAGTTTTTTTTTAAAAAAATGTTTTTTTGTTTTCCATATGATTTTAATTTTGATTCAAAGAACTCGAGGTTTGTTAATGTACTCACCATGAAGCGTTTCGAAATGTCTTTTAAGTTTATTAGGTTTCATACTGTCTGCTGCCAATATTTTTGAGCAAATAACACACAGGGGCTTTTCTTCTCCATTTACTTCAGTAATGGTAAATCCAAAATTCAAGTATTCTTGAGAATATTTCCTTGATTTAATTTTCGAACTATGTTCGTCTGTGCACTTGTTGATGCTTTATTATCGTCGAATGTTCGCTTACGACTTAAAAATTTATCCATGATTTTTGTTCCAATTTTCTGCAGTAATACTTAATAGTGTGAATTACAACTAACGCGCAAATTATAAAATGTACATTCAAGATAGATGTGGTAGCTATAGAAGCATCGAATGGACCAAGACTGATTAGAATTGTACGAGGTACAGCATTATTACATGTTTTGCGCAGACGTCCGATATTTTGGCCAGACTCACGCAGATGCTCGCGAGAATGCCAGATGTGATGGATATGAGAGAGCGCAACATAAAGTAGACTATTTTTCAATTTCTACTATAAATTCACTCTCTCATATATATCTTGTTCAAATTTTCAATCGTTGATAAAATACTTTCTATTCATTCATTCAAGTTCAAATACATTTTTTAAAACATTTAGTGGGTGACACTTCATGTTAATACAGTTCTTTCAAATTTAAATTCATTAATTAAATTAAAAAATGAATAAATAGTAACAAACAAAAAATTATAGTCCAAAAGCATTTATAGAAAGGAAAACTTTTCGTGCTGTCCCCTGTAACGCAATGGATAGCGCGCTGGGCTTCTAATCTGAAGGACGGTAGTTCGAATTCCATCCGAAATGGCCTAATTTCTAAGAACGTGTGTAATTTCTTCTTTACTTTACTATTTTCTTACACTAATTAAATTTAATTAATGAATAAATAGTAACGAAAAAAAAAAAGAATATTCCAATACCCCATATATATAAAAGAAAAGGAAAAATTGCAAGGAAAATCGATTTCTCTTTTGTCACTTAACATTGTGAGTCTGTCATATGTATTACATATTTGTATTAATTGAAACTATTTAATAGAGAGTAACTAAAATAAGTTTTTCTTTGTTAGCCTAAGTAGGAATTGACTTAAAATTTATTTTTATATTACTTTTTTTTTTTTTTTTAGAAATGCATTATGGACGAAATAAATTTTTAATTAAATGTCATTTTGCAATCTGTCCCAATTTGAAAAATGAGAAAGGAAAAATAACATAACATTATAATTATTACATAAAAGTAATTTGCTTAAAATATATATTTTATAAAAGTAACGTATACAAAATTTAATACTCAAAGTGCATTATTATTGCATTCAATGCATTATTATTGAGGGGGGGGGGCGATGAAAATTATGATTGAAAAATGGGTCGCCAGTAGTGAAAGTTTGAGAAGCACTGTCTTACTTACTTAATTTATTTATTTTGCAAAAAAGGAGTATACAAACTGTAATACTTATGTTATAAATTTGTATGGTTTATAATTAAGATCGCGTATAGTAGCTTTAGCGTCAAAGTGCATTATTATTACATTCAGTACATTGTTAATGTATAAGGGGGGCGCGATAAAAATTGTGATTGAAAAGGGGGGCGCCAGTATTGAAAGTTTGAGAAGCACTGAGCTAACTATATATTGAAAAATATAAAAATGTTATATTTTTTACAAACACATCAAATAATTGAGTGAAAATAATTTACTATCTTTCAGCTTTGTTTTGTTATAATTTGTGATGATGTAGATTGCGTATTCTGTTTTGACCGTTTTACTTTTTTTCAGAGCTTTTCGTTATTCATATAAACAGAATTTTCACAATGATATAATCAATGAGGCACTTAAAAAAAAGGTACAAATAAATATTTTTTTTAATTTTCTCTTCTGCTAAAAATACTCACTTTTAAACATTTAATTAGGAGTTAAAAATTTAAACCTGCAACCCTATAGAAAAATTCTAGCTGCTAGAAAATCGTGTTGCATTGATTGATTTGTTAATTGTTTATTTGCTGATTTGTAGACTTGTTAATTTGTTTCTATTAAAATTAGGCATTTCCATACAAACAACTTCATCGAAGTAATACTGAAAAATACCCTTTCAATATTGTACTAAACATTCCTTGTCCTATTACACTTAAAAGGTTAATTATATTTTGATTTTGCTGTTACAATTCCGACGATTCCCATAGTGGAGTCTCATTAATACGTTATTTTACATCGCATGTATTGCTTTGTTAGGTGTCTTAAGTAACAAGCTGTAAATTTATTTTTAAACATCACTAGTTGGTTTGAGATTTAAAAATACTGATATGTGCTGACTATTATATATGTTGCATTAACATTTTTATTTTTGAATGACAGTAAAGAAGATTTATTTAAAAAAATGTTAGGATTAATTTTTACCAGATCGATATTTATGGGAGACATTGTTCGTTGAATTTCTGTTTTTTAAAACAATTTTGTAGTCATAGTTTATATTTTGAAGTTAGCACTGAATAAACATGAACTACAAATAAATATCAATCAATACTTTAAGGGGACACATTCCCCTAAAAATGATGATTTTAACGAATTTTTTTTATTGCCTTATTTTAGTTGTGTGACTTTTTTAAATATGTTTATAAAATTTGGAAGATCTAGGTGCATTATTTTGCGAGTTATTTAAATATTTTTGACAGTATGTTGAAGCGAAACCGAAACTAAAAGACATGCCGTCTGCTTCTTATGCAGACGCTATCATCCTAGCCTAAACAATTTCGATTGATTTACTTTTACACGTGATTCTAAAGCTTTATACTTTAATTAGAAGAGAAGTGAATTAATTCGTTTGTTTTTATGCAAGAGAGAAACGTTATTCCATTTTGCTTTGCATCCTTTTTTTCTTATTCTAAAACCATTAGTATCAAAACTAAAGGCTTTTTTCTCACCCCAAAGCCAATTATATAATCAATTTATTTCTTTTAATTTTAAATATTCGTTTGAATATCTTTTTATTAATAAGTAAACTTTAATTCATCATGCCTAGACAAAAGCGATCGAGTCTTGTTAGTAAACAAAAAGCTAACAAGAGATGGTGCAGTGAACACTCCAGTCATGAAACTGATGTTTTCAGAAAAGATGAAACTTCTATTTCCTCAGCATTACCAGAAAGAAATATGAGATGCCAAACTTTAGAAGACAGCTGCTTGAACGATTTAAATTGTTGTGAAAATTCTGAAGCCCCTCATTATGTGATAATGGATGTGCAGTTTTTAAAAGGACTTTTAAAAAACTTATTGTGTGATGTTTGCAAATCGTATTCACTAAAAATTGACATTGGTGAAAAACTTGGGGATTTTCCAGAAAAACTTCTGTATTTTGCACTTCTTGTGATATAATTAAATCAAGTAACATTACAACCAGAAGAATTTTTGACAGTGAAGGTAATGAAAACCAATCATTCAACATAAACATGCGCATGGTGCAATCATTTTTAAGTTTTGGTAAAGGCTATTTAGCTATGGAAAATTTTTGTATGTTAATGTGAATATGGATTTACCCTCAAGCAGAACATTCAATATATAAAAAAAGTTATGTATATCTTTGGTTAGATCTACAGTAAAAAAGCTTGAATGATGTTCGAAGTCAGGTGAAAAGTGCTTATCAAAGTAATAGCGCCATTACTGATATAGATGTTACTTTTGATGGTACTTGGTTGACTCGGGGACATTCGTCTCAAATAGGTGTAGGTTGCGTGATTGACCTTCTTACTGGATTTGTCATGGATTTTGAAATTATGTCGAAACGCTGCATTGAATGTGAACACGCAAAATCTGGTTTGGGAGAAAATTCAGCAGAATTTCATGTGTGGTATGAAGGATATATATATTCATGTGCTATCAATCGCGTAGGATCATCTTGTGTCATGTAACAAGAGACTGCTCTTAAATTATGGCAAAGATCTGAAGATAGTGGTTTTCGATACACGATACTATTGTCAGATGGTGATGCAAAAACATATCAATATTTAAATACTAAGGAAGTTTAGGGTCCCGAGATAAAAATAAAGATAGAAGACTGCATAAACCATGTTAGCAAAAGGCTAGGTACATCTTTACGAAAAGCTGTTAAAGAATGGCGGGCAAGAGGAGTTTCCTTGGGAGGGAAATCCCGTGGCAGTTTAAAGGAAGAGACAATTAAAAAATTGTCACAATACTATCAAAATGCGATTCACTGGAACAAAGGTGACGTAGCAGCAATGAAAACTGCAATTTATGCAACATTGTTTCATAGTATATCAACGGACCAAAAACCTCAACATTTTAAATATCCGACTGGAAAAGATTCTTGGTGCTTTTTCCAGGCTGCTCTTGCTCGTGGTGAAGTACCGGGTTCTCACGTGAAGCATGTGAAGACACCCTTGAAGGAAACTCATTTAGCCAAAATTATGCCAATATATCAAATATTAGCTTCAAATGAACTCCTTCAAAGATGCATAAGAAGTATGACACAAAATGCAAACGAGAGCCTTCACAGCATCATATGGTGTAAAATGTTCAAAAGAAACGTCAGCGACACTGCGCCGAGTAAATATTGCTGTTTGTGACGCAGTTTGTGAATTCAATTTTGGTACAAAAAATCATTAGAAAATTTGCATAAGGAAAATGGGCTTGCTTCAAATAAACAGTCAAAAATATTGGCTGTTTGGCGAGACTGCCGAAGAGTTTATCAGAGGAAAAGAAAAGATTGGCAGTGTACGCAATTGCTCGGAAAAAAATTGTGTTAGCAAAAAAGCGGCGAAATGCCTCATTCATTAAAAAAGAAGGAATAACCTATGAACGGGGTGGTTTTTAATAATATTTATTTACAATTATAATATGAACATAAAATGAATGTTTTGTAATTTCAAAACAATTATTTAGTGCATTTGATATATATATATATATATATATATATATATATTATATATATTTTAATATATTTAATTTTAATACATTTATTTAATAATATTTAATTTAATAACTTAGAATATATTACTGTCTTAAACTATTTACTATGACCTATAAATTGCAACATATGTAAGAATGAAGGCCAAGGTTTAGTTCTTTCATGTATGTTATTGACTTTCAAAAGTTTAACGTTTTTCACGACTTTATATTTTTCATCGTGATCATATATTTAAAATGCTAAGGCTTTTTTGTATTCATTATAAATCTTTGAAACTTTTCCTGGTTGTTTTGTATAAAATGTTTGATAATTCTGTAAATAGCTTAAGGATTTATATGAAGAACTATTTTTTAAAAGATCCATAAAGTTAGATATATGTTTCTTTTACTGTTTTGTATCACTTCATTCCATTTAATTATAATTTATTTCCTTTTTAATATGTGCTAATTCAGCATGAATTTTGCATTAAAAATGCTTAGTACAACTTGAATTTTAATATATATTAGAATGGATACTATATTTTAGCTCTTTCAATTATTTTTTTTATTTCAAAAACTTTAAATTGCTTTTTCTCAGCTTCTTATTTTTCATGATGATCATGTGTTTGAAATGATAAGGCTTTTTTTATATTCACTATAAAATTTTGAAACTTTTTCTGGTTGTTTTAAATAATATGTTTGATAATTCTGTACATGCAATAAGTATTTTGAGGAACAGTTACTTTTTAGAAATCTATAAAGTTAGATATAGCTGTTTTTTTACTGTTTTTGTAGTGTCTAAGAGAAAAAAATTCTAAAAATAAAAGTATCAATTGTAATACTAATCCCATGCACAGAATTCTGGAAAATACTTCCAGAAATATCAGAAAAAAATAGATCAAAAATATTCAAATTTGTAAAAGTAGTAGGAAATTTAATAACTTTAAATAATTTTAAAAATTTAAAAATTTAAAATTATTGTTTGTTTAAAAATAGTATTTTGCTTATGAAATGTTTATTACAGATGTGTTCGAATACAGTGCATGTAATTGTATTCTTATAACTATCTAAGTAAAAGAAATTGTGTACAGGGTACCGTGTCCCCTTAATTACTAAAATCAGGAACTTATATTTTTGTTCATACCTTCATTATTATTTTGTATTTATTTTTAATACTTTTGAGATGTGAAGGGAAAATAAGCGCGTGAGGTTTGTGAGATTTGCTGAATTATTTCTAACTGCTAACTCAAATCTATATATATATAATGACCACATTCTTCTAATAAATTTATCTTAAGTAAGCTTCATTAAGGTGACAGAACACCTTTAAAACTCAATTTTTGGTCAAAATATCGATTTTTCGTTTTTGGTCTTATATTAAAGTTCAATCTTTTATCTTTGTAAATCTGTTTAAATTTTGTTTTTATCTTAATTAGAAGACGAGTTACAGCTTTTTCAATATTACTTAATCATCAATTTCTCGGACCCGAAATAATTTCTGCTAACCGGAAGTGGCCGAGTTGTTTGTTTACGTTTCTCTTTCATAGTATATGACATGAAATATTATAATTAATATACAAATAGTTAGTCAGAAATTAAAATAAAACATTTAAGAATAAATATAAATGTATTTGGAAATACATTTTTCCTTTTTTATGTGTAAAACCTGGCAGCAAGTTTGTTGTTTTGACTTTATTTACATATGCGTTGGATTTTCATGCTGAAAGAATTGACAGCGTAAAAAGTTTATTTGATTGTTTTATTCAGTTTTATTTTAACTTAAAATAGTTAAAAGTATTGCTAAAAAGCGCAAGCGGCAATTTTATGGTAATAAATTCACAAACACTTCGAAAAATAATAGCACTTCAGCAGTTCTTGAATGTACTGTCAGCTGTTGAGAAATGAGATTTTATCAACTGCAGAAGAAATAATTGCTTGGTCCTGTGTTTGGTAACAGAATCGTTGACCTTGAACTTATTGTGGAAGCTTTTGCTCAATTTTGCTGCCCAAAATATTTTGCTGAAAAAGCAGAACTATTCGAGGATTCCTGATATGGATTGTGCTTCCATTTTACACTAAAATGTAAGTGTTGTGACATTTTTTTTTTTTTGCATTTGCTTTATCAAAAAAAGTTGTAATTGCACCTGTTATAAATACCAGGCTAGTATATGATATGCGGCAGATAGGCAAAGGTTTTGCTGGGGCATTTAAATTATGCTCAACATTAAATTTGCCTCGACTAACCAAAACTGCTTACAAAAATCAGGATGCAAAGCTTTTAAAAGTGGTTCAGGAAGTAGCTGAGGAATCCATGATAAAAGCTGCTACTGAGATTGTGGACAAAAAACAAAATCTATCATCCGATATTGTAAAATGTGGCATATCGGTGGATAAGCACATGGCAGCGAAGAGGCAATACATCTATGAATGACTGTGTTGCTGCAATATCAGTTGATACTGGTAAGGTGTTAGACATAGAAGTTATGTCGTCCTACTGTCCAACATGTAAGAGACTTCAGACTATGCCAAGAAACTTTGAATATGAGTCGTCAAAAGCCGACCACATATGTCAGTGTAATTTCACAGGCTCTTCATCAAAAATGGAAATTATGGGGGCTTCCCGAATATTTCTTTGATCTGAAAAAAACCGCAGACTGCATTACACTCAATATTATGGGGATGGCGACTCAAAAGCTTTCATGAGTGTGAAAGACACTTATGGATTAAACAGTGTGACCAAGTTTGAGTGCATTGGCCATGTACAAAAGAGAGTTGGTTAGCGTCTGTGAAAACTAAAACTAAAGGACTGTCTGGAAAAGGCAAATTAACTGATAATTTTATTGACAGACTTCAATCTATTACGGAATTGCAATTGCAGTAATGTCGGTAACTTAAATACCATGCAGCAAAATGTAATTGCTGCGTTATATCACTGTGCATCAAGTAATAAGAAACTGATGCATGGTCAATGCCCAATAGGGAAAGAAAGCTGGTGTTATTTTCAGCGGGGGATGGCAAATGGAACAAAATGTTCCACAAAATATGCTGGTTTATAAAATGATGTTTTAAATAAAATTAAACCAGTATATTTAGAACTATGCGACAAACAGATATTAAGTAAGTGCTTGCATGAACGCACGCAAAATGCCAACGAGTGTTTTAATGGAATAGTTTGGCAAAAAGTACCAAAGGAAGTTTTTGTTTCGCTCAAAACAATTAAATTTGGGTCGTATAATGCTATTATACACTTCAATGAAGGATTAAATGGGTGTCTAAAATTTTTTAATAAAATGAATGTAGAAAACACTGGGATGTTTACCTTACGGGGATATAAACATATAGATATAAATGCAGAATCCGGGAATCAATTCATAATGCAGACCCCAAAACAAAGAAACACAGAAAAATTTTAAGGGCACTTAAAAAGAAAAAAAAATACTGTTTTAGAAGTCGAAGAAGGAAAGGATTAAAAATCTGGTATATTTCAATAAGAAAGTAAGTGTTTTTCTTGTAATCATATGAGTTTAATGTTATTTTTGTCGTTTTCTCAAAATGAGTTTTTTCACATTTTTTCTTACCGCAAAACACAATATCTCAAAAAATTATGCTTGAATGAAATAAAAATTTTATATGTATGTTTTTTAAATACTTATACAGGGAATAGACCTTTCTTAAGAGTTTGTGTTGAGAAGAAATTTTTTTACATAGCAATAAAATGAAAATTACAATGGCTATTAAAGAAAATGTCAACGTACAGAAGCTCGAAACACAATAACTTCCCACGTAATAGTTGTATTACCAAAATAAGAGTTTATTCCCTAGATAAAGTTATATGCTATATTATTCAATTTACAAAATGTCAATATATTTATTTTATTTTCAGTTATCATGTTTTGCGTAAAGTCTTATTTTTGCTTATTTTTTTAATAAATTACCCCTTTGACACTAAAAATGTATACTAACAAAACTTTTTTTGGGTATTTTTCTAATGTTAGAGACTCATAAGGTCATAAAATATGCATTTACAGACAAAATTCAGGTTAATTCAAAAAATTTTCTTCGAAGGTGTTCTGTTACCTTAAATTGTTTGTTATATATATATTTATATAAGGACAGTTAAATTAGGTTAAAAATTAAATTCACTATCTAGCACTTAACTCATATTTTTCATTTGATCTTCAAGTATCAAATTAACCACCCATTTATTTCTTCCGAACATATGGCCTAGCCAATAAACATGTCCAATTCTAGATCGTTAGATTTAATAGCTCTATATGTCAGCATTAACTTTCAAGTGCACTCATAAAATCAGAGGTAGTTCTCACATCTGGATTAAGTGGTAAGGAACTTAGATTTCACTTTAGCGTTGCTTTTTCTCTATGCCTCTCAGCGTCAGAGCTTGTATAGATTTCATCAAATAAAGATCCTTTTTAATTTTAAGTCTGATTCTGGCTTATAAATACATTATATATATATATATATATATATATATATATATATATGTATATGTATATATCCATAAAACCATAAAACCATTCTGACGAATTAAACTCATCAATGCTTTCAGACTGAATGGTCCTCAATCCAGCTGCCAGAAGCTTCATTTGATCTCCTCCCACAAATTCTCATTAAATTATGATCTGGAGATTGTGCAATTCAACTAAGCAAGGTATATCTATAATGCTCTTTGAGCCATCTGTGGATAATGTCAGCTGTAAAAAAGTTAGATTTGTCCTGCTGAACGCATCCGTCTCTTGCAAGTTACATTATTAGTATAAAATGATGTACTTGATCAGTAAAGATACTTAAATACATTTGGGCATTTTTCCACTCAAATCCAAGGACACATGCAATGCGAAACAAACATCCCTAATCCATAGTATTGCATCTCCTAGCTTGAAGAACTGGTGCAATGCAGGTGGCGTCCATCATTTCCATTCACCTTCTTTTTAGTTGCATCAGCCATCTATGTGGTATAATTGTAAACACAATTCATTGGACTACCCAACGTTTTTTCCGTCACCTACTGCACAATTTGTGAGATCCTTTTCGAACTACAGATACATGCTTTTGATTAAGCCGCGGTCACTCGCGCCTGATTTTGCTACCGTCGTTAATCGCGGGGTGTAGACAACACCTCAAAGTTTTAACACATGTATTTAATTATTAAAATAAAATTAAGTCATTATGATACATATTTATAAAGTACAAGATACTTTTTTGTATTATACAAGTAAAATTATTAAATTTATGGCATACAAATGAGACTAAAATTAATTTTAACTAAACATACAAAACTTTCATTTTAAAACACATGATTTTATATTTTTTCATAAACTAGTAAAACGTATATACCCGTAATAAATATACTTTATAATTAGAGAGATAATGATAGTAGAAAGTAGAAAATAAGATTTTAAGCATTTTTTCAAACGTTCAGAGCAGATTCTATACATATGCTCAAGTTCTCGCGGAAGTTCACAGGCCCCCAGATAAACGTGTAAAGGTCATTACAGTCCAATCATTCGAGAAAGAGGGATTACATCAGATCTGAAGGTTCAATTACCTAAAATGGTCGGCTACATAAAGAAATCGTGATTCTGCGCATTCTTTTTGTTTTCTTGTTGCTGGAGTGTACAGAACACCCCGCTCGAGTTATCGCGGGTTAAGACCGACTGTAAAGTGCGTGGAACAGGTAGTCAGGTATAGTACCCTACACGGTGTGATGGGAGGCCAACAGTTCCTTCAGAAACATTTACAGTTGTTCCTTGATTTACATGCACATTTATTTTCGGGTTGATTTCCTGTTCGCCTGAAGGAGTTCGGCAATTTTTCTTTCTCAGTGAATTTTCAGTAGTCTGTGATGACCACATACCTGACGTTGAGGCCAAGTTTTTCTTAGACATCCAATCTCTATAAACCTTAATAACTGCTAATATCGACCACTCCACAAGTGCAGCCATTTTGCAGGTATTAGTTCCGACAATTCGAGACTTGCTAAATTACGTTTTTTTCCGCATATATTCACGCACAACAAAGTGTAATCGATGCTTCATTATTCTTATATTCCCTACTAATGGTTATATTTTCCTCGATTCGTAACTATGTGAAGTTACAATTAATCTCTGTATAAGTGTGGATTGATTATAAAAATATTGTAATAAGTTTTTTTCAGGCTTCTACTAATCCTATTGGGAAAAATATTCATTAACTGTGTCATCAGTTTAAAAAACCGCTTTCCGTAGAAATGACTCGGCTTTATGCAAATGCCACTTCTATTTATGGGCAGTCAGCGAGTAGGCAAGGGGATGTTTTGGAATTGATTGCAATCTGAAGAAGTGTTAGCGACTGGTGGTCGTGTATAGTAAGATTAACAATAGAAGAATAATCCACCGGACTAGTGGAAGTTATGAACCTTACAGCTGAACAAGATATCAGGATAAATGCATGTTAATACAAATATATATCAGAAAGATAAGTACCTTCCATAATTTAGTTACTTAAATTTGGAATAAGATTTCTTACTGCTCCATAGCTTTACTTGTTACAGGGCATTTCGTAAGGTGTCAAAAGTTGAATAAAATTAGTTATTCTATATTCATATCTGCTTCTCTTTCTCGATCCCTTCTACACTCACGACATCCGGATCGCGACAATTCGACCACTCAGTGTATAAATGTATATTGATTTCTATTATATTTGCATTAAAGTAATAAGCTTTCTACTCCTTTCCTTTCTTTGTTTTTTTATAAAAATAATAAAGTATATTTTACTGTATTAAATTACATTACTATTTCACAACACAAGGGGGAAAATATAAGAAATGAACTTAAATATTTTGTTCTTAAATTGTAATAGTTTAAAGAAATTTCATTTCAAACAAGTGTATTTCGGACATTTAAATATGATCACTTTCTTAAATAATTGATAAACATACGACGTTTTGTGATAGCATCAATATTATTTTCGAACAGTACTTACAGCTTTGCAAAATCTTATTATCTCTGTTTGATTACTATTGTTATGGTAATATTCGATGCAACTACAGAAAGCAGCAAAGAATGAGAAAATAAAAGTAATGTGTTTTCCTAATTCCATCACTCTAAAAAGAAGATAGTCACATATCTTCTAAGTTGGTCCCTTGATGACACAAGCACTCATTCTTCGATCAAAGTATAAATGGATTTAGTACAAGAAAGCAAGGACGTTTTGTGGGAGTCGTATAATTCCTTTGCTGTTAATATAGAACTATCCAACAGAGGAGAAAAAAAAGTGGTGGAATAACATCTATTTGCTTTTATCATTTTTTCCCTTTTTCGGAAAAAAAACGAACATCAAGGGTTTTCTCAGATTTTTTTATTTATTTCAACCATTTTATTCCTTTTTGGAGAAATGCCAGTTTGTTAAATTGTGATGAGAGTTTGGAATTTATTTATTTTATTTTTTGAAGGTAGCAAAAATGGCAAATAAAAGGTTGTATGGTAGTATTGTTTGAGAAACCGACTTGTCGCTTTTAAGCACTTAGCAAGACCTATGAGTTTCGATAGATATATCTAAAAAAGAGAGGAAACATAAAAAAGCATTTGAGTTCAATTACTGCTCGAGAGACTTACGTTTTCCATTAGAGTTAAACATGCTTACACTTTCCAGATGAAACATATAATGTAATGACTGGGATTAGTCGAGTTTTTTCAGAAGTTCCTTAAATGCATTGAGTGGTAATTTAAATAAACTTTCTAAAGATTTTGCATCTATTTCAGTAACTTAGAGTTAAAATTGACGTGTTTGTAAGAGTAAAGCATCATGTACACTAAACATGGTATTGAAAAAAAAATCTAATAAACAGAATTGTTTGTTAAAAAAAAAGAGAAAACGATTTAAAACATTGAATTTAACGCCATTTTACCTTCTTTTCAATATAATTGTTGTCATAATAATGTCCATGGTGTGCTAAACGATATGTATTTCCTTATATATATACCAATATTTTTCAAATTTTCAATTTTTGACCCAATTTACAATCACAAATTTCTTCGCCCACCCCATACAATGAAAATGTGTTCATTGCAATAATAATGTACTTTAACGCTAAGATTACAAGATGAGCTTGATTATACTCCTGGAAATTATTAACATAAGTATTAAATTTTGTATTGTCACTTAATAAAATTCACTGCTGGCCACCTTAAATGGAACACTAAGACAGACAAGAGATAGGACAACAAAATTTATTTTGCAGATGACATGTTGACCAAGTATCAAACGATGAAATTTATAGACTTTTGTGATGTGTGGTTCCTACCAGAATCAGTAGACAGAATAGCCGCCATTGTTGGAGATCACAAGTGCCATGCGCCTCGGCATTGATTCAAAGAGACTTTGGATGTGTTCTTCGGGTACAACAGACCACACAACTTCCATACGTTGCCAAAGTTGATCTGGTGTGGCATCTGGGGGTGTAATCTGGGTCAATTGTTAAGTAACCATGAACAACATGTTTTATATCGGTGAAAGGTCCGGAGAGCAAGCCGGACAGGGAAGCAATTCAATTTGGTGATTGACGAAGAACCTTTGGACAATGCGGGCTACGTGTGGTCGTGCATTTTCTTGTTGAAATATGGCTGTGGCAAAGCCCTAAAGGTAAGGAAGGACAACTGGCTCCAACACCTCGGAGATGTAGCACTGGCTATTTAAATTATCGGTAATGCGTACAAGAGGAGTGCGAGAGTGATATCCAATACCACCCCATACCATAATATCCTGTGCCGAACCAGTGTGGTGGTGCATATCGCAGCTGTTTAGCATCATCTCGCCACGATGTCTCCAGACTCGAATCCGATCATCGTTGTGTTGAAGGACACTGATGCTTGACTCGTCAGTAAAAACATCTTCATTCCATTCTGCCACCCACATCCTTCTTTCATTGCACCATTGGCAGCGGAGAAGTCTGTGGTTCTGCGACAAGGGTAAACCAAGCAATAAACGTCTTGTGGACAGACCACTCTGCTGTAAATGGAGTCGAATGGTACGCGCAGACACATAATGATGCGTTTCAGATCGATGTGTTGTGCTACGGTTCTTGATGTGACTGAGCGATCTGTCACTGACATGCGCACATTTTGCCTGTCCTCACGTGAAGTGGTGCACTAGGTGGATGAGATCGACCACGTCGGTCCGTCGTACCCTCCTGCATCAAACGGTCACATATCCGTATTACAGATGTTTGCTACATAGAAAATAATTTTTAAGAATACAAAACTATATGTAAACGTAAATTTGAAAAAGAAAGACTCAAAACCACTTCAGACTTTTCCAAATCAATAACGAATAAAATTTCCTGTGGCTCAAGTGGTTCTCAGTTATTATATAAGAAGTGTAAAAACTCCTCTTCATAACTATATTCCTACAATGTGTAGGCGTTCTAATTGAAGATTGTCAAAATCTTCTTTCAAACAAACATTTTTCTTTGGTTATTGCTATCCTTAAATCTGATAACTTCAATTAGTAAATATTTTTTAAAAAAAGCTTTAAGATGCTTAGGATTCAAGTAAAAGTACATCTGTTAAAAAAAATAAAATGTTTTTTTTTTTATTTTTTAACATTTTTTAAATGAAAAACCTTTATGTACAAACATATTTATTTTTATAAAATAGTTATACATTTGACATCATTTTTAGGACGATTTTGCAATTATTTTCTAAATAGTATCTTTAATTTTTGTCAACCAAGAAAATATTTCAATTTTAATGAAATCAAATATTTAAATTAGAATAAATATTAGAAAGTACTAAGTAAATAAATGTTTCTCTTGCACTTATTTTTCTGAAAATAATTAATATAATAAACAATTTATTTGTTGAGTACCGAAGTTTACATCTAACTTATATATTGCACTATATCTTTATATATGTCTAACACTTTATATATATATATATATATATATATATATATATATATATATATATATATATATATATATATATATATATATATATATATATATATATATATATATATATATATGTATATATATATGTGAATATATATATAAATATTTCTGCGACTCTATTTTAACTTATTTACTTTTAATTAAACCAGATTCCATAAAATACATCGCATAATGACCAATGTTAAATAAAACAAGAATCGTCAATTAACAGAAATAACTTTTACGCTTGATGATAAGTTTATTAAGTAATTAGGTTTACAAGCATAATTTAGGAATTAGGTTTACAGGAAAAAATATCAATAAAACTGGAACTTAGCTTGAGTGAGAGGGAGTGAAGATGGAGGCGGCATGATGGTTGCTCGGGGTCCGGGGTTGGGGCTGCAGTGGTTTTTTAAAATTATTTTCTGCAAATCTGTGAGAGGCTCTCTTCCCCGAAATTCGGATGCGTTTTATTCCGCACATCATCACCCCAATAGCGTGGAGCTGAACTCTTTCATCTGTCCTGTATTTTTCTCTGATTGGTCAAAAGGGCCAGCGCAGTGATACACCGCCTTAAAATGTATGAGTTCACTGAACTCAGAAAACGCGGGAAAAGTTTGACATTCCCTACAATAGCAATTTCACTACATCCGGTCAAGGGGGACTCATGTAAAAATCTTCAAAATACCAGGGGCGATTTCTAAAACCATGGACAATTCCCCGCCTCCCATCAATATATATATATCGATATATGAATATATATATATGAGTTTATGTGTATATGTGAGTAATACTTTCTGGAAGCAATCATGGTGAGTAGAAAAATAATGTGTCTTGTTATTTTAAGCATGATCTGATTACCCATATTTTGATCATTCTCTAAAAATCCTTAAATAGAGATCATTTATCCATCCTTTTGACTAGTGAATTACAGTGAAAATAATAAAATGCTTTTCATAATCGCATGATTAAATAAATGGAAATTGTAGATACATTTAAAATTGCATAAAGTGCTTAAGATAACAACTCTATGCAAAACAATCGCTGAGGGACTTATAAGATGTCAGGATAATATTTATCTAATAGTCGAAAATATATCTGACAAAGTACATGTTTTAATTATTTATAAGCATAAAATGCGAAAAAAAATTAGGTGTTTAGATACATATTTATACGAGTGAGGACAAAAAGTCCTGAGCACTCTCATTTTCATAATTTTTGAGTTTGACTTAATTCGATAATTTTAAAACGAAGCATTATCTCATTTACAACGAAGATTCTCTTCTAAGAGATTTTTTCAAGGTGACTTCAAATTTATTTGTAAATTTTATGTAAAGTAAATATTTGTATCGATATTTTAGCAAACCACTATCAAGAGACACGTAATGTTATTATAGTGTAATAAGTGATTTTTTGTTTCAACCAATTAAAGGATCCATTAATCCAATCAATTAGAGATCATTAGTGATATCGGGTTTAAAGCAGAATGTGTAGCATTTTTCAGGACATTGAATGTAGTTCGGTGTTGCAATTTGAAGTGAAATACATTGGAATCATTAGCAGCATTTAAGATATTACAATGATTCATATATATATATATATATATATATATATATCAGGTTTGAAACGTTTAGCTTCAAAATTAAGTAAGTAATAAATAAAAAAACGAACTTTTTACCATCGCGTAAGGATTTATCGGTAAATAAGCCTATTTAATGGTGGAGTGAAATTTGACAAAGCAGAACGCACGCTTGGAAAGGCTCTTAGCTGGTGACTCCTCACCGAGATGTTGTCTAGGGCCAACATTTTTGATTTTATGTGATTGAAAAGAAATAAAGAAGTAATTTTAAGATGATGCTTTCCTCATTTTACCAGCAGGCCTGGGACTGACATATATATATATATATATATATATATATATATATATATATATATATATATATATATATATATATATATATATATCATGATTTTGGAGACAGAATCAGATTAAAAGTTAGAAAAAGGGACGGTCTTTATTCAACCAATTCTACATCTGTTCTGATACCGAGAGAGGAGGGAAAAGCACGCCATGGTGGGGGTTTCAAGTTGATAACACTTGAAAAACATATGGTAAGTATCGCTGCTTTGAAGAGGGTGCTTTCAAGTTAATGCTGACATATGTTGACTATTAAATCTAACGATCTGGAATTAGACATGTTTATTGGCTAGGCCATATGTTCGGAAGAAACAAATGGGTGATTAGTTTGATACTTGAAGATGGGAACGGAGGAAAAGATGAGTCAAGTGCTAGATAGGGAATTTAAATTTTAATCTAATTTAATTATCCTTACATTTGCCCCCGAATTTTAAAAGGAAGTCATGGCGTGGTTTTTTTTCTCTCTTTACAAACTTAATCAATTTTCAATAAACACAAAACAATACATAACATTATTTAGAAAGACATATTAACACAGTAGAAATATTTAAGCAATAGGAATACTAAAATCAAAATGTAATACAATAAACGAAACTATAACAGCGAACACAGTAAGGACACTTCCAACATATCAATTGATAAAAATGAATTTCCATACATATAATTGAAGATTAGCTTGTTCAAATCTATTCGACATCTATAATAAGAGCTCGCGTTTCCTCCTATTCCTTCATAATAATATATCCGTATTATAGCTGGTAGATATTTAAAAAAAAATTATGTTGGAAAATAATATATCAAACAATAAGATAGTAAATATAAAAATACATGAAATCATACAAATGTTAAAATAATAATTTTGTATAAAAATCTACTCTAGCACCATCGTAGTAATACCTTATATTGTTACACACATTTTGCGCATATATGAAATACATTTTGTAAAAAGATAAAACAAAAATATAGACACTAATAAAATGAAATTATTAATAATATGAAAACGGTGTATAACACACAACTTCTATGCACTATCCAACACAATAAACAATGTTTTATTTCATATGCGTTATAAAATATAAAAATTATAAAAATATAAGAATATAAGAATATAAGAGCTCATTTTTATTATTTTGAGTCGGAAAAGTGGACTCACTTGAATAATAACTTTTAGTATTTCTGAAAATTTTTCACAATATTCATTGTAACTTAATATTGCATGCAATATTTTGAATCTTCCCGTAACCTTCTAAAAATACGTTTCATAGACAAAAATTCTTGAGTTTCTCTTGCATCACCCATTAACTAATAAAACTGTATCACCTTACTTAATTTTGAACATATCTCTCTGAGAAATCTGCGTGATCAACTCACAGATGTTCAGGGATGCTGATAAGAAACAATGAGAGGTGTACATATCAAACTAAATAAGTTTGTCCTCTTAATGTTTCGAGACATGTACAAAATTATAATGATTGTATTCTCCCTCTTATCCACTGTATACTATCCATAAATTAAGCTTCAAGTTATTAAAATTATTTTAATTTTAGATAAGGAAAATTTTGAGAAATAGTGAATCCTGATATATGGCCGGTATATCAAAACACACAATTTCAAAATAAAAAAATTTAAATTATATGCACTAAGATTACTGCTGAATAAAATAATTAACAAAACAATAAAATTCAGTGAAGAAAAAATAATACAACTTGACTTCACTTTTGTTTCTTATAAAAATCAATATATCTAGTATTAGTTCATTAATCATTTTTCTAAAAACATAATTTATATCTTTCACTTTAAAACACCAATTTCTATCATAACTCTTAACTCATTCGACATCTTAAGATAAAATTATGAGAAGTATATTAAAATTTCTCAAGATTTTGTATGAGACAAAACCTATAAACTTTGTTTTCTCAATTAAAATATAAAGAATATCTCATTTAACACAAATATATTATAAAAATTAAATACCGTATCACATATCATATATTATTCTTTTTCGCAGAAAAGTCTAGTTAAGCAGAACTCTCAGTTATTTCTGTATTATGTAAGATGTTTCTTTTAGTTATTATCTTCTTCTCATTATTATGGGTATTTTGTTGAATGTAATTTAACTGAAAATTTTCAGATGGATGAAAATGTCTTAAACGAACTGAATGAACCAATTCAGTGTTAGTTTTACTAAGGGCATTGGGTCTATCAATTTCAAATAATACATCAGAACATTTTCTTAAAACGGTATAAGGGCCTGAATAAGGGGGAATTAATTTCCTTGTATTGGGGTATTGAAATTCCTCATACATTACTAAGTCACCAACCTTGAAATCAGCTTCCTGAAATTTTTTATCATATCTAATCTTATTTATTTTATAATATTGTTCTGTTCTTACTTTGGCTAATTTTCTTGCTTCCTCTAAGGGAGGATATATCTCATTATCTTTTAGCGAAATTTCGAAAGGTAAATTACCATACATTAAGTAGGTTGGAGGGAAACCTGTTATTGTATGTGGAGTTTGATTATACTGATGGGTTACTTTTTCTAGAATTTTTGTCCATGGGACTTTATTTGAACTATTACTAATTTCACATTTTAAGAGGGTAATGATGGTTTGATTTACACGTTCAACATTTCATTGGTTTGTGGTCTGTGAGAAGTAGTTAATAATTGAGTGACATTATTATGTTTTAAAAAAAGATTAAATTAATTTTGAAGAGGTGAACGCAGTATTTCTATCACTTAAAATTTTTTCCGGTATGTGATTCTGAACGATATTTGTCTTAAACAAATTATATAAGTATCTGTTGTTGCATTTTTTGATGGGAAAGTCCAAATGTACCTAGTTGCATGATCAATAATAATGTGTAAATATTTTTAACAGAGTTGTAATAATTTAAACTACCTACACTATCTATCGATAAAAGTTCAAAGGGTTTTTCACAAAGGGGAAGTGATTGCATCAGTCCGTATTTTCTCTGATGTGACTTCTTATTTATTTGACAAGTTTCACAGTGTTTTACATAATTTCTTATATCAGTAATAATGTTTAACCAATAATATAGTGGTGATATTAATTTTAACATGGTAGTTACACCAAGGTGGCCAAATTTTTTATGAGTTGTTTCCATTAATTTCACTCTTAGAGCTTTGGGTACAATTATTTTAGTTAAACCTTGTCTTTTAACTACAGAAACACCATCTCTCTTAAAACATTTAGGAGCTGATGTATTTTCTATTTTGAAAATGACTTATTTCATTGATATCTAATAAAGGTTCTGGGGGTGTATTAATTATATGATAAGCAATAGGATTTCTTGTTAACATATCAGCTTCAACAATAGTGCTATTATTCTTATATTTTATATCGAAATCATACATAGAAACTTTTAAAGACCATCTAAAAAGTCTTCCCGTGGGATTTTTGAAATTTTTAACCAAACTAATGCATTATGATCGGTATGAACTGTGAAATGAGATGCATGAAGATAGCAATGGAATTTATATAAACTATCAATTATAGCTAAGCATTCTAATTCAGTTATTGTATAATTAATTTCATAATTTCTCAGTCGTCTCGAGTGGAATGCAATTGGATGTTGATTTCCATTGGGTTTTTGTAGTTTGAGGATACATGAGATTGCAGCTTTCGATGCATCTACATAAAGATGACAGGGATAATTTGGATTGAATATAGCTAAAATGGGCTTTGAAATTAAGCTGTCTTTAAGTTTTTGAAAAGATTGTTGACATTCTGGGGTCCAATTCCAATTTTGATTCTTTTTAAGAAGATTATTTAAGGGCATTCTTAATTTTGCATATTGAGGAATAAATTTATGATAGACATTAATACTACCAAGAAAGCTTTGTAAATCCTTTACATTTCTAGGGGGTAAAAGTTTTTTAATTATTTCGACATTTGTATTATTTGGAGTGTATGGCCCTTGTTTTATTTCATATCCTAAGAAATCAATTGTATCTTTGCCAAATTTACACTTTGAGAATTTTAATTTAATATTTTCTATTCCCCAAATTTTAAAAATTTCCTCTAAATGTTTTGCATGTTCTTGAATTGATTCCTAAAATACTATTATATCGTCAAAATAATTTAATGCAAATTTTATTTGGTATTTATTTAAAATCTGTCTAATAGTTCTATGAAATATATGAAATATAGCTGGAGAATTTTTATATCCAAAAGGCAAACGATTAAATTGAAAAAGACCGTAATTTGATGTAAATGCAAGTTTTTCAGATTCATTATCATCTAATTTAATGTGCCAATAAACACTACATAGGTCGATGGTTGAGAAAAATTTTGCATGTGTTAATTTGTCTAAAACTGCATCTATTCGGGGAATTGGCTCTGCATCTAATTTTGTGATAGCATTTAGCTTTCTGTAATTGATACATAATCGTGTACGAGCATTACCCTCTTTTTTAAAAGCCAATGTTATAGGGGCAGCGTAAGAACTATAAGATGGTTTTATTATTCCTGCTTTTAATAATGCATCTAATTGCTTTTTTTATTTCTGTATCATCTTTAAAAGATGTCCTATATGGTCGATTTACAATGGGTAATTCTGTGGTAAGTATTATTTTAGGAGAATTATATTTTAACTCGCCCACATCAAACTTATTTTTAGCAAAGGCATGTTTATATTTATCAATAATCATATTAATAATATCATAATCACTATTAGGAATTATTTCTATATTAAACACATTATCAGTTTTCTTAGTGATAATTTTATTATTACTAAATTTAAGAGTTTCATTTTCTTTAATATTTTTCTTAGATTCATAATTTTTAAATTTTTTTTTTCCTCTTTAAAAAAATTTTATAATCACTAAAACTGATATTTAATTCAAAAATACTTATAGTTTTATTAGAAATTATTAAATATTTCAGTTCTACATTTACTATGAGGAATTTAATACTTTCAATAATTTCTCCTATTTTCAATTGTAAAGTAATTGCCTCACTCACCTCAATTTCTCCATTGATGGTGGCAATTTTTGTTTTGATATACTCTACATTGTGGTATCCCTTGATTTGTGATATTATATTTTTTGGAATAATATTGACACTTGATCCTGTATCCAAGAGGACATCAACTTGTTTGAAGTTGATTCTTCCCTGGATGATCATAAGTTCTCGTGTTCGATGAGGTTGGACTAATGTATAATTTTCTTGTGTTCTTTGCCATGGGTAGAAAGTTGGAGCATTCGGTCGCAAAACTGTCGGTCTTTGTGGAAATTGTTGGTTTCTCGGATATAGGGTAGGCCGCTGAAGTGAAAAGGAAGGGTGATGATAAGGTGATGGAAACTGAGGAGAGTATACCTTATATCTTGTATTGGTTATGGTATCCGGATGTTGAGATTGGTCATTTCTCCAATTCCATCCTCCATATTGTTGTCTATGGGCAAATTGATTCGTATGATAAGGTATTCTTGTCATTGGATACTTTGTGTATATAACTTCATTCTTACTTGATTTTGATTTTTCTTGGATATCTAAGAGTTTCATTTTTTCCTTCAGTTCCTCTATGTTGCTGCAGCTTTGTAACTGTATTTCTATGGCTCTATTTTCTTTTAATCCTCTTACGATGTAATGTTTTTCAGCTTCTTCTTTCATGTTTATCCGGGATGCGATTTCTTTTACTCTGTAGAAATATTCTATGTGGGTCTCTTTTGAGGTTTTTTCTGTTTTAGATAATTGAAGATGAATCTCCGCTGGATTGACTTGTGTTCCGAATTCACGTATTAAATTATTTTTTCAGTTCGTAAAAACTTTTAGAGATAGATTGTGATTGGTTATAAGTCTCACAGCTCCATCTACTAACTTGATTATAAATAGGAATTTCTGATTTCTGTTATATTGAAGGAATCGCACGTACTTTCAAAATTTCTAATGAATGTTTGGATTGAAATTTCCAGGTTATATTTTTGGAAAAAAATCTGTAGATCTTCAAATCGAATATCATTTTTAATAATGGTTATAGGTTGTTGTAATTTTTCTTCATCAGCATCTAAATTCTCTTCTTGCTTAATTTTAATTTCATTCATTGCTTCCATTTTTGAAGTATGACTTTCTGAAATCTTGTTAGGAGAAGAGGATGATTCTATTTCTTTGGCGGTAAGAGCGATGTGCTTCCGGGGATTACTAGCGCGTTCCTTTTTCCGTATCATTTTTTATTCCGGCAATCCGACGTCTTCATATGCAGGCATACGGTGCATTCGGTGTTCTGTCAAATTCTCCGTATCATTAGTTACCGCAGTTGGCGTTCGTTTTTATATTAAAATTATTTTATAAAAAAGATTAGTTTCTTACGTTAAGATTTGAAATCCATTCGCAGATAAAAAAAATCCTACCGGCTTTAAATCTGTCATGATTTTGGAGACAGAATCAGATTAAAAGTTAGAAAAAGGGACAGTCTTTATTCAACCAATTCTACATCTGTTCTGATACCGAGAGGAGGAAAAAGCACGCCATGGTGGGGGTTTCAAGTGGATAACACTTGAAAAACATATGGTAAGTATCGCTGCTTTGAAGAGGGTGCTTTCAAGTTAATGCTGACATATGTTGATTATTAAATCTAACGATCTGGAATTAGACATGTTTATTGGCGAGGCCATATGTTCGGAAGAAACAAATGGGTGATTAGTTTGATACTTGAAAATGGTAACGGAGGAGAAAGATGAGTCAAGTGCTAGATAGGGAATTTAATTTTTAATCTAATTTAATTATCCTTACATATATATATATATATATATATATATATATATATATATATATATATATATATATATATATATATATATATCATGTTTTGGAGAAAGTATTGGATTGACAGGAGAAATGACACGGGCAGCCGTTTGTTCTATTATATTTTATTTCAATATTCAGTAAAGAAGTCTGCACTCCAAGCCATGAGAAAAACCAGAGCTCTTTCAGCGTTGATCAGCAGCGAGTGAGTTTTTAGAACGCGTGTCTTCTTTAGTCCGGCGAAAGTAGAAGTTAAAGTTCTTATGCGGAAGGTGGGTTGAGTTGTCCTGGTAGGAAGTTAACCCCAAATGACACTTGAAGGGCTGGGGATCCATCACATATATCTATACATATATATTCGACAAAATCTTACATATCAGCCGCATTTATTAGAAGTTGGCTGTCCTAAAAGGAACTCCCGCAAAGTCTCAAATAAAACAATTATTTTTAACAGAGCTTTGATTTTGATACACTTAGCATAGGAAAGAAGAACTGATATGAAATAATGAAGTTAATCTAGTTTAACTGCGTAATTTGTACTGTAAATATGTTTACAAGAAATATTCTAAGAGTCTTATTTTTCCTAATGCGATTTTAAAATCAACTCAATATTTTTCAATTGTTTTAAATAGTGATAAAAATAAAAGATTAAAGGAGAATTGGAGTGCATTAACCAATAAGAAGGAAAAATAATCTAAAATGGCATACTTCCAATGACAATTATGTACGTTTACTTTACACTAGAACACAATATAGTTGTCTCATTTGAAACCAGAACCTGTTCAAGTTTGTTCAACTTTCCGTATTTTTGGAGAAGATTTGCAAATGTTTGTGACTTTTATTCATTTCTATAGTGATTACTAAGAAAGACTTTGTAGCTCTGGGTTAATTAGAAGTGATTTGGCAACTAAATATACCTAGACAACAAGACACTTTATCATTATGAATTGCTGTCGTTCAGCAAAGGATAGTTCACTAAGTAGTTTTACCACTACTAACACAGATTTCCCAAAGCAATATAGCACATTTGTTTGACCTTGAATGCAATGTTTTTGGTTTGACAGTGGAAATTAGTCGGTTATACTAAAATAACTGAGTCTAAGTGTTTCGTTACATAACATTATTTGCTCACAAGAAAATCTTTTCGATTTTTGATCCGTTTGCAGATTAGACATCCTGAAACAATGACTCATATACAAAAGGTTTAAATCCTAATGATATTGCTAATTTGTTCTAAGAACTTTCTGAGAATGAATCGAGTGGTGAACAGCTATATTGTTCTAAATTAGATTCAGATGAAGATATAAGATTAAGGATAAATAACTGAGAAGAATTTGAAGAAAGTACCGAGACTTTTTGATAATATTTCAGTAAATCTGTGTATATGTCGCAAAGGGTGGCATGGAATTGATAACGCATAATAGTAATGTTTCTGGCAGATTTCTGACAAAGCTGTGGTCCAACAAGCTTCGTAAAACATAATGTCAACGTAATTTTTTATGATATAAAATGTCCTGTTATATGATAATTGCATGAAATATGATTAACAATTTTGAAACTTGAACCCTAAAGAACAGTAGTCTTGCAATTATTTAGATATTATAATTATTTTGTGTATTTTATATCGCAGTTTGTCGAAATGTTTCCAGTGGACACTTAAAGGCAGTCTTTCTCAAACTGTGGGTCGCTCCCCCCTGGGGGTGCAAGCATATCGAAAATAAAAGATTTCAAAAATATTAATTTACTGGAATGAATTAAAACAAAATACTTTCAGACATAATAAAAAATGCACTTTTACTCTGATATAAGTTATAGGCGATATTAAATCATCAAAAAAAACTTCTTGAATACTTAAATAGCTATCTTTGATCCTGTGACCAAATAAAAAATATTTTATTTAATTTGCTGTAATCCCAAGATGAGAAAGTTTTTATTACGTTTTCTTTTTTAAAACTCACATTCTACTCTTTAAGAGAAAAAACAGTTCCCAGATCCAGAATCGAAAATATTTAGGAACATAAAAAATTACTGGCATTATTTTTGAAATACTGCACATTAGAGCTGTAATTTGTTTGACCTTCAAAGTTATTGGTACAGTTAGTTATAACCCATCCCTTATGTGTTTATTTCTCATTTAAGGAAGTTGTAAGTAATGTATTTCTCTGTTGCGCTTTTTCCCATGCAAAACAGTTTAGTGATATTTGGAAAACCACGGAGAGCACACACTTTGATGGATTACTTGGCCAAGACTTAGACCAAGATGAGTATTTTCAAACATATAAAGCATAACAATTGTTTTTAGCAGTAACATACATATTATCATAATGAATACACTTTTTACCCGGAAGTGGTCGCGCAGGACAAACAGATCACGAAATTGTTAATTCTGCAAAACTGTTTATTTGTTACCAAAGAAAAATTGAAAAGTCCTTGAAAGTAGGTAAATAAACTTTCTCTTAATTAAATTATTCTCTTGAATCACGATTTGTATCGTGTACAATAAAATAATTATTAAAAAAAAGGATTGGGGTGACTCAATAACCCCGCTCAACCGTATTGAGTGCTTTTTGCTTTAAATATTAAACATAATACAATAATTCTTCATCGGAATTTTATATTATTGTTCATTATTAAACATCAATTAAAAAAGCTAATTCTGTGAGGCTTAAAATTAAAATTCGCTTACAACTAATTATAATTTGAGCAATCATTTTAAAAAAACACATTTTATAATTTTGTAAACATTGTGGGGCACGTGGCTTTACTCTCCTTACAATAGAGCTATTATATCAAGAATGTTTTATAAAAGAACTCCTGCTTAGAGCGGGCAATTCGCAGAGCATTTTGTAACTAATTAATTAATACCAAATTAAGAACAAGTTTAATAAGTATTAACTACTTCCATGGGCTTGTCTTGCAAAGAAAAGTTTTTATAAGGAAAGCTTATGATTAGAAATTGACCCTCTGATTTATTTTTCTATATTTAGCAGATATCCATATTTTGTCTTCTAAGCAGTCACCGCATTTTGCAATATGCTCAATTTAAAAATTAGAGAAAGGAAAAAAAACACAATAATTATTTTACTACTTTATTTATATATTTATTTATTTGCTTAAAAGTAGTATACAAAATTTAATATTTATGTTACTAATTTGTATGGTTTATAATTAAGATCGCCTATTGTTGCTTTAGCGTCAAAGTGCATTATTATGGCATTCAGTACATTATTAATGTATAAGGGGGGGCGGTAAAAATTGTGATCGAAAAGGGGGGCACCAGTATTGAAAGTTTGAGAAGCACTGCTTAAAGGTAATTGAAATCCCGAACGTTCTAGCCTTAATCCGCTAATGTTTTCTAATTCCAGGTGTATTCATATTAACCAAAGATTTGAATAATCAATTTTAAAAAAAAAAAAACGTTCATTAGAAATGTCTGGTTTGGTGCATTAAACTTTGGTTTATATGTATGTGCTTCTGACATAGAAAAACTATAAAACAATTCTTCTTCTAAATAGCCATAAGTTTCTGCAACATTGTAGAGTATGAGGACAAAATATTTTGACATCCATGTAGTTATTTCAGATTCAATGTTTTGATAAGCATTTTTGATGTATACAAATTATTCTTCGTAGATCCAAATGCTTCTAACGACGTTTTTGCAGACTTCCAGTTTCAATAGTATTGGGTTCGCGAATATCTAACGAGCAATTAAAAGCGTCAGCAGAGGTTGAGGAGAATACATCTTGGCACGGAAAGTTAAAAGGCTATAACGCAGGATGTGGCGTATAGTCTCTTATCGTTGTACAATCTGACAAAAAACCAGTTGAATGAATCGAACATTAATTCACCTCCGTAAAAGCTGAGGTTTGGGAGGCAGACCCCAAAACGTCGAAATTATTCCAAGCTTGAGTTAATTGAGGGTGGCCAACTAGGCCGCCTTAAATCCAGATTTATTTCTTCTTCTGTGCGGTCAAGGACTAGATTTTTATTTTTATAATTAGAAAACAAAACACATGAAAGTGTTTTTACCAAGAGAAAACATGCTGAGTCTGTAGGACAAGGTTACAAGAAGATTTCAGAATTTTAAGAACAGTGAGCCTAAATTTAACTAGCTTCCTTGCCCCATTATTGTTGAAATTGATGCAGCACCTGAAGAGCTATAGCGTGGACTTCTGGACTTGAAATAAGATCACAGAGTGAAGAAAATGTTTAATACTATATTACTGACTTTCTCAAATCTTGTCATTTGGAAAATTTCCATGTATGAAAAAATTTACGGGGAAATTGTTCTTTTTTATTTTAGACGTCATATATTTGTGTGAGAAAGGTTTTTCTTCAATATAGATCAACAAGAGTAAATATAGATTTTAAGTTGGCTGACATAAACTTACAAGCAGTGATGAGAATTTCAGCAAGTAATCTCACTTCTGATTTTGAAAAAAAATGTAAAAACGTATAATAAGGTGCATTTGTATGGTTAAATTGTTTCTACAATTAAATATTCTTGCATTCATAGATACATGCAATTATATAATGCAATAAATAAATTGAATAAAACTGCCACTATTTAATTTACTTATATTTTTAGTTTTTTTGAGTAATCATTTTAACCTCTTTAGGACCGGTGAAAGAGAAATCAACTTTTTCTAGGCCCTCATGTTCTGAGAAAATACGCCCGCAAGGGACTGGACAAATTTCACTGCTAAGCCTAATTTCATTTAAAAATAATCTTAAAGTTTACAGTTTACTATCAATTATGATATCTGAATATGCAGTAAAAAAATGTTGACTTCATTAAAAAAAAATGCTAGTTTTAAAGAAAAATGTGTTCATTTTAATAAAAAAAAAGTAGTACTTTCACTATTTTTGTTATGATGATTAAAATAAAATAGGCCCAACACTTACAAATTACTATCTGATAATCTCAAAGGATAAATTTACTCTCTCATAAAGTTGTTGTAGCTTGAACTGATATAAATATTTTAAATAATAGGTATTATACCTTTTTTTTAAATTTTAATTAATCCTTATAGTTTTCTTTGTATCACACAATAGTATTATGTTTTCCGTTCTTATGATTATGACAACTCTGGTTGCGATTCCAACAACCACAAAAATGCTTGTTTTTGCTTAATTAAAAATCAGTAAGAACAAACAATTATTTTTCGTTAAAAATAAGACATCGCTTTTGTTCTATGGATATCTGATTTTTAAACATTTTTGAAAATAAAAGTTATTGCTGTAATGCCGAACAAGTAAATAAAAATAAAAATGATACTGAAACTATTATTACGATAGCATGAAGCCCAATAAACTAATATACTGGAAGCTTTCCGTATTTCTCAACTTTGTCAAATCATAAACAGAAATCCAGAGCACAATAAATCATGAACCTTTAAATGTTCTATCATCTCGAAAGAGTTAAAAATGTGCAGTGGTTTACATTCACTATAACATTGGATCTAATTTTTTTTAAAAATTGAAGCCGAAAAAGCACATATTGAAGTTTAAATTTTTGTGAAAAAGAAACGCAATTTAACCGCCATCTAGTGTTTGTGTGATTTGTAAATAATAATTTAAAAACATTCCAAACTCAAATCACACTGGTGTAATCATTAGCCTCAGAGCAGGGAAAGCGAAATAACATGCATGATACCGTGGCAGTGGCGTAACGGAGAATATAAAAGAGCCTCCTGCAAGCTGAAATCTACAGTCCCAAGCACAAATACTTAGCACCAGTCATGCTTTGAGGGGGTTGGGGTGTACGTTACGCCACAGTACCGTGGGCCCTGGAAGAAGGAACATGGAATCACGGTCCTTAACGGGTTAATAAAAATTCGACCCTCCGGTATCCTCCACTCTCACAATGTACCCCTCAGAGCAGTGCTTCTAAAACTTTTAACATTTTCGGCCCAATATTTAATCATGATTTTTATTGCGCCCCCTTCTTTGCAATAACAATGTGTAAAATTTAATAATATTAAATTTGACTCTGAAGCTACAAAGTGACTTTAACTTCTTAAATATCACCAGCGTCAATAAACGGCTCTCTCCCCAAAAACGGACGTATATATACGTGTTTCCGAAGTACGATGATTTCCGTGCACTTCTACTCCTAAAATTACGCTGTAGGCTTTGAAATGCTTTAAAAGGACTTCGATAGTGTTTACAAAGGGTTACCTATATCAGAGGACTTTCTTATTGTTCTTAATCCTCCCTCCCGAATACATCACACACATGCACTTACGTTGAAAACGGCGGCATTGAGAAGCAAATCGTGTAACCTTTTATCGCTACTTAAGAGATTAATTATAAACCGTACAAATTATGCATACAATTGTTTATGTCCGTATATAATTTTATATAGGACAGGCCCATGGAGTCACTAGTAATTACTTAACTTGTTCTTATATTATTGTTAAATTAAATATAAAATACATTGTGCACTACTGATACATTTATAAGATTACAATATCAGTGTTAATGTGCATTTTATTTTTCATAATGTCAGAATGTATCTTATTTTCAGCAAATTAACGCATTTTTTGTAATAATCTTTTGCTTACGATTTTTCAATAAGCCCGAACCCCCTTGTAGAGTTATCCCGCCCCCTATAGGGACGCACACCACAGTTTGAAAAACGCTGCCTTAGAGTGAAGAAAATTTCCCAACCTTTTATTTAATTTGTTATTTAGCATTTCATTTTTGACATTATTTTTTTTTGGAGACTACTCTTGTTTTGGCAAAACTATGGTCCAGGTTACACAACTCTTAAAACAAGAATTATTCGCTTTTACATCGAGTAAACCATTTTCGAAGCACACGCCAAAATACTGACTGATCTGACGATATGAACATAAAAAATTGTTTTAAAATTTTTCCCAATCCGAAGTCATCTGTTGACAAACTTTGAAATTAATTTTGAAACTTTGTGAAAACACATTCCCTAGTATACCAAAGCGAACTGCACCCAACTGTACATTTCTATCACCTTCAGCTTTTTTATAAATTTATGTTTAAATTATTTCGTCATTTTTAGAACAACTGATAATTAAGGTATCCAAATACGTTCGGAGCCGTGATTTTAAAAAGGCGCATAAATGGATAATTGTCATGATATTTTGTGTCACTTAGATTACAATACATGTATAAAATTGTTTTAAGAATAGTTTGACAAACCATTTATTTAAATACACAATTTCTCTCTCTCTCTCTCTCAGCAAAAAAAAAAAATATCTTAGAATATATTTTATTCAAAATTATCTCTTTTTGCGAAAAATGCTTGTATTATGACTGTATTTTGTCTGTTTATAGCTCCAACCTCTGTAAAGAGGCTCAACTATGAGTTTTGAAAAATTCACATTATTTTCAGAGTTACAGCCATTTGAAATAATTATCGGCGTTTTTTCTTAAAATTTCCGCCCCTCTAATATCGTAAAACATCGATAAGCCCACTTCTAAGTAATGTATTTCAAAAATTCTTGTTCAGTCTCTCTACAGAGGCTCAACAAGAATTGCCTGTATATAGCTCACAGATCTGAGCTACATACAAAATTTTAATACAATATAAGCATTTTTAACAAAAGGAGAATATTTTGAGAAGTGATCATTCTATGTTCATTTTAGTCAAAATATTGTACTTAAATAAATTTTTATTGTAATACTATTCTTAAAGCAATTTTACATACATTTTCTAATCTAAGTGACATTAAATATCATAAATATTATCCATTTATACGCTTTTGCAAAATCACGGTTTTGAACGTAGTCGGATACCTTAAGTGTTAAATTTAGAGTGTATATATTTGAACTTTTAATCAATGGAATCAATATTTATCCGTATCATTATATTTGCTTTGTTTGAAGAACTGATTAGTATAGTATATTATTATGAATTTTTTATATGTATTAAGTTTGTTTCAATAAAAAATAAATCTAGACATTAGTAGCATTGAACTTAAGTAAAAATTAAAAGTTTAATATTTTATAAGAAGTGCTTATTCTCTAATACTAGAAAGACTGAAATTTAGAATATACCTATATTGCCCAAAAGCTTTCAAAATGACTGCATTGTGAAGGAATAACTAATAAGTAAAAAAATTGTTTAAAAATAAGTTTTAATATCTTTATACTATTTACAGTTATATAACAAGTTATTAGTAAATATTAACTATAAAAAAATGACTTCACTTTGGATAAATATATTCTAAAAAATCTAAGAACTTGTTTAAAAGAAACGTAACTTATTTTTCTTATTGAAATCAAAAAGTAGTCGAAATGACTTTCGTGGGCAATCTAGTGTTAATCATAATATATTTGAATTCGAAATTCCCCAAGTAAAAAGGTACACATAAATATTTAAAATCATTGTAACGTTTTAAATTTATCTAAGCATTGGACATACCTGGATTAGAAATTCTAAGCACTTTATGAAATTGAAAAGTTTCGCAGGGATAAATTTAATAATTAACCACTCAATATTCTTCCCCTTCACTTGACTACTTTTATCAGGTGTTTTTAATCCTTATCAATCTTAGGTAAAATAATACATGAGGTCAAATAAGCTTCATTTTTATTCTTCGCGTAGTGTTACCACTTACTGTTTGCAATTCTGAAAGGTGGCAAGCCTTAAATTAAAAGTTACCTCGGCACGCAGAATTACGTGACGTGAAATCTTAAGAAAACCTTGTGGAATTCCTTAGTGTTAAAAGAAACTTCATAGAGTAAAAATAAAAGGATGGTGGAGGAATAATACGAGAAGGGAAGCTTAGAGATGGGAAATTAATTTGAATTGATAGCTTTCCTTTTTTTAAAAAATTGTTTTATGTCATTCTGTTATGTCATTCAGTTTAAGTTATCAGCACTTAAAAGGATAACTCGTCTACAAATAAGTCTATAAAGGGTTTAATTGTCTTGCATTTTATATTGTCTAATGTATTATATATATATATATATATATATATATATATATATATATATATATATATAAATGTAAGGATAATTAAATTAGATTAAAAATTAAATTCCCTATCTAGCACTTGACTCTATCTGTCTCCGTTCTCATATTCAAGTATCAAACTAATAGCCCATTTATGTCTTCCGAACATATGGCCTAGCCAATAAACATGTCTAATTCTAGATCGTTAAATTTAATAGTCAACATATGTCAGCATTAACTTGCAAGCACCATCTTCAAAGCAGCGACACTTACCAGATGTTTTTCACGTGTTATTCACGTGAAAACCCCACCATGGCGTGTTTTATACTCCCTGGTCTGAGAGTAAGAATGGATGTAGAAACGATGAAATAAAGACCTTCCTTTTTAAACTTTAATCTGATTCTGTCTTTAAATCATGACAGAATTAAAGCCGGCAGGATCTTTGTCTGCGATCTTAATGTAAAAAATTAATCTTTTTTATAAAATAATTTAATATAAAAACTAACGCCAACGAACGTAATAACTGATATGGAGAATTTTATGGAAGACTGACGGCACTCTACATTTGTTAGCTGAGGACGTTGGGTTACCAGAATTAATCTATGGTACGGAAAAAGAAACGCGCTAGTAATCCCCGAAAGAACATCGCTCTTACCGCCAAAGAAATAGAATCATCCTCTTCTAACAAGATTTCAAAAAGTCATACTTCAAAAATGGAAACAGTGAATGAAATTAAAATTAAGCAAGAAGAGAATTTAGATGCTGAGGAAGAAAAATTACAACAACCTATAACCATTATTAAAAATGATACTCGATTTGAAGATCTACAGACTTTTTTCCAAAAATATAACCTGGAAATACCCATTCAAACATTCATTAGAAATTTTGAAAGTACGTGCGATTCCTTCAATATACCAGAGAAACAGAAAATACTATTTATAATCAAGTTAGTAAATGGAGCTGTGAAGACTTACATACAATCACAATCTATCCCTAAAATTTTTTACGAACTGAAAAATAATTTAATACGTGAATTCCGAACACAAGTCAACCCAGCGGAGATTCATCTTCAATTATCTAAAACAGAAAAAACCTCAAAAGAGACCCACATAGAATATTTCTACAGAGTAAAAGAAATCGCATCCCGGATAAACATGAAAGAAGAAGCTGAA
Organism: Trichonephila clavipes; assembly: GCA_019973935.1. Classification (NCBI taxonomy): domain Eukaryota; kingdom Metazoa; phylum Arthropoda; class Arachnida; order Araneae; family Nephilidae; genus Trichonephila; species Trichonephila clavipes. The sequence continues at coordinate 1,042,152 of BMAU01017720.1, forward strand.
AATATTACGTCATAAGAGGATTAAAAGAAAATAGAGCCATAGAAATACAGTTACAAAGCTGCAGCAACATAGAGGAACTGAAGGAAAAAATGAAACTCTTAGATATCCAAGAAAAATCAAAATCAAGTAAGAATGAAGTTATATACCCAAAGTATCCAATGACAAGAATACCTTATCATACGAATCAATTTGCCCATAGACAACAATATGGAGGATGGAATTGGAGAAATGACCAATCTCAACATCCGGATACCATAACCAATTCAAGATATAAGGTATACTCTCCTCAGTTTCCATCACCTTATCATCACCCTTCCTTTTCACGTCAGCAGCCGACCCTATATCCCAGAAACCAACAATTTCCACAACAACCGTCAGTTTTGCGACCCAATGCTCCAACTTTCTTCCCCCGTCAAAGAGCACAGAACAACAATACGGTATTCCAGCCTCATCAAACATGAGAACTTATGATCATCCAGGGAAGAATCAACTTGAAACAAGTTGATGTCCTCTTGGATACAGGATCAAGTGTCAATATTATTCCAAAAAATATAATATCACAAATCAAGGGATACCACAATGCAGAGTATATCAAAACAAAAACTGCCACCATCAATGAAGGAATTGAGGTGAGTGAGGCAAAATTACTTTACAATTGAAAATAGGATAAATTATTGAAAATATTAAATTCCTCATAGTAAATGTAGAACTGAAATTTTTAATAATTTCTAATAAAACTATGAGTATTTTTGAATTAAATATTAATTTTAGTGATTATAAAATTTTTCAAAGAGGAAAACCAATTTTAAAAAATTATGAATTGAAGAAAATGAAACTCTTAAATTTAGTAATAATAAAATTATCACTAAGAAAACTGATAATGTGTTTAATATAGAAATAATTCCTAATAGTGATTATGATATTATTAATATGATTATTGATAAATATAAACATGTATTTGCTAAAAATAAGTTTGATGTGGGCGAGTTAAAATGTAATTCTCCTAAAATAATACTTACCTCAGAATTACCCATTGTAAATCTACCATAGAGGATATCTTTTAAAGATGATACGGAAATAAAAAAGCAATAAGATGCATTATTGAAAGCAGGAATAAAAAAAACCATCTTATAGTTCTTACGCTGCCCCTATAACATTGGCTTTTAAAAAAGAGGGTAATGCTCGTGCACGATTATGTATCAATTACAGAAAGCTAAATGCTATCACAAAATTAGATGCAGAGCCAATTCCCCGATTAACTGCAATTTTAGACAAATTAACACATGCAAAATTTTTCTCAACCATCGACCTATGTAGTGTTTATTGGCACATTAAATTAGATGATAATGAAATAAAACAAGGGCCATACACTCCAAATAATAAAAATGTCGAAATAATTAAAAAACTTTTACCCCCTAGAAATGTAAAGGATTTACAAAGCTTTCTTGGTAGTATTAATGTCTATTATAAATTCATTCCTCAATATGCAAAATTAAGAATGCCCTTAAATAACCTTAAAAAGAATCAAACTTGGAATTGGAACCCAGAATGTCAACAATTTTTTCAAAAACTTAAAGACAGCTTAATTTCAAAGCCCATTTTAGTTATATTCAATCCAAATTATCCCTGTCATCTTTATGTAGATGCATCGAAAACTGCAATATCATGTATCCTCAAACAACAAAAACCCAATGGAAATCAACTTCCGATTGCATTCCACTCGAGACGACTGAGAAATTATGAAATTAATTATACTATGACTGAATTAGAATGCTTAGCTATAAATGATAGTTTAGATAAATTCCATAATATCTTCATGGATCTCATTTCACAGTTCATACCGATCATAATGCATTAGTTTAGCTTAAAAATTTCAAAAATCCCACGGGTAGACTTTTTAGATGGTCTTTAAAAGTTTCTATGTATGATTTTGATATAAAATATAAGAAAGGTAGCACTAAGGTTGAAGCTGATATGTTAACAAGAAATCCTATTGATTATCATATAATTAATACACCCCCAGAACCTTTATTAGATATCAATGAAATAAGTCATTTTCAAAATATAGAAAATACATCAGCTCCCAAATGTTTTAAGAGAGATGGTGTTTTTGTAGTTAAAAGACAAGGTTTAACTAAAATAATTGTACCCAAAGCTCTAAAAGTGAAATTAATGGAAACAAATCGTAAAAAATTTGGCCACCCTGGTGTAGCTGCCATGTTTTAAAATTAGTATCACCACAATATATTTGGATAAACATTATTACTGGATATAAGAAATTATGTGAAACACTGTGAAACTTGTCAAATAAATAAGAAGTCACATCAGAGAAAATACGGATTGATGCAATCACTTCCCCTTTGTGAAAAACCCTTTGAACTTTTATCGATAGATAGTGTAGGTGGTTTAAATTATTACAACTCTGTTAAAAATATTTACACATTATTATTGATCATGCAACTAGGTTCATTTGGACTTTCCCATCAAAAAATGCAACAACAGATACTTATATAATTTGCTTAAGACAAATCTTTCAGAATCACATACCGGAAAAAATTTTAAGTGATAGAAATACTGCGTTCACCTCTTCAAAATTAATTTAATCTTTTTTAAAACATAATAATGTCACTCAATTATTAACTACTTCTCACAGACCACAAACCAATGAAAGGTTGAACGTGTAAATCAAACCATCATTACCCGCTTAAAATGTGAAATTAGTAATAGTTCAAATAAAGTCCCATGGACAAAAATTCTAGAAAAAGTAACCCATCAGTATAATCAAACTCCACATACAATAACAGGTTTCTCACCAACCTACTTAATGTATGATAATTTACCTTTCGAAATTTCGCTAAAAGATAATGAGATATATCCTCCCTTAGAAGAAGCAAGAAAAAAAGCCAAAAAAAGAACAGAACAATATTATAAAATAAATAAGATTAGATATGATAAAAAATTTCAGGAAGCTGATTTCAAGGTTGGTGACGTAGTAATGTATGAGGAATTTCAATACCCCAATACAAGGAAATTAAGTCCCCCTTATTCAGGCCCTTATACCGTTTTAAGAAAATGTTCTGATGTATTATTTGAAATTGATAGACCCAATGCCCTTAATAAAACTGACACTGAATTGGTTCATTCAGTTCATTTAAGACATTTTCATCCATCTGAAAATTTTCAGTTAAATTACATTCAACAAAATACCCATAATAATGAGAAGAAGATAATAACTAAAAGAAACATCTTACGTAATACAGAAATAACTGAGATCTGCTTAACAAGATTTTTCGGCGAAAAAGAAAAATATATGATATGTGATATGGTATTTAATTTTTATACTATAGTTGTGTTAAATGAGATATTCTTTATATTTTAATTGAGAAAACAAAGTATATAGGTTTAGTCATACAAAATTTTGAGAAATTTTAATATATACTTCTCATAATTTTATCTTAAGATGTCGAATGAGTTAAGAGTTATGATAGAAATTGGTGTTTTAAAGTGAAAGATATAAATTAAGTTTTTAGAAAAATTACTAATGAACTAATACCAGATATATTGATTTTTATAAGAAACAAAAGTAAAGTCAAGTTGTATTCTTTTTTCTCCATTGAATTCAATTGTTTTGTTAATTTTTTTATTCAGCAGTAATCTTATTGCATGTCATTTATTTATTTTTTATTTTGAAATTGTGTGTTTTGATATACTGGCCATATATCAGGATTAAGAGAAAATCAAGAATTTTTGTCTATGAAACGAATTTTTAGAAGGTTACGGAAAGATTCAAAATATTGTACGTGATATTGTTAAGTTACAGTGAATATTGAGAAAATTTTCATACATACTAAAAGTTAGTATTGAAGTGAGTCCACTTTTCCGACTCAAAAATAATATAAAAGTGCTCTTATATTCTTCTAATTTTTATATTTTATAACGCATGTGAAATAAAATATTCTTTATTGTGTTTAATAGTGCATATAAGTTGTGTGATGTACACCGTTTTCATTTTATTAATAATTTCATTTTATTAGTGTCTATATTTTCTTTTATCTTTTTAAAAAGGTATTTCATATATGCAAAATGTGTGTAACAATATAAGATATTACTACGCTGGCGCCAGAGTAGATTTTTATACAAAAGTATTATTTTAACATTTGTATGATGTCATGTATTTTTATATTTACTATCTTATTGTTTGATATATTATTTTCCAACATAATTTTTTGTAAAATATCTACCAGCAATAATACGAATCTATTATTATGAAAGAATAGGAGGAAACGTGAGCTCTTATTCTAGATGTCGAATAGATTTGAACAAGCTAATCTTCAATTATATGTATGGAAATTCAGGTTTATCAATTAATTGTCATTACTGTGTTTGTTGTTATAGTTTTGTTTATTGTATTGCTTTTTGATTTTAGAACTACTAGTGCTTAAAGATTTCTACTGTGTTTAATATGTCTTTCTAAATAACTATGTATTGTTTTGTGTTTGTTGAAAATTGATTAAGTTTGTAAAGAGAGAAAAAACCACGCCTTGACTCCCTTTTAAAATTGGGGGGGCAAATGTAAGGATAATTAAATTAGATTAAAAATTAAATTCCCTATCTAGCACTTGACTCTATCTGTCTCCGTTCTCATATTTAAGTATCAAACTAATCGCCCTTTTATGTCTTCCGATCATATGGCCTAGCCAATAAACATGTCTAATTCTAGATCGTTAGATTTAATAGTCAACATATGTCAGCATTAACTTGCAAGCACCATCTTCAAAGCAGCGACACTTACCAGATGTTTTTCACGTGTTATTCACGTGAAACGCCCACCATGGCGGGTTTTTACTCCCTGGTCTCAGAGTCAGAATGGATGTAGAAACGATGAAATAAAGACCTTCCTTTTTAAACTTTAATCTGATTCTGTTTTTAAAATCATGACATATATATACATATACATATATATATATATATATATATACATATATATATATACATATATACACATATATATACATATATATACATATATATATATATATATATATATATATATATATATATATATATATATTTGTGTGTGTCTGTATATATGGTGAGAGAGAGATGGAGAAAGAAATATGTTGATGTAGACATATATTTGCATATATAGATACATAAGCAAACCAAAAAATGTAATATCTGTTTGGTTTAAATATATAGGAAATATTATGTATGCATGGGTTATATCATTTAAAGGAAAATAATAAAAAAAATGACTTTAGATCTTACTTTTTTATTCAATTATTTTGCTTTCTCATTCTCATTCATTGCAAATTAACTTATTTACTGTAAATTAATGCTTAAGATTTCCATAAAAATATTTATTCTATGCTGAGTAAATTCTGCACAGTTTTTCAGACATCACAGTTTTTTAAACACACAAGCAAATATTACTTATTAAAAATGCACCCACATACCAATAAAAAGTCAGATCATTAAGAACAGTGAACGCTCCCATCGTCATGATCCTGCAGAAGGAGCACGTGGAAGGAACCAAGAAAAAGGTGCAGGGTATCATATGGTTGCCCTTCAGCCCCCAAAAATATTTTTCTTGTTTCAACCCAAAAAATGTATTTATAAAATGCCTGACGGGAAATTATTTGCAGCTGTTAATATTTAGTATTACTAATGAAGATCAAACACTATAAAGCTCGAATGATACTAAATAACCTCTGAACGCTAGTAATCTCGCTTTCATACACTGGTGACTAATTGTTAATCTTATTTTCTCTCACCACATCTGTAAAAATGTAACAAACAAGTTCTACGTCTTGCTCAACATTGTGATTTGGCAAAGTATATGGCATAAATATTAAGTTACACTTCTTTTCATTAAATTATGTTCCAAAATTATTGTTTATGTATTCATATTTGAAGCGATACGGAAGTATTATGTTTAAAGCAATATCCGAATGACCCCACCTATGCAAACATTGCGCAATTCTAAAGATTCGCAAGTGTGTGAACTTCCAGAATAAATTGGGAAAAATTAAAGGGAATTTCGTTGAAATTGTGCATGTTAAAGAAATAGAACGTGCTCCATCTTCAAAAATATAGCTGTGTTTTAGTTTTTGATTAAACGGATGTAGCAACGCTGTATGTTCGATGTCAGGTACGTCAGTGTTAAGGCCTCAATGAAATGAGTGAATACAACGTGTGTAACTAGGTGATATTCTTGACAAGCGTGTAGAACATGAACCCTGATAAACCGTGATCGAATCGCTTTTTTTGAAGTATTAATCAAGGGATGTATATAATTTCGACCTGATTTTGTACCTTCGAACTCTAGTACACACAAATGTTATTGCAGACAAATATCCATTCCCTAAACTTCACATTTCTCGAGCATGTATATATTGAATAGAAAATAATTAATGAGTATTGGTATCACTACACTACGAGTATTTTGTATCACAAGGACATGAAGTAGTCATTTGTGGCTACCTACGAGTTTGTGAGCATAACCACTATGTTATATGCAGAGAACGTATGAAGAATTATATAATACTAGCTGGTATGCCCGTTCTTTGCACGGATGAACTGAAAAATTAAGCAACTCAGATTGAAGGATAAAGAAGTTTTTAATGAATTAATTTTACTTGAATTGCAAATTAAACAAAAAAGACTTTGGCATATCTCTGCTGAACAAAAAGAAAGAAAGAAACATCTATGTTAAGTTTTAGTCTGTAGATCCAATAGCTGATATTTTTTTTTATTTATAACAACCCGTTACACTGTTGAGGGTCGATTTTTGAAAATACCTCCCTAAGCTGATCTCTGCTCACCAAAAGTAACACATTGTTAACGTTTTGCGCAATGAACGCTTAAAATAGTGTCAATAATTTATATCTGGAAATGTAATACATTAATTTTACTTTCTGTTGTATTTATTTCGTGTTAAAAATGTAATATTCGCAGACAACGCCGTTACTTTAATTATAATGGTGATTCAATGAAAAACATAGCGAAATATTCACGATAAAGTCAAGTTGACAAATGTCTAGCTACTTTCAAAACTCGAGCTTTATTACAGATATAAAACGTGCCGTGTAGAGGAGCGATGTAAGTTAATGTTTTACCTACCACATTATGATTTACTGCAGTTCTTTTCTTGCGAAACATTTTTGGATCACTACATTGAAAATTAAGGGATATACATAAACAAAATACTCTACTGAGGGAAATGTAAAACGTTACAGCAAATAAATTACTTAAATGTATTCCACTATAAAATTAATTATATACACAGTTCACTTAAAATAAATAATCAAATCGTTTTCTAAGATCGTCATTAACATACAAAAACATAAGACACTTAAATTTTGACATTCACTATTTTTTCGAGACAAAAATGATAATCTTTGCAATCCGCTAAAAACGCAATATTTGCTATAAAACCATTCGCCTTCCCCGCTAAAATACTCATTATAGAACCTGTGCTGCCATATATCTTGGAAGAGTGGATTTCAAAGAATATTCCTGCTAAGTTGGTATGGTGTGGTCGTTAGGAAAAGGGGGTGCCAGCTCAGGTGTCGTCCAATTCACTTAACCATGGTTCAATATATATATATATATATATATATATATATATATATATACGTGGTCCGTCACCAAAAGCTCTCGTGTATCTGAACAGTGCGACCTTAATATTCCCTCACTCCAAAAAATACAGTAAAATAGTTATAATTATGTTTATACTTAAAAATGCAATATCTGCGTATTCAATTAAAATTATACCGTTATAATTAACTACTAACAACAAAAATTTTTTTTTGAAAATGTGTCCTAATGATGTAGTGTGAAAGAGAAAGTTTATTTTCTTTAAGTACCACAACCGATAAAAGTATTTATTTTGAAAAACTGTTTAATTTCTTACTACAAATGTACATAATAAAATCATAAAAATGTATTCAAATAAAGAGAGATTTATAACAACCTCTCCCTTCAAAACTTAGTTTTACTTTGAAATAAAAAAAAATTAGGGATTACGCTGATTACAGGAATAAATTAGAAGCGAGTGCCTTGCGCAACGTAAACAAAAAGGGTTTCTTCAGAAGTAAAACATAGATATATGCTGTCGTGGGCTTTTTTTGCAGCGATGGCCAGAAGTGTTTGCAGATCACAGAATTTTTCCTACTTACATGACAAATATCGTTATAATTTGGACACTTCACACAATATCTTTATAAATTATAGTCTATGATATTAATTATAGCATATGTGTAATTCCGATGTGTAAGCTGTAATACAGTAGAGTTTTATTAAAATCCATTCAGTGGTTTTTGCGTGAAAGATGACCAAACATTCAAACAACTTTCGCTTTTATAATATATATCTAGATGTGCACGGGCAGTAAGCATTAATAAAAATAACGCTTCATGATTAGCTCTGTTAATTTAACATAAGGTTCAAGGTATCGTACTAAATCAATTCCTGTCATTCGTATTTCTGTAGATACATGCATAGAAATATGCTATGACAATAATTTAAACAAAAAAGTAGACTGCACAAGCTAGCATTCATTGGTTACAATAAGCATACTGAAAAATGTACCCATCTTCTGTCACATACAATATATTTAAATGTTATTAATATAATACCTATTTTATACATTTACAGGAAAGTGTGTGCCATCAAACCAAAAAAAAGCAAGTAAAATTTGTAAAAAAAAATGTTTTTAATTATATATTTTTTTAAAAAAAACTAATGAATGTTCTATAAAGCCTACTCGTTAAAAATATATAATGGGGTTGAAATATGTAATGCATTTAATCCTGCGATTTATTTTGGATTCCAAGAAAATTATTATTAATATTATTATTTTTTGTACTTATATTAGCTATGCAAGAGCATTAATGTAATAATCGTTTGATTTTTTTTTTGCGATTATAAAACGATGATAGAAATTTGTTCAGGAAAATCATTAAGTATCTTGTGACATTACAAGAAATCCAACCTAGCCAATCTATCCAGTAATATATGGAGCAACATCAACCAGAAGCAGTTATATATACTCTTTTAAGGTATCCTACTACGTTTGGAAAAAACGTATAAATACATAATATTTATGATATTTAGTGTCACTTAGACTAGAAAATGTATATAAAATTATTTTATAAGAATAATATCACAACAAAAAATTATTTAAGTACAATATTTTGACAAAAATGAATATAGAATCATCCATTTTCAAAATAATCTCCTTTTGTGAAAAATTATTCTAATATAATAATGTTTTACCTGTATATAGCTCAGACCTCTGTACAGAGGCTCAACTGGAATTTTTGAAACATGTAACTTAGAAGTGGGTTTATCCATGTTTTACGACAACAGAGAGGATAATTTCTAATAACAAAAAAACGCCGATAATCATTTCAATGGTTTATAACTCTGAAAATAATTTGAATTTTTCAAAAATCTTGAGCCTCTGTACAGAGGTCTGAGCCGTAAACAGGCAAACTATTACTATAATAGAAGCATTTTGCACAAAAAGAGAACATTATGAAAAAAAGGTTATTCTAAATTAATTTTTTCTAAGATATTGTATTTAAATAATTTTTTTGTTTTTGTCAAAATGTGTCCTTAAAACCATTTTATACATGTATTCTAATCTAAGTGGCACTAAATATCATGAAAATTATCCATTTATGCTTATCTTTAGTCTAATCACGAGAGAAATATTTCAAAATCAAAATCATAGGCTGATTTAAATTCATGTTTTGACGATTTTGTCACAATTTTTTACCTCAATGCAGCTAAAGTTTAAGTTAACATGTGTGGGATGCAGGTTACAATACAAACATTTAAATTCAGTAAACATTATTTTGCTCTTCTTCTCAGCGCATATGTATTTCAAAGCAATTATTACCTTATCTGTCTATGCCATCAGCATAGAAGCTGCATTTCAAGAATTAATAAATAGTTAAACGGAAAGTTTAATAGTTTTTCGCGAACAGTTTGATATATGTCATATATATTTGAAGGATGCAGGTTTCTAATACTTGTAAAACATATATATTTACATTTTTCTTTTAAATATATACTTTATATATATTCTACCGGTTAACACAGCCATTTGAAAAACCATCAATAATTTAGTGCAAATGTTTACTTACTAACTCGGAAGAATCTAGCTCCCCCAAAGGGTTTCGAGCTGCGTACCGACCCTCCAAGAAGTACAGATGTTTAGTTTGTGAAAAGTACCCCCCATGATATTGGAGATGTTTTTCCATGTATAAATGAATCGCCCAGTTATCTGTTTTAGTTTACCCACGACTGCTATATGCGCAAGGAAAAAGGAAGAACTTGAGGAATTTTAATTTAACTTCAGTGTATGTATAACATTTTAACCAAGTTTTGTACGATTCCGCTTTGATTTAAAGTGAGACGTTTTATTATGAAACATACGTCCATATGCTCTTAATACAGAAAATTGGTATCCATATCCATACATGTTTTTGGACATATTGAAGTTAAACCTGCAGTGAAAACTTTATTTGGTGAATATGGTCAAAGCTGCAAAAATGTTTGTCGCTATTAGTGTGATACATATATACCATAACAAAGAAAGAAGATTTAGAAAAATGATAGAGCTCCCGATGGAATGTTTTAATTACCGAATGAACGATTTTCACATGTGCACCTTAATATTATTGGTCCCTATCTCCTTCAAAATGATTTACTGAACTATTTTACAATCACTGATAGCTGTATACGGAGTTATAAATGGGTTCTCCTTATGGATCAAAAAGTAATTTCAGTTACTGCAACACTTAAAAGCACTACTTTTCCATAATAAAATATACTAGATCGGGAACATCTAAAAACATCACAACATTCTAATCTAAAAATTAGACAAATATGATCAACCCGCTATTTGCCACATATATTTCTTATGCTCAAATTTCTCAAGACTTGTAGCCACATCTATGCTTATTAAAATGCTGCCTCCCTACGATGAACGATATTTCGTTGAGGAGAGGATAAATTATTGGTTTCTCAAATGCTGGTTAAACACACACACCCGTTTGGATATCCATTAGTTGACTTACATTTGTACTTCTGTTAAGCCAACTCACAAAGTATTTTCTGATTACCACATGAATATTATGTGACAACCCTCCTTCAGAAGTTGGGGGAAGGTAAAGCCCGAAATGTGTTCCACGTTGTTGAAGTGATTATATATTACCTTTCGTACTGGGGAGTGATCACGGGGTATCTGTGGTATTTCGCAGAAGATCGAACTTACCTGATGTATCATACAACGAGTGTGAAAAAATCTGTTAGAAGCTCTACTTATTAAAATAATGGGAGTGTGAGACAGATACTATTACTAGTTGCGATAGCAATCGTGTTTTTCTTTAATTTATCTATAAAAAATTGTTGCTTAATGAAATAAAAGTTGTTAAAAAATTCCATTAGTTTATTATTGCCTGACAGATTTATCATACGGAATGGAAGTTATTTATTCCTCTTGGAATAACGAGAAACAAACTATAATCAATATTGTCCTCAGTAAAGTTTCGCGTTTGTCTTGTTTTATTTTTACTCGAAAACAAAATTAAAACATGAGTTTTAAAATTTTAGATGTATTTTTGCCCTGTTTAAGACGTGTCAAACATTCAACTATACACTTAAATTTAAAATTATATCCCTTTCTCAAATTTCTCACTCAATATCAAGGTTGAAAATCATATTCAAAAAAGTTTAGTTCATTTTAAGAAATTCTTTGACGTAATCTTATAACTACGTTTGTTAATGTTTCAACATACATTTTCATCAGGAATATAGGACTTTTTTGAAACAAGCATATGTTTTTATTCCTTTTTCAGTATATTTGTTATTTGATGTTAATTTTTAAGATTTTACATTGGGTTGAAATTATTATTATTTCTATTTTTTTTAACGATGTTGTTTTATTGAAAGTTTCGTGTTAAATTTTAGAACATCTCAATGAAGTGCATTTGTTCTGGAACACATTCTGAAGGAAAATAAGTAATGATTGGTAGTATTCAATGCTGGGAAAGAAAAAGAGAATATATCTACGGGATAGCAGTTATTACACCAAACACAACACACTGTTCCCATACATCATGCAGTGATATCAGAAACATAACGATAGGGATTTTTTTCTCCGTATGTACTAGTTCAAATTATCAAAATAAGCAAGCGAATATGAAGATAAAATTGCCAAAAAGTAGTTCGTACTCCACTGCAAATATCTTACATAAACTAGTCACGCACACATTGCATCAAACATTCAAACAATAAAGATATAAAGCACGAAATGGCTATCCCTGAGGAAAATAAAATTTATTATTGTGAATATTTTATATATATAGTGTAGGTGTATATATAGAGTAAAGTGAACTAAAAGGGGGGGAGGGTGGATCGAAAAATAAGACATTCCATAAAAGTGAAAAATTCGATATTAGATATATAAAACGAAGAACTTCTCAAAGCCCATGTAAAAACTGAAAGAAAAACATTGCTTTATTACTGAGCGAGTTATGTTTATAAATTACAGTATAAGATAACAATACCAAATCAAGCTCATCGGGTGACATTGCAGAGGAGATTAAAAAGTTCATTTAAGTTTTCTACCGGGGACTTTACTTTATTGGCAATGGTCGTGAGCTCTCTATGTTTTTAAGTGAAAATTTTTATTTTACCCACGTAACAGAAAATATATTACCAACCCCAACCATAAATCCTGAAACACTTCCCCATTCTTGTTCTTTTGAAACAAAATGATGCAATAATGTATCATCCGCGTATTCTGACTAATCACAAAAGTCATTACCGGTAACTAAATTATTCTAAAAAGCTTCCAGATAAAAACAATGTAAAAGCTGAGATCTTTTAATAAAAATTGAGCGATTTTATGCAATTTTGAAGAAGCTCACGTGGTTTTCCGTTTGTGTGTGTTTGTATTATTAATTTTGTGTATTTAAAATAAAATGTGAATTTTAAAATAGCAACACGTTTCCTATCAATCTACTGAATCACTGTAACAAATTAATCGATTCCACCAGCAAAAAAAGAGTAACTCAAATGAAATATATATATATATATATATATATATATATATATATATATATATTATATATATATATATATATATATATATATATATATATATATATATATATATATATATATATATATATATATATATATATATTCTTGAGAGTCAATATTTCTAAATTGGACAGTGTGCCTTGGTAAGATGAGGCATCATCTTTTTTGTTAATCCATTTCAACACTACAGGGAGGGAACATGAAACACTCATTACAAATATTGAAAGCGGACAAAGAGGAATAAGGCATATTTTCCCCAAATATCGGATTATATATGAAGCGGCAAACGGAAGTACAACTACTCAGATAATCTACGTAGATGAGCAGGTGTTTTCATTGGCGGATATAGATATGATTACTCTTTAGTTGGGTACAATGTTATCATTTAAACGGGTGTTCCGAAGAAATGGACCATCAATAATCTAAAAGTTATTAAGGATTAAATTATTGGGAATTATTCTCTCTCTCTCTCTCTCTCTCTATCTATATATATATATATATATATATATCAGTAAGTAAATTAAAAAGAATAAATCCTAAAAAAATCTTAAGATCAAACGAAAAGAACCAAGAACATGGAACCATGACTAACCTACTAAGAGAAATTTAGCTAAAGTGGAAAAAATATTATGATCTTCCGAGCTGTCACTGGTTTAGGATAGTAAAGCAGCATTTAACAGTGTTTTGTGAGATGACAACCTTCCCCTACAGCGGATATTTTTGACATAATAGCACAGGATATAAACCAAGGCAAAGGCCCAAAACCCACGTGGGTGAATATAGCAGCCATAGAATAAAATTGGAATATTAAATTGCTATAGGAATCCGGGAGAAATAGACAAATATAAATATGTATAAACAAAGAATATTTGCAAAAGAGGTTAAAAGTGATAATGGCCATAATTAATAATAATGTAAATGAGCGAAGAAACTAAAATCTTACATGGTGTAGACAGATTCCATGAGTGTACTGCCTCAATGCACAGAAAAAAAAAACCCAGCAAAACTAAGAATAATGTCAACATCTTTATATATTTTTAGTAACTAAGCATTATAAGAATATGTTAAGAAAATTACATACTATAAACTAAATAGAAATGAATACATTAAATAATAATAATTAATTAGCTATTATTCTGAAGACATATAATTATTTATAAAATTAGCTAGATAGTTATAGTCAATAGGCAACTTTGATTTTTTTTCTTTTTGTATAATTTTTAATTTTGAATACTTCTTCAGATACAAAATCATTATTTATTTTTATATAATTTAGAATAATATTTCTAAAAAATTTAAATGTGAAGGGTACTATTCCAATACGGAATTTTTATATTAAACTGAATATAGTCTCTTTAATCAAAAATATTACTTTTTAGCATATTATTTTTAACTTTTAATTGGTGATCTATATTGTAATTGGTTTTTATTAATTTCAAGTAGACAATTAAAAATTGGAGTAGTGTCAACTTTATTACTAAAAATAATTAAATCATCGCTGTATCTGAAAAAGTAACAAGAGTCTGTATCAATTTTTCAGTATCATAATAGTGTAAATAAATATTAGCCAGACTATTACTTGCTGGGTACCTTGTGGCAGACTCTTAATTTGTTAAAGCAACAACCCTTATTAATATAAAAACCCTGTATTAATAGAGTTGAATAAGTCCTCGAAGTCAAAGCTATGCAATGATTTAATACTCTTACCTTGCATGTTCTCAATGATATTTTTTTTATTCTTTACAATAATGGCGTTTGAGGTATTGTCTAGAATGTCCTGTATAACTTTTTGAAACACCTTGCATGGTTGTGTAAAATAGGTATTAAAACCCTTAGTAATAGTTCTAAATTTAATTGGACACTTATGAAATTTTGGTTTTAGAAAAACACAAGGAAAAAATTGATATTATTTGTATAGAAATCTAATTATTTTTATAAATAGTTGAATTAAGGTTAATGATTTCTCTAATGCTGCTATTATATTTAATAAATGCGTTATTGTTTTGAAACCGTTTGTTAAGTATAAAGTTATAAAACCATTTGCAAATGATTGCATAGTTGCCCAGAACTTTATCAACATACACAATAATGAAATCTTTTTGAAGATTTGAAATTTGGTGTTTTATATCTTTGTAAGTAATACTTTTATCGGTTTATAGTTAAGATTAAGTGATTAACATAAAACTTTGCATTTAAAATCATTAAAAGCTTCGAAAGGAAAGTTGTATTTAATAGCACTTTTTTAATGAAGTTATAAATATCTTAAGAAATTTGTGCTTTAATATCTTTATTATTATTAGAGCGCATTATTCTAAAGATTGCACCCTTAACCATTATTTCTCTAAGAGTTTTATCTTTAATAATATTTAAATTACCAAATATGGCTTGTTTATGATGCTCATTAATGAAATCTACATAAATATGACAATTGCATACAATATTATTATTATTTTGAAAATCAAAAGATTTGTATTTAAAGATGTCTCTACCAAATCCTTTATTATATTTAAAAGCCTTTTTAATATTAATGTTTTTTACTGGGAAATATTAAATATGGTTCTTCATATATATGTCTATATATATATATATATGTGTGTGTGTGTGTGTCTGTGTGTGCGTGTATGTAGAAGTAGTAGTATTTTGTGAGTGGTATGAATTCTTGTAATTAGTTGATCATCTGTCCGAGAATAGAACTGAGCGTAGGTGTTGTATTAACGAGGAAATATTTTGTAGCAGGATGATCAACTCTTATTTCACATTTAGACACTAATACGAAACACAAAGTAGAAGTGAAATGTTACAAAAAAAAAAAAGAAATGAGTCTTACAGTAGTCGCATATGATGTGTAACATCTGATATGTTATCGTGGTAAATACGCATTATAATTTTTTTCTGAAAAAAATATGAATCGGGTATGATTGGAAATAATTTTCTATCGAGTAATTATTGATTTAATGAAATTTGTATTTAATTAACAAAATGAGTAAAAAAATGCAATATTTTATCAAAAATAATTATTCTTGTTCAATTTGGAGAAGAGTGGAGATAATAGACTTATGATAACTAAAATATGACAAATATACTTGTGATTTCAAAGAATTTCATCGTTGGGTGGATGACCGTAGTATCCAGCTCTTTCGAGCTACAACCACGTATAAGTGGGTATTTGAGTGACTGTACGTGATTCACTTTTGCAATTTTTGTTAAGTTTAAGTGATTTAAAAATAAATTAAAATATACTAGGGAATTTGGGAAAATAAAAATTTAAAATATTAAACTGCATTCCAATTGAGAAAAGAAACTTAAAATTCGGCACAAAGCACCGAAAATAAAGTTAAAATTTCGATCTTTGGTGGGCGGGGCTAAACCGACCAATGGGAAGGCAGCTAGGATCATGAAAAAGTAGTTGAAATTAAAACAGGAAACAGCTTTTTTAAAAGTTATTAAAAATATACTATCAAGAATAAAAGTAGTAGATGAACATTTAAATAAAAATAGATCAGTAGGAATAATTTTCCAAGGAAAATCAAATAATAAAAAGTAAAAATTTAAAAAATGAGGAATTTGGAAATCGCACCCGATACAAAGTATTGTGAGTGATTAACTCTGACTTCTAGACCATGGGAGACTCGTGGAAAGAGGTGAAATAAGCATTTAAGATGGATGAAGCGATATTTGAGAGGAGAAAAATAATTACATGAATAGGGGGTATCAGAGAATATTTCTATTTCTGTTGAAATTTGGATCAGGGATATATTTTTCAATATCGAATATCAAGATATTACAAGAATTATCAATATTTGAAAGAAATTTGTTGTAATCTTTTTAATTAACTGTCTAATTGACAGCTAATTATATTAACTGTCTAATTGACAGCTAATTAGATTAACTGTCTAATTGACTTGTCTAATTTTACCTGCGATCCTGAAGTCGTTTTCAAAGTATTTAAAAACCAATGAAAAACAGCTAAAATAACAGTACCACTGTTAGCATTCGAAACATTCTAATTTGTGTTCATTTCAAGCTTGAATTCATCATTCATAAAAGCTATGGGTGGCTTAGCTTTTGGCAAACTGAAGTTAAAGTTAAAATCACCACTCAAAATCAGGAGAAGTGAGTGATAACTTTTTTAAAAGAGCAGAACCACCTTCGTTATTTCGGTAAAGC
Source organism: Trichonephila clavipes (assembly GCA_019973935.1). Classification (NCBI taxonomy): domain Eukaryota; kingdom Metazoa; phylum Arthropoda; class Arachnida; order Araneae; family Nephilidae; genus Trichonephila; species Trichonephila clavipes. Next base: position 1,059,438 of record BMAU01017720.1, read on the forward strand.
ACAAATTGCAGGAAATCTTTAATTTTTTTAACCATTTGATTCAAAGAAATGAATATGACCACCGAAATCACTGTTTGCTCATTTTCAAAAAAGCATTCTGCCTCACTTATACCCCCCAATATCATGACTAACGGATTTAGAGTCAAGCGTTCGAGTGCTTGATAGCTACAAGAGTTGAGCCCCCAAGCGAGGGTAGGGAAACAACATAGCCACGCACTCTCTTTGAGCGCTTACGTCACATCCTGTTACGCACATCCGTCCCTTTTCATGAAATCACTCCCAACAAATATCCAGCAACTGAGAGGAAAGCTGGTAAACATCAAAAAAGCAGCAGCAGACATTACGATAACATGGTGACAAATACATGGCACATCCTAATCTTTAGGAGAATTTCGGCTTTTATATGAACCACACACACACATACCAGGAGTTTCTGAAATTCACATAACTTCCGAGGATGGATCTTGTTTTTGGTTTGCAACTATCGTATCACAGTTGATTACATAAAAAATAATTGAAAAAGCGCTTACACAATTTTACACTACTAAAATTACGATTACATCTCTTTATCTGGCTAAGCTAACAGTTAATTATTTAAGCAAAAGTCCTCCAGGGTCAGGATCATTACAAATTAAAAAATATTTTTAGATGGAGTAAATTTGAAATATCATACATATATATTTACATAGAGAGATAGGGAGCAAACTCTTGCGTTACACATAATAAATTATATCACAAATTATTGTATTACCTAGAATAAGTTACTTTAGAAAACACTTTAGATGCGCGACACAAGTTTAAGCAAAGACTTAAGTCATTAGTCTGCATTTATTATATTACTATGGAAAATAAAGTTTAGAATTAAATAAAAATAAGAATTAAATTTTTGTTATCTATACAACCAGAATTGAACAATGCCAAAAGGTATTTTACTTTCTTAGGAAAAACAATAATTTTAAAACTATACAAATACTAAATAATAATTAGAAACTCAAATCACCGTAAATCTTAAGGTACTCGTACATCACAATCTATTCCATCATTAAAGTAAACTAAAACAAAGGGAACACGAATCGCAGATTTGTATCTTGGGAAATATTTGTATTTAAATATGTTTTTTATGAAATTTCCATTACATTATACAGAGGGTTTTTTTTCAGGTATAAAAGTTTAAGTTGACATTACTTTCCAAGATGGCGACCGATTTAACAGCTGTCAAGTGATTTATTCTCAGTTTGGTTTGGCAATTCATAATGAACAGACTCACGCCTGAAAAACGCTTTCAAATTGTGCAATTTTATTTCGAAAATAATGGTCGATTTTCATAAGCGAATTTTCTTTAGCGATGAAGCGCACTTCTGGTTGAATGGCTACGTCAACAAACAAAACTGCAGCAATTGGAGTGAAGCTAATCCAAAAAAGTATGTCGAAACACCGTTACATCCAGAAAAACTGAATGTTTGGTGCGCTTTATGGGCTGGTGGAATCATTGGTTCGTACTTCTTCAGAAACGACGAAGGCCCCAACGCTACAGTCAATGGTGATCGGTATAGAACCATGATTACTAACTTTTTCATCTCTCAATTGAACAATCATGATGTGCAGGATCTGTGGTTCCAACAAGACGGCGCAACATGCCACACAGCTCGTGCCACAATCAATTTATTGAAAAACACGTTTGGTGACCGCCTAATTTCACGTTTTGGACCTGAGAATTGGCCTCCAAGATCTTGTGATTTAACACCGCTAGACTCTTTTCTGTGGGGCTATGTAAAATCATTGGTCTATGCGGATAATCCATAAAGGCTTCACTATTTGGAAGACACAATCGCCGTGTTATTGCCGATATACGGCCACAAATGTGGAAAAAGTCATCGAAAATTGGACGTCCAGATTGGACTATATCCGAGCCAGCCGTGGCAGTCCTATGTCAGAAATCATATTTAAAATGTAATGCCACACGATTATCTTTCGAATAAAAAAATCATGTCAATCGAAAAATACATCGTGGTTTTATTGCAATTTAAATTTCTATACATCTAAAAAAACACCCTTTACATAGAAAACATGAAAGCCGTATATAAAATTTAAATGCAAGCAGAATACAGATTAATACTGTCTGGAAAATTTTTATTAATTTCTATTAATTTTTTCCTATATGTTTCTTAAAGTATCCTATATTCTCAAGGGCACTTTGTATCAACATTTTTTTTATAAAAATAATGCACTTTAATAATTATTGTCATAAAGCTAACCCTTTTAAAAGGGAATGGAAGAATTTGTATATATTTTTAATTTTGAGACATTTTGTTGAAAGTTAGAATAATTTGAAATACAAAACATGAATCTGATTTTATTTCTTAATTTTAATTTCTATAGAAGTGCAGAAAATTCATTATTATATTGAATTATTTAAAGCTTTTAGTTGTGTTTTTCCTTCTGTACTATTTTTTATAAAAAAAATTAGAATAAAATTTGAACCACCTTTAAATTAATAATTAAATCCTTGATTTACAGATTTATATTAGTGCGAAAATTTAGAGTTCCATCAACGATTGTAATTTTTGTGTTTTAAAAAATATTTTTACTTTTCTAGTCATCAGTATGTATATTACAGATTTAGTTTATTAATCTATGACTATTTATTAATATATTATAACATATTCTGTCAAAAAATTTTAAAATAAAAAAAAATCGATATTTTTTTCCAGTTTTTCAAAAAAAGACTCGTGATTTAATACAAGAATTGTGGATGGGGTCATTTTGACCCAGATTCAATTTTGTTTCCGATTTTCTCAGAAGTTACCAACGGAATTGAAAAAGAATTTCTAGACTTTTCCTTTTTTATACTAATAATAATCTATGAAAATATGATACGTGAAATACTTATAATTTTTCTTTGTTTTTAATACTTGTACGTAAAAACGCGGAATGAGTAATTATTACCGCATTATAATCACAATTACTTAATTTGCAATTCAATGTTTCCTGGAATGAGAAAAAGTTTTTTCTATCATTTTTCATTTCCCACAAGTAAGAACAATACTTTAAGGTCAATAGATCGTTACTGATAACAGAAGAGCAGCTAAGAGTTTTGTTGAATTAGTAGCTAGAGTTGCAGACCCCTCCTTCCCTTCCATTATGATTCCGTATGGGGAATATACCTCTGGTTATTGTATTCAATGATTTTTTTCTCACCGATGTTTTTTTGTTTGTTTTGGGCTATTAAATGTAAAGTGGTGCAATTCTACCATAGTCAATGTTGTATTCTCACGGGTGCACATCTGGTTCGTTATGACTGCACAACTGGTTGTACACATTGCCTTGGAGATAGTTTGAGTGTACCAGTTTGTTCGATTTTTGCAACTTGTTTACACTCGGAAATAAATTTGATCTTGGTGAAAATGGCTGGAAGAAATATGCGTACATTAACAGTTCGTGAGGCCCTCGATAATTTGGAGCAATTATCGGAAAATGAATCCTGAAACGATAATAATGAATAAATTGTTCTCAGGGATGATGAATATGTACCTCCAGATGAAGAAAATATTTCCTTGGATGAAGATACCGTATCTAATTTTCCTGTACAATGTACTAGCAGAAAACCCAGTTCTAAGAAGAAAAAAACAATGTGTAAATAAACGTAAAATTTTCTAAGATTCAAATCTAGATGAAATTAACTTTGGGAATTTTTTCTTACAAATGATGGAATGTGTTGGGAAATCATTACCTCTGGAAGTTGTATTCGTGGAAGAATTGCTGGACATAATGTTTTCAAAGAAAGAGTGGCTCAATTAGTTATGCAACACGAAATATTAAAAATGGCAATACGATTAGTCCAGGGAGGCTGCTGATAGATGAACCAATTCTTCGTCATATTAAAAATTGTATAGAGGAAGAAGCTCACAAGCAACTGGGAAAAAATAAATGGTCAACAACTTTAGACGATCTAGATGCTTTTATATCAATTTTTTTTATGTTCGAAGTATATACGGCTAAAATAATCCAGAGTTTGATAGTCAGTGGTATGTTGTTTGGTATCCATCTTTTTCCCACGATACTATGCTGAGAGATAGATACAGATGATTAATGAAATGTCTGCTATTCAACAAAAAAACTACACGATCTGAACGCATTTAATCAGATAAATCCTATTTCATTTCTGAAATGTGGAAGAAATTTATCGAAAATCCGTTAACTTGCTATAAACCAGGACCATATATAACTATTTATGAACAGCTGTTTTCGTCTAAAGTCAGATGTCGTTTCACACAATATATGCCAAGTAAATCAGATAAGTTTGATATCAAGCTCTAGCTTGCCGCTGAAGTTGATAGCAAATACGTGCATAGTGGTTTTGCATATTTAGGTAAAGGTGAGGAACGTCCTGAAAACCTATCACTCTCCGAATACGTCATTTTGCATTTGATAGTACCTTTCGAAAATAAAGGAAGACATATTACTACAGATAATTTTTCACCACACTAAATCTGTCCCAAATGTTAAAAACGAATTTGAACTAGCTTAACTGGAACGATGAAACGAAACCGGAAAGAAGTGTCTGATTTATGAAGAAAGTAAAGATGCCGCTTTACAACACATTGTTACTGGAGCATGATAATATAAATTTGACAGTTTATCAGGGGAAATCCCGCAAAAGTGTCTTATTATTGAGCTCCCTTTATCTTACAGTTGATATCGATAAAAGTCTCCAAAAAAGCTCCCAGAAACAAAATATTTTATAATTCAACAAAATTTGGTGTCGATATTGCCAACCAAATGGCTCGGAAATATTCTGTGAAGGCAGGATCAAAAAGGTGGCCAGTTCATGTATTCTACAATGTTCTTGATCTCGCAGGGATTAATTCATGGTATTTATACAAAGAAGTTACTAGAACAAACTTAATAAGAGAGAATATCTACAACAAATCTTTGAAGTATTGCGTAGTGTGTATATTCAAAAAGAAGGTAGGGAAGTGATGCACGTTAAATCTATTCAGAGCTCAAACGTCCTCTTATTGATGTGGTGTGGTTGTTAGGAGATGGGGGGCCAGATCGTGTGTTTTTTTCTCGTCACTTGACCGTGGCTCAAAATTACAAGGTCCGTCGCCAAACGCCGTCGTGTAGCTGAACAGTGCGACGTTAATATTCACTCACGCACTGAAGAATCTGCGCAGATGCAAAAAAAAAGTGTTCATTGCCAAGCTTTCAAGTGTAGAAACAAAACTGTAGATACTTGTTCTGACTGTAAAATACCGATATGTGTAAAGTGTTCAAAATATATAAAAATGTGTTGTTCAAAATGTGCATTAGCTGTGTAGAAAGTCCTGACTTGTAAGAAACTAAATATTTCTATAATAGTTTTGTCTTTATATTTACTTAACCGTATACAGTACTCCATATTGTAGTGTTTTATTATTTTATCTCTCTTTCTGTACTAATTTAATGCTAAAAATAAATAAATGTCAATGCCAAATAATTACAGCATACTTTTAGCGTAACAACACGAGCTTTTAATAATTGGAGTCAATTTGACCCAGCTCGCGGTTTTAGGTATACCGAAACTGCCGCAGTTAAAATTAGCCGAAATTTCAAAAAAAGATAAATTAGGTTAGTATGTTTTTAGATTTTGGAGGCTTTTGAATATTGACCCGCTAATAATTTTGAGACCAAAAATTCTAAAGAAAAAGTAATGTATGCAGATGTCCAAAGGCGTTACACACATGGATAGATTTATTTTTCTTCCATTTACAAATAAAACGTTTTAAGATATAGAAAAACTAATACTGATCCAAAACTATGAATCTTTAAAGTTTTCAAACAAGTTTTTGACACTCGTATTTCTCACGTCTTAAGTTTCTGAATTCAAATCTCAAAGCAATTCCTTCCAACAGTTCAATGAACGACCACAACTAAACTTACAAATGGCGGTTTTAGACTAGTTTATAATGTTCAATTTTCAATTAACTTATGACGCGATGTTTTAAAATACAAAAGAAGAATATAAAACTTATTTAAAGGACGTAATACAGCGTTTCTCCAACTGTGAGTCACCCCCCCCTTGGGGAGCGTGATAACTGTACGATGGCGGCACGACTGTATTGAAAAGTCTAAAACAAAAGAATATTTAAATAAAAAAAATACTAATTTACTAAAAGTAATTAAAATACATTCTGGCATAATAAAAATAAAATACACATTTGCATTGATATAATACACTTATAAATGTATCAAAACTTCATAATGTATTTGATAATTAATTTTACAATACAAAGTTAAGAACACGTTTAATTATTTCCAGTAACCCCAAGGTCTGGCCATATATAAAATTATATATAAAAATTAACGCTTATCTTGATAATTTGTTTGATTTATAAATTAATCCCTCAAATAACCATTAAAATTTACTCAATTCGCTCCCAAAGTCACCGTTCATACTGTTAAGGTCCTTCTTTTGCATTCCATAGCATTCAGAATTATTTTATTCATAACAGTGCACACAGAGAAAAGGTCGTACTTCGGAAAGACGAGTATATACTTGTGTGGGAAAATAGCGTTTTGTCTGAGGGAGACGTTTATATACGCCAGTGGCAATTAAGAGGTTTAAATCGTATTCTCGGTTTAGCAACAAAGTATAGTATAAATGAATGTAATACATTATTATCACATGGAGGGGGAGAGAAGAAGATTATGATTGAGTATTGGGTCGCAAATATTGAAAGTTTGAGAATCACTGACGTAATCCTCACTAGTATTATAAATGCAAAAGTACGTTTGAATGTTTGGTAGTCTTCGGCGGAAAAAACAATTGAGAGAATGGATTTTAATGAAACTACATAATAGTATAGTTTATGCATCAGAATATTACATAGGCAATAATTTATAAAGATATTATGTGAAGTGTCCAAAAAATATAATGATAATTGTCAATTAAGTAGGAAAAATATCTGCTATCTGCAAGCAATTCTGGGTGCTCAGCAAGAAAAGCCGCGACAGCATATATATACATATATTTTATGTGTGAAGAAACCTTTTTTGTTTTGTCTACGCCATGCCTCGGTGCTCTATCGCTTTTAATTTATTCCGTTGTGTGATCATTGTAATCACTATTTTTTTATTTCATAATAAAACCATATTTCAAAGGGAGCGTTGATGGTAAGATTTTAACATAAAATAAATACAACAGAAAGTAATATTAAAGTATTACATTTCCAGATATAAACTATTTACATTATTTTAAGCATTCACTACACAAAATTTTTAACAATGAGCTGCTTTTTGCTGAGCAGAGATCAGTTTTGGAAGGTGCTTTCAAAAATCGATTGACAAGAGAGATACCAGAAGTTATAAATAAATTAAAATCCCTTTTATAAGATATTAGATTTACAGACTTAAAATTTAACAAATATGTTTTTTTGTTCAACTCAGTTATGCAAAGACCTTTTTTTTTGTTTAATTTGCAATTCACGTAAAGTTAACTCATTAGAAACTTAATAATCCTTCAATCTGTATTGTTTAAATTTTCAATTCATCCGTGCGAAGAACTGGTATACCAGCTATATAATATAAATAATATATTATATATCTATATACGAAGTTTTCTCTTTTACTCTTACTTCTTGAGCAAATGGTATGTCACAATTATTTTCTAAATGAACATTTTTTTAATATAATTTATTATTTTAAAACCTAAGAAGGAAATTATTGTTAAAATAATGAATATGTTAATTTGTATAACATACTTTTTTTCATCTGATAAGTGTTTAAATAATTCACTAAAAACAGTGGAATAAAAACTATAACATTAAAAAAAATATCAAACTGTTTTCATCAGATGTTTTTTTCAGTACATGTAAATATATATCTAGATGTTTTAAAAGGATTATTTCTATTATTTCATATTACTAAATAAATTATTTGTTAATTAAAATTGCATCGTTTATTATTTTGGATAACGATACATTTTAGAGACATTTATCAGCTAACTATATGTAACGATTGATTGATTCATGAACATCTGAAATATATTTTAATATTTTAGATTCTTAGAAACAAACTATTATTAAAAAAATGATGAGAGTTTTTTTTTTGTTTTACTCCTAGCATCAGAATCGTTTTCTTTTTATTGCTTCACATTAATAGTTTTTTAACAAACGCAATACTGTTTTATATAAATCATACATTGAAATTTGAAGATATATCTTATCTGTGAGAAGGAGGGGAAAATAGAATAATAATTTTACACTAAAAAAACGTGTTCGGGCTATAGAGAGAGGAAAGAAACCTGTCTTAAATCAAAAATAAGTGGAGCAAATTTTGAAAAAAACATAAATGCAATGAAATATTTTAAGAGATCACTCACATTGCGCGGGTACAAACACACACACAATTGTTGGCGCCATGAAAGAAAGAGAAAGCCCTTGCAACGCCAGACCATGCAGCTAGTCTAGTAGTAAAGGGTGTTTTTTTAGAGGCATAGAACTTTAAATTGCAATAAAACAACGATGCATTAGTCGATTGACATGGGGTTTTTTTATTCGAAAGATAATCTTGTGGCATTACATTTTAAATATGATAAATGAAGGCGTAGATTCGTCGAATGGGCCTAAAACGAGATTGCCGTTGTTCCCGATTTTCATATGCGAATTTTGTTTAGCGATGAAGCGCACTTTTGGTTGAATGGCTAAGTCAACAAACAAAACTGTCGCATTTGGAGTGAAGCTAATCCACAAGTGTATGTCGAAACACCGTTACATCCAGAAAACTGAATGTTTGGTGCGCTTCATGGGCTGGTGGAATCATTGGTCCGTACTTCTTCAAAAACGATGAAGGCCACAACGTTACAGTCAATGGTGATCGGTATAGAGCCATGATTACTAACTTTTTCATTCCTGAAATGAACAATCATGATGTCCAGGAGCTGTGGTTCCAACAAGACGGCGCAACATGTCAAACAGCTAATGTCACAATCGATTTATTGAAAGACACGTTTGGAGACCACCTAATTTCACGTTTTGGGCCTATGAATTGGCCTCCAAGATCTCGTGATTTAACACCGATAGACTATTTTCTGTGGGCTATGTAAAGTCATTGGTCTATTCGGTTAAGCCACAAACGCTTGACCATTTGGAAGACAACATTCGCCGTGTTATTGCCGATATACGGCCACAAATGTTGGAAAAAGTCATTGAAAATTGGACGTCCAGATTGGACTACATCCGAGCCAGCCGTGGCAGTCATATGCCAGAAATCATACTTAAAATGTAATGCCACAAGATTATCTTTCGAATAAAAAATCATGTCAATCGACTAATACATCGTTGTTTTATTGCAATTAAAAGCTCTATACCTCTAAAAAGAAACACCTTTTATAAGGCAAGTAATTATAATTTTAGAAATAGCACGGGAATTTTTAGAAAGATTAAATAATAATGGAATGTTTTTACGTGAGGATCATGGCGATTCTATTTACTGAATGAAATTAACATTTTATTGTATGAAAAATGTTTTTAGAAGTTAGTATATCATTTTATTTACCGTAAAACCCGGCGTGCACAAATTGCAGTGCCGTATTACGCGCACCTATACTTTCAAGCTGCATTTATTAAAATTCTTTTAAGTAAATTCATGGTATAATGCGCAACCCCTATTTTTTAAGAAGCTCTTTCATTTATTCGAGGTACTATTCCAAACATTAGGAAAAAAATAGTATACTTATAGAACTGCCGCCCTTAAAGTACACGAGGAATGTTATTTGTTTTAAATAAACAGTATTTAGATGTACAAATGTTAAAGTCTAAATTTTTCATTGCGCATCTTATTTTTTTTAATTTGTTTAGCTCTTGTTTTTATACCCAGAGCATAATGCGACCTTATAAATTTATAACTTTTTTTGTGATAAAAGTGAGCAATATACACCGGATTTTACGGTAAGTTAATTTTTTAATTAAATAACATTGATATTAATTAATTTTTCAACTGATAAGGAAATGTTGGAGTTACGAACATAAAATATACTTAGAGTATTAATACTCACCAGTAAGTTCGGTATAAGGTATGTAGCTCAAAAGTTTTCAATTAAAATTTATTTTCTTAGAGATAAAGAATTACTTTTTAAAATAAAGAAACATGGCTTTTTAGTAGGATTTAGTTTAATGATGTTATTATTTCGAAACCTCTAAAATAATTTATATTTCACAATGAATGAGCTTTAGTAGAACCACCAAATGAAATATCGTTAAAAGATGTTTCATATTAAAAATAATTGATTCTGAAACTAGATAATTTCGAAAGGATAGCGATTATCATACGCCATCTTTATTTAAAGTATTGATATTCATTTGTGATAAGAATAACAATAAGGAATTTTTGAGTCATTAATCAGAAAGTTATATTTATAGTATATGATTATTTCGTACGTTTTTTTTTAAATTTTATTTATGAATGTATGCCATATTTATTTTTTTAAGAATGTTATTTATTTAAAATTTAACAGTTCAATGGTAAAACATCTGTCAGTATCGTTTTTTGATTTATTATACCATTCTGTGCTTTGTGTAAAAATAATATTTATTTAAATTATTTTAATATTCATTTTGCATATAATTTAATAAATAAAAAAAATTGTCAAATTATGTCCATTCGCAAGTCTTTAGAGATACGTTAAACATAGCTCAAACGCGAAATTCAGTGTAATTCTTAATTCAAGTTTCCTTCTGCGGAAAAAGTTATCTATTTTATGACTACCTTGAATTTTCAATCAACTTTTATGATCTAGTAGTTTTACGAGTGGACATTAAACCAGCGTGTTTATTAGGCGCAGTCCCTGAGGACTGCTTAAAATGTTATTTTAGGAAATGAGGCAAATTAACAAATGGCACTAAAATTTTCTCTACTGCTCATGTTTTCTTAGGCCGAAAATTAATTTCAATATACCCATTGCAATACATATTAGTTTACTATTACGAAAAAAATTACAGTATTCGTGGTTTGTGTTAATGCATTTACATGTACAACTAAAGTTACAATTTTTATAAATGTAAAAAAAAAATATCGAAAAAGAAAAATAATTTCAAATACACTTTAAGTTCAAATTTGAATGAAAAAATTAATGGCATTATTCAGTTACTGTAAAATTTTACGTATAACGTGCACTTTTAACACAAAAATACATTGAAATTTAAAGGTATGCATTGTATGCCGGTTTTAAAAAGGATATCTTCGAAGATGAAAAAATAAAGAGAGAGAACAGTTTTGAAAAAAATATACTTCTGCATATAGCTCGGAATAATATTTATTTAGAAGAAACGGCATACCTAATGAACTTAAGGGATGTAGTTTTATAAATATTATCCGAATAAATGACTTCAGAATGAAAGAAAATTACATAAGTACATTTAAGGATCATTCGTAAAAAAAGAAAAAAGCTGCGTCAAGCACGGCTGCAAAATTAAAAGAAAAAAAAAAGACAGCTTGAAAGTATAGATTCGTGTTATACGCCGATGTATGTAGTAGGAAAATATGCAGCAGGATAACACACAACCGCATGTGGCAGATATTGTGTGGACTTTTTTGATACGAAAAAAGTTTCGGCTGATTTCTCTGGCCTGTACGCTCATCAGATCTCTAACCAATAGAAAATGTCTTGTCCATGGTTCCCGAATGACTGGCTCATCACCATACGGCGTTTCTTACGGTTTATGAACTGTGGCCTCGTGTTGAAGCTGTGTGGGTATTTATACCCGCACGTGCCATCCAATCTCTGTTTCACTTAATGCCCATCCCCATAAGTGCTGATAAAGGGTGTTTTTTAGAGGTATAGAACTTTAAATTGCAATAAAACAACGATGTATTATTCCATTGACATGTATTTTTTTTATTCGAAAGATAATCTTGTGGCATTGCATTTTAAATATGATTTCTGGCTGGCTCGGATGTAGTCCAATCTGGACGTTCATTTTCGATGACCTTTTTCAACATTTGTGGTCATATATCGGCAATAACACGGCGAATGTTGTCTTTCAAATGGTCAAGCATTTGTGGCTTATCCGCATAGACCAATGGCTTTACATAAATCCACAAAAAATAGTCTAGCGGTGTTATATCACAAGATCTTGGAGGCCAATTCACAGGTCCAAAACGTTAAATTAGGCGGTCACCAAACGTGTCTTTCAATAAATCGATTGTGGCACGAGCTGTGTGACATGTTGCGCCGTCTTGTTGGAACCACAGCTCTTAGACATCATGATTGTTCAATTCAGGAATAAAAAAGTTATTAATCATGGCTCTATACCGATCACCATTGACTGTAACGTTGTGGCCTTCATTGTTTTTGAAGAAGTACGGACCAATGATTCCACCAGCCCATAAAGCGCACCAAACAGTCAGTTTTTCTGGATGTAACGGTGTTTCGACATGCAATTGTGGATTAGTTTCACTCCAAATGCGGCAATTTTGTATGTTGACGTAGCCATTCAAACAGAAGCTTTGTTTAGCTTCATCGCTAAACAAAATTCGCTTATGAAAGCCGGGAACAACGGCAATCTCGTTTTGGGCCCATTCGACGAATCTATGCCTTGCTTGAAGATTGTTTTTACGAATTGCCAAACCACAAACTGAGAATAAATCACTTGACAGCTGTTAAATCGGTCGCCATCTTGGAAAGTAATGCCAACTTAAACTTATATACCTGAAAAAAAACACTCTTTATTACTGCCGAGGAATTTTTGTTCTGTGTCCTAAATTCTGTAGATCTATGCACTGCATTTTTTTTGACTTGTTATTTAATCACTTGTTATTTCTGGTATAATATATTTGTTCTGTAAATATAATTTTCTATAATCTGCATTTCTTCCTGGTGTATCAAATTGAATGGCCAATAATGTAGATCTGTTTTTATCTGGAATTTTCTTTGCGATACGTGACAACATTCTGTTATAGTTTGGGTATTAATTTATAATAACACAATATGTAGCATTTTGTTTCATTTATTTACTTATTTTAGAAGAATGTTTTTAAGAGTAAGCTTTGTTCACAGTTTCTTGAAAGCATTTTTTTTCTGGCAATCATCTGTTGACAAAATCCGTTTCCATAGAAAGTCAATATTGAAATTTAAAAGAGTCAGATCTGTCAATCAAGAGACACATTTTCTTAATTCCAGTTAGTTAAAATTGAATTTAAGTAAATATATATATACATCATCCAGCTGTGCAGAAGCTTCATTTTATACATTTTTTTCATCAACGCTAACTAATCATGCAATTTTACAAAATTTTAATAGTTTGCATTTTTACTCAAAATATTTTCCTTTTATCTGTTTCTGCTTATTTCTTAAGAAAAAAATCTATATTAACTATTTAAACACGTCTAAAAAATGTATCATACTTTGAACACTTGAAGGAATTTTGGTCTTGATCTTGATCATTATTATCAAACATCACGCATTTTGTTAATAGTTTTTAAGTAGCAGTTGTTTTTATTTCAAAACTAACCGTGACATGCATGCTTCACTGGGTATTTTATGGTTCTATGGTTTTATGGTTCTATACTATTTATATATGAATATATATATATATATATATATATATATATATATATACAAATTAATGATATCTTATCATTAAGAAATTGATTGCATTGAAAAATATCACTATTATTCTTGATTTAAAAAATACAGAGCTATATGTTACTTTCTCGTAACCCCCTCCTAAATATATTCCCACAAAACACATTTCTAATATATTTCTTCTCAATAAAATAAACATGCTTGCTAAATTTCAAGTCTAAATGTAATAATTCAATACCGGAATTTTTTATCAATATGTTTCAGGATCATCCTTTAAAAGTTGTTTTCTGTAATACCCGTTCAACAAATTCGTTCAATTCAAAAACAGAGATATACATACTAAAACTCATTACTGTAAGTTATTAGTTCGAAAAATGGTAGCTATTTACCAATACTCCGCAAAAGATTCCGTCTTCTTTATAGGAGTCAATTTCCGTAAAATCCTTTCTTAGTGAATTCCCAATCAACAAAAGTAACATGCATACTTAATTTTATTAGAATAAATAATAGTTCCATAACGAACACATTTTATAAATAAGGCCCGACTATTACCCTCCCCCATCCAATAGGAGTAAATTCCCTTAAATCTGCTCTGAGATGATGTATATTCAATAATAAGGTCTTATTATATTTATCTCTAACACTCTTTAAGCCCTAACAACGACGTATCGCTCAAAACACTTTTTGTAGTGGATATTTACTCCATGAAAGCAATTGGCCTACCAATTGTCTAGCATGTACATATAATAGTTCAAAAACGGCAATATTTATCTCTATAATGCCTCTTAAGCCTTTGCGACACCTCTTGGGGTTCAATTTTTGTAACACGTATTGTATAGCGTATCTCAACTTTATAAAATGAACATGACTACCAAAGCTCAAGTTTGTGTAGGTCTTATAGTTAAAAAAAAATGGGAATATTTATCTATAAAACCACTTAAGCCATCGCAAGGCCTTTTAGGATTAATTTTTAGCCAAAACTCCTTTTGTAACGGGTCTCTAATTCTTGAAAGGAACATGACCCTCAAATTTTAAGTTTGTAGGTCTAATAGTTCAAAAACGGAATATATGTTTCTAATGTCCCTTAAGCCCTCGCAATACCCCTTTAGAGTCAATTTCACTAACTCAGAAACATTCATGGGCATGCGTCCAAACATTCCCCAAAGTTTCATCGCAATTGGACGTACGGTTTAAAAAGTTATAAGAGACATAGAGACACACACAAAAATTACACAAATATTCATTTTTATATATATAGATTTGGGTTCTTATTAAATATTTGTTTTAAACATTAATAAAACATTATTTATGTTGGAAACATAATTTTCACTCGATTGATGCTGCACATAAGTAAAATTTAAGATGTTGTAAACATAGATAATTATCATAAGTTTCCTGCATATTGGCACGGAATCTTTTTTTTTTGTCCTAGTAAATAACTGATTACATTACATAAAGATTTAGATTAATTTTTTAGAATGCATAATGTGATTGTCATTGTAATAATAATAGCTAAAGGTGTGTAATCTTTCTAGTTTTACTTTAAATTCAATTGCCAAAATATTTAAAAGCTCCACATGCTCTGTTTTAACTATCAAACAAATGAACTCTATAATATTTGTCCCAGAAATTCATAAAAATCTTATTTGTCAACGGATACATAACGATACGAATACAAAGGAAAATAAATTTAGATCACCATTGATAATCTGTATTAAACATCTTATTCCTTTTTCGTCTTCCTTTCTCTAGATCACGTATCGACACTTGGAATATCTCTCTTTGTTTCCGCTGTGTTTTGTAACTTCTCTTATATAAATATAGCTGTTGCTAGGTAAACGGGCTTCAAATATTTTCTGCGTGTGCTTCAAAACTTAGAAGCCGGCCTATGAATTAAAATTCAGAACAAAAGTTAGCTTTAGTGAAAACATTATAGTAGGCATCAATAGCAAACTGTAATTCCTTTGGTTTTAAAACTGATTAAGAATTCAAGGGGAAAACAAGTTCGCAAAATTCTGTTTTCCAAAATTTAAATTATTTTCTTCAAGCTAATACAATATCTTAATTTTAAGTTAATTCCATTTACCTGTTAATGTATTTCATGTATAATTTCACTTAAAAATATTTTTTTTTTCAGGAAAAAAAAGTTACTATATTTACAAAAATTTCTATTTTTTAATACAGATAAGTCTTTTTCTGAGATTTTGAAAGTTTTCTATTTGCATTTCTGAATAAAATGAGAAAAGTTTAAATGAAAGGAAATGACCGCTGATCAGCAAGGCGCGGGAAAGGAAAGAACGTGAACAATTGTTATTCTTTAAAATAAGTTCTGACGAAAGTTCAAATACATACAAGTTTATTTTAAATTTTAAATGAATTTACTTCTGATTCATAAGAAAATTATATATATAAAATCAACCACTAAGCCTATGAACATTTTTTTTTCAAAAACAATGATTATCTTTAGTTTTTTTTTAGATTCGATTGAAATAATGGTTTTTTGTCATTTCAGAAAATCAAATAAAGTACTTTAGTTTTTCAGTCTATATAAAGCCATTTACGTGCAATTTTTTATGTGCACTTTTCTTTCAATTGTATTTACCATGTAAAAAGAGAACTTATACCCTATTACACAAGTAACATATAAGATACGTTTACCATTCTTTTAGGCGTTGAAGGTGACTGCTTACCTTTGGATCAAATATTTTCATAAAAACATATTTTTGAAACAAATTGAGTGTTTTTAGGAAGAAAAATAAAAAAAAGATATGTAGATACATTAAAACTTTTAAATTAATATTGTACTTTTAGAGAAATTGGTGATTTTCAAGGAAATTTTACCAAATTTTTACCAAAACGGGTAACACTGTATAAATATGTCTAATACAATTATCACAATTTTCTTTATACGCGACATACATATTATGGTGCTTTTTAAAATGAGCCAAAATCTAAGAGAAATATTAAAATATAAAAAAAATTACAGACAATTATATATAACAATATGAAAATTTTGATATTTTTAAAGTTTTTTATCTATGAAAACTATCCTAAATGAAAAAATATTTAACCTACAACAAAACTTTTGAATCACTTTATAAAAACATAGATTAATAAACAATCTCACAAAATTTCAAAACGTTATCTGGTTTGGTTCTTAAGATATCATGTAAATGTTAAAGAGTTTCTTTTGAAAACAAAATTTTGAGAAAAACTCATTTAAAGTCATAACTTACCGTTGAAAGGTACACGTACATCACAAAAGTGTCTAAAATTCCCCAGGATATGTCACACCTTCCTTTTCTTCCTGGTGCAACCCTTTTATCTTTCTGAGAGCTCGTGTTTTTTTTTTCTTTTTAATTTTATAAAGGGCAATGAATGTCTTTCTGCGTCCTTAATTCGTCGATAGTCATACAATTTTAATACACGTATCATATAGCTACCAGCATTAAACCCCAGCTTATTTATCACTTTTAATAAGCCACTAGTGCCTTCAATAAATTGTAGAACTGCTATATATATACCTCTAATTTCAAAGACTGGAATTCAACAAAGTTTGGTTTTGGAACTATGTTCCACAGAACACCATTGGAACTCTCGTTGGCATTCTGAGTCGATCCCTGTAAGCACTTTTCTAAATGGTTTTGATCGCATGGTTTAAAATAGTATGGTTTCACAATATTTAAAATATTTTGTGGGAGTCCAGGGGCTTTGGCGGTGAATATTTTACTAAGTGCCTTTGCTTTTAGAAATTTGCATCAACTATTTGTTCCTGTTGGGCATAGACCATGTATAAGCTTTTTTAGTACTGGAACAGCAGTGATAAAACGCAGCAATAACTGTGCTTTCCATATTTGCTTTTTTTTTTTTGTATTACTGCGAATTGCTATTCCATAATATTTTTGTAATTTGTCAATAAAATTGTCCGTCAATTTTCCGTTTCCTCCCAATCCTTTTACTTATTTTTTTCTCAGATGACTCTCAACCCTTTTCTGCACGTAGCCAATACATTCTAGTTTATTAACCCTCCACGCGGTTAGCACGGAAAATTCCGTCATTGTAAAGATACTTCAAAAATTCACAACACGGGGTTTTTTTTTTGCCTTCAAGTAACATTTTCAAAAGCGAATTAGCCGTACTTTTCTGAAATCCTTTCCCCCTTTTAAAGGTTTAACATCTTGAAAGATAATTAGGGGCGGTGGAAGCAACACAACAGGACACTGATAGGAAGTTTTATGGCTCGCAGGGAACCCCGTGTTTTGACCCTGGAGCAATTGTAAGAAATCGGGGAAAAATTTCTTTAGACCCCAGGAAGTGTTTGTTTGTTAGCTTGTATTTTATAAATTTTGAAAAGTCCCAACGCAAACGTAAAATATGTTACAATTCCCTTTTGATTTCATATTAATTTGAAACTGTAACAAGATGGGGCGTGTCAGGGCAATCTACTATTTTATGTAGTTACAAATTATATTTTTTAAAGTATATTCTTTCACTTCATTTTTCTTATCTTAATCAATGCTTTCAGTTTTTGAAACATGATTATTTCATTATAAGATACCAAAAAAAATAATAAAACACCAACCACTTTAAAGTTTGAAATCTTTTCAACTTTCCGACCACTAAAAATGAATAAATTTAAACTTCATCAAATAATTTGAAACATTTTCTTACACTTTGATAAAAATAATAACGAAAAAATTAGTTTTTTTTTAGATTTCAAAGCCCAAGTGTTCAGGGAAGTTTACGTACAGTGCCTAGTTATATATTGTTAAAATACACCGAATCATATTTGAATTTTAAGTGCTTGAACTTCAGTTTACATCAAAGACAACATAAATGAAGATTTTCACACATTTTTTTATAACTTAAATGTTTGAAAAAATGGTAATCAAAAATATACGGAAAAATTTACAGTAGACATTTCTGCATATAAATAAACATAAAAATGAATTTTAAATTCGAGCTATTCAAAAACATTTGAAATATTCTTCAAAAATATCTATTTATGCAAAATACCTCAACATTTATCTTTTTTTAAAGGCTAACTGAATAAGTAATTAAAATCTGGATTTTTTTTGAAATCTCGACCGTATAAAGCTAAAATTTTTTTGTTAGGAATTCCATATAAAATTTTGAAAAATAAATGTATCACGCAGTTATAAATTCTTTACCATAAGTTCTAGCAACTCTTTGAGTATAATATAAATTTCAAATTTTATTATATAGCTTCTTTGGTATTTTTCAATATATTTCGAAGTTTTCATACAATTCAGTTGAAAACTGCAGGCTAAGAGAAAAAAATATACTAAAAAAATCGGCGAATATACAATAAAGTTTTACATAGAAGCAAAACTGAGAAGCTAAAGCGTAGGAATGAAAACTTTTTAGTATATCTGAAAATAGTTTTCCAACTGTTTATTTTAAAGTTCAGAAAATTTGATTGCGTTATGTGTTATACTTAATATTAATTAAATGGTTAAAATATTAATAATATTATGTTAATAATATTAATGCAATCGTTTGAGGACACATTCATATACTAATAAAAATTATAATGATCATTGATGCGAATGTCAAGAATTTTATGTAATTTTAAATTCAGTCATTAAGATATTGATGTATAAAATACAAAACGACCATCTAAAATACATGAAAAATGCAGTCTGCTATAAAATGATCTTGACAAACGAAATACGGCATTTTCACTTACTATGGCAGAGCCGACTTAGTCAGGGGCGATCTGGAAAAACAGAGAGGAAACCGCGGTTTTGATGGATGCCGCTCTAGCTTTTAAAGTTCTCAGGAAAAAAATTTATACATAAATTACAAATGCAAAAATAAGTCTTGTAATTTTCCATACATTTTATAGCAACGAATTGTGGAATTGGCTTCCAATACATTGTTGTAATTGACAATGTCTAAAGTAACCAACCCTACTTTAGATAGATTTGTACTACTTTTTCGTAACCATATTCCTTTTAAAATTAATTCGTGCGGCCGAAATACACCTTTTGTACCCTTAAAAATTTATGTTAACTATAACGGTTAATTTTAATTTATGCAACTTGTGAAATGTTCATAATTAACCATTTCCGTCTAAACAGTTTACATGAAAATAAAGTTTGGACTCCTTTATTCATTAGGGATTTATATAAGATACTAACATTAAATTTTATTTTTCACCGAATAGGATTGAGTGAAAGTGTATAGTGCTTCCACACCACAGGTCTGGGGTTCTATTAACGGGCTGGGCAAGGTCGACTCTGCCTTTCATCCCGGCTACATTGAGTCGATAAATGAGTACCAATCTTGCTTGAGGTCTTAAACACTGAAGGTCTCTCTTCAGACAGACCACCAAATCGGGACATTTGTTCATGCACCTCAGTGCCCAATGGTCACGTATATTGGGATGGGCATAGTAGTTCCTGGCCCTCATGATTGTTGTGCTACTGAGTTTGAGTTTTAAGTTTGAGGATTGCCTCACTTTGGGGATACCCCTTAGATAAACATGTATTTCCACTCATTTGCAATTAAACATTTTTCTTTCAATTACGTTTATTTCAGAAGGAAGTTTGATTTTTCAAATGTATTTGCTTAATAACATTTATATTTGTGTATAATATTAAAATTTTGATCAATCTAAAATTACATGTTTTTTGCTCCTCTAAAAGTTTTTAGGATTTTAGAACTGATCTTACAATCCATATACGTCTTTTAGTAGTATATTTAAAAATGGTAAAGACATTTTTCCGACTGTGTAAGCTGTTATGCCTCGTTTATAAATATAAAAAATTGAATTCAGCTACAGTTTTTAAAATGTACTGAAATAAGTGGAGGAATAGGATATTTACATATTATGAATATTTTTGACTGCAGTAAGATATATTTATATTTCAGTTTCTTTACGATTTGAATAGAAGTTGTAAACCATTTTGCGATTAGTTTGATATTGAATATAAACCCAGAGGCTGTTTAATATTGTAAAGTGTTTTATTTTGATACCAGCACACATTAAAATAAGGCTCATTTGCAGTTATATGATCAGATTTAGTGATATTTAAATTT
This sequence comes from Trichonephila clavipes, assembly GCA_019973935.1. Taxonomy (NCBI): domain Eukaryota; kingdom Metazoa; phylum Arthropoda; class Arachnida; order Araneae; family Nephilidae; genus Trichonephila; species Trichonephila clavipes. The sequence goes on from BMAU01017720.1 coordinate 1,080,067, forward strand.
TAAAAAATAGTCTACACGTACGAAAACATTCTTTCAAAACCACACTCCACATCTCATACTATGCCTTACATTCAGCAGGAAATATTTGTGTATACTCAAAAAATTTAATACAAAATATATTTCAAAATGTTAAAATTGTTTTTAAAATTTGAAATGGATACATTGTGGAACTGTCGGTTAACTTCACTGAACAAAATTGTTTTAAATGTACTGTTTTGAAAGACTAAATTAATTAGGAAGAACTTTTCTCACAATAGAATTTGTAATGACTGAATTGTGTGAAAATGTAGTTATCGATGTGTGACATTTTTCCTTGTAATAAAAGAAACAGAAAGATAAGAAATTAAACTTGAGTAGAATATGGTTAGAAGTACTGTCATTTGCATTTGAAGAAGTATATCCCCCATTTAAATTACAAATTATTGACTGAATTTGTGTTATGTCCATCACAAATGCCGGTGTAGAAAATAAATTTTTATTTAATACATGAAGTTTGAAAAGGAGAACACTAGGAATGAAAATTTAAATTTTTTCCGAAAAATATGCAGTTAACATAAAAATATCATTTATATGATTTTAATTAAATAAACTAAAGGTATTGAAATTATTTAATTATCTTTAATTTAAAAAAAAAATGACAGAAAAATAAATTTTGTGTTTGAAGAAAATATAATTATTTTTCAACTTCTAACACACTATCTATTTCCTTTTTTCCACCCTTCATTTTGTTTTAATTTTACTGTGACTAAACATATAGGGGAAACGACTCAGTTGCACTACAAGTTTCAAAGAAGATTGCCCAAGGCAACTTGACAACTAGCTGTAAACGATTGATCTCTTGGTTCTTACTTTACAAAGGGACTAAACTGAGTCATAAAATTGTCCCCGTTTGACATCCCAAGTTTTAAAAGGGGGAAAGGGAAGAAGTCTGTTGCATTTTTAAAGCGAATGGCAAAATAAGAGTAAGCGCTTTCGGAATAACTTTTCAGGAGGAAGCTAACCACTTAGAGTAGTGTTTCTCAAACTTTGGGGCGTGCCCCCCTGAGGGGTCGCGAGCATATTGAAAAAAAAGATTTAAAAAAGCTTATTTACTAGAATGAAGTAAAACAAAATTCTTTCTGATAAAAATATACACATTTACACGGAAATAATATATATATATATACATATATAAAATATATATATATATATATATATATATATGTATATATATAAATATATAAATATATATATAAATATATATATATAAATATATAAATACATATATAAATATATACATATATATATATATATATATATATATATATATATATATATATATATATATATATATATATTATCTGCGATTTTACATCATCAAAAATAAAATCTTCTGCTTCAAAACCTCATTTTTTTACCTATCTTTGATACTATAACCAAATAAAAAACGTTTTATTCGATTTGCTGTAATCCCATGATGAGAGATTTTTTTATTATGTTTCTTTTCAAAACGGAAATGCTACTCTTTCAGAGGAAAGACAAAACTCAGACCCATAATCAAAAAAAAATTTAGGAATATTTAAAATTCATCACTGTTATATATTATTGCCATCAGCTGTAGGCAGCAGAATGTTTTTGCTGCGGTTTGACCTTCGAGCTTACTTGTACGGTTATTTACGTCCCTGCTCTTATGTATTTGTTTTTTCATTTAGAGAAGTTTGAAGGATTACTAAGCCAAGCATAATGAAAAGCATTTTACATCATTTTTTAGAACATCCATATCGTAATAAATACATTTTTAATCCGGGAGCGGTCACGCCGAGCACAGAGGGCACGAAATCGGTAATTCTGGCAAAACTGTTTAATTGTTACCAATGGCACTGACACCATCCTCCTGTTTGACAATCTTAACGTGAACTAAAATATATTTGTCACATATCTCCCTCTTTTTTGGGAGTGACAGACGTTTTCTTACGATCTTAAGGTACTTGTTTTGTTTGAGTTCCCGGTGTGATAACTTTTTTTCCGAAATATTTTCTGTGTCTTTGAAAGTAGGCGTGAGTATATTTTCTCTTAATTAAATTATTCACTAGAATTACGATTTATATTGTGTACTATATAAATACATATAAAAAAAGGATTAGGGTGACTCAATAACCCCGCTCGACCATTAGTATCGAGTGCGCGTCTGCTCCAGGGTTAAAACATGTTAAAGTCTTTTCGCTTTAAATATTAAAAATAATACAATTATTCTTCATCAGAATTTTTTTTTGTTGTTCATTATTCAACATCAATTCTAAATGCTAATTCTTTGAGGCTTAAAATTACAGTTTGCTTAAAACTAATTATAATTTGAGCAATCATTTTAAAAAAATCATTTTACATTTTTGTAAACATTGTCGCACACTTGGCTTTACTCTCCTTACAATTAAGCGATTATATCAATAATGTTTTATTTTCTTATAAATGAACTTGTGCGGGTACTTCAGCCGGTATACATTTAGTGTATCAGTGCTGCACAGAGTATTTTATAACTAGTTAATTAATACTAAATAAAGAACAAGTTTAATAAGTATTAGCGACTTCCATGGGCTTCTCTTACAGAGCAAAGTTTTTCAAAGAAATGCTTTTTTATGAATAAAAATTGACCCTCTGAGTTATTTTTCTACATTTAGCTGATATGAATATTTTGTCTTCTAAGCAACAACCACATTTTGCAATATGTTCCAATTTAAAAAATAGAGAAAGGAAAAATAACATAATAGATATCCTATTACTTTTTTTGCTTAAAAGTAATACATACAAAATTTAATACCTATGTCATGAATTTGTACGGTTTATAATAAAGATTGTTGCTTTAGCGCCAAAGTGCACTATGATTGCATTCAGTATAATAATAATGTTTATGGGGGACGCGATAAAAATTGTCATTGAAAAGGGGGGCGCCAGTATTGAAAGTTTGAGAAGCACTGACTTAGAGGGTTAACTGTATTAGGAGCGTGCATGTTGTTTACGGATTCATACGCTTTGGTATCCCCATCACCATAGTAATCAGTGTACTGCAATTTACGAAGATTCTCTGATCACTCAAATAGGTGATATGCTCCGACAGTCTACATACTTGAAGCCGAACCCATATGATTGCAACAAACATGTATATTAGAAGCAGCATCTGGAACTTTAGCCTTCTTTGAACATATTCTGCAAAAATGTGACATTATTTCGATGTCCAAATATTTCCTGTGTCAATGGATATGCAACTGACGCAACCATTGTGAGACGAGTAGTTACGCTTCTGCCAAGTCCCATCCATTGACACGCCACAGCAGGTTATTGATTCCAAGGGCGAAATTTTTAATTTTTTCACCTCAGTTGCTGCATTTTTCATGCTTCTTATAGAAACTATAGATGCAGCCTGCTGAATCTTTAATTCTTGATTTCGATAGGCTGTTTTGGAAAGAGAAAAGGCAAGTCCAACATACTGAACAATTTATTTCCAGCTGTGTACCCTTTTCCAATTACTCTTAAGGTAAAAGCAATCAGAGTATTCAGCTTAAATTTATTGTTGATTTTTTCAGATGAAGTAAATCCTTTTAAAAAATCACATTTTCTACATTTCAAGGGAAAACTTTGAACATATTCCATACCTAGAGTCCTCTGTCAAACCGAGTTCATCATGTAAGCAAACTAGACAACAAAGTACTGCAAACACAGAAAGCAATGTGGTGACATCAAATATTCGATGTCCGAAAATTTCATCACAATTTCTAGAATTTTCAAAAAAATTGTCCTTCAATTCTTCAAGTTTTGATGCACTTGCAGTTTTCATTTCAATATTACTTGCAACGGTCGTATCATTTTTAGCCTGAGAATCTATACTTGAGCGTTTGTTCCTATACAGATTACCTGTAAACTTTCGCTTTCTTGAGCGAAATTGGTTCTTATGACCCATATTTAAGATATTTTTGAAAACTCTTAAGCAAACTTTTATCGTAAGATATAATTTTTTGTAATAAAATGCAACCAAACATACAGCTAAGCAAAACACAAGCTAGATTGTAAATAGACTGATTGTGTTGCCAATTTTTAGCAAGAAAGAACTATACTAATAATATAGAAGTGGCTGAAACACTAGAAAAAAAATTACCAAAATATATTTTATAAACTAAAAAAATGAAAGAAATTGTAGAATTTAAGTTAAAAATTACAATTTTCTGCAACTTCCGGTTTTGAAATGATACTTCTGGATCCCTTTTGCAGAGAGTGATGCTTTTTTAAAATCACTATAACTTTATTTCTATTTTGCGTAAAGGAAAAATAAAAACTGTGTGTGTGTTTTGGGAAGAAAATGTTTAAACTTTAAGATTTTGAAATAAAACAAATGCCTTATGTAGACAAAAAATGACATTTTCAAGGTAGGCAGTCACCTGAAGTCATTTATTGGACGCATTATCCAAGGCTTTTGAAAGAAATAGTGTACTTTAGAAGTACAGCCTTTTACATTCATTAGACAAGTCATGTATTTTAAATAAAATATACTTTAATACATGTAGAAGTTTTCAGTTTTTTTTTTTAAATTCTATTTTCATTTTTTTAAATTTTATTTTTAAAGCTGTCATTTTTATGTCCGTCGTATAACACGCACTTGTAAAACTCCATTTTATATTTTGCGTTAAAAGTGCGAGTTATATGTCGCATTATGAGTAAAATTATTAATTTCCCAATCTATTAACATTTTTCAATCTCAAAATTATGTTTGTTGTCAATAGTATTTAATAAGTCACTGCACACAAACACACAAGATGAAAAATTGGTGTTACATTATTTTTTTGTCCATGAGCTTATATAAATCTAATTTTCATGCGTGCATCTGTTAACATAATCCTTACAAATGAACATGTTTGTGTAACCAAAATAAACGATTAATTTATGATAAATATTATCCCTTATGTGGCAAATATATTTACTGAATTACCATTCTTATCATTATACCTCATTATAAGAGGAAACCCAAAATTAATGCTAGCTGTATAAATAATGAACACAATATTATAAACGATGAAATTCCTTCCTAAAGATTCAATCATTTTTAGGTTTTACTTTTGTGAATCCCAAAGCAGCACCATTTTTATATACAGTTTGACTCCGATTTAAAGTATTCATTGTATTCATCGGGACTGAACATTTTATTCGTTAATTCGGAGGGCTTCATAATATCGGAATCCAAAAAGGTACAAATATTATACACTTGTTTTTGAAAATTCTATAGTAATCAGGTATTCAAAAAGAAGTTAGTTAGAATTAACACACTTTTTATTTTTACTCGGCAGTTAATAGTACTATTAGTGAATTATTACTGAACAGTTAATTGGCTTAATAAAGTTTGACAATCCTTTTCAGTCCTGACACGAAAGAGGTATTTTTCGACTTTATGCAACGAAAATATTACATTATTTATATCCATTTGCAGAAGGTTAAGTCGCAACTCCAAAGAATATAAAGATGTAATGATTTTGATAGGAGTTTCAGAAAGGAATTTTTTTGGTCCTGTTCAAAACACACGTGATAGGTTACATTATGACTGACAAGTTTTTTTAAGGTTTAATTGTGGGCTGCACACTTTACCGTCGAAATTTACTGTTAACAAGTGTCGTTTTTTTATGTTACGGACAAAAATATGTGTATCATTTGAAAGAAATCCAATTTTTTTCTAATACAAACTAATGAAAAAATTTCGGCTGCTGAACAAAATTCTATAATACGGAATTTATATATTATATATTCGTTACATTCGGGTTTTTTTTACTTTAATTTTACCGGAAGGAAGAAAAATTCCTTAAATAGGGGTTTGGAAAATCTGCATATTTTGTTCGTGATCTCATTACCTAACGAGTATTTTATCGCAAGTATTGATGATAAATTAAAGTGAAACAAATATTGCTAAAATATTTCCTTTATTTGCCATGATAATAACATACACATGGATACAAATTTTTTAATTACACATGTATTATTGAAAAGAATCGTACGTAAAAATACAGAAATTGAAATACGATAAATATTACACAAAATCTTTGCCTTTGTGATCAAAGGAAATCATGAAAAAAAAAAATGATTTCACAAACATATATGGAGTTGAACTGTATTAGAACACCTAAAGTGTTTCGGAAAGTATCAGAAATTGCGATATATTTTCAATCTATTAATTGCATAATTATAAGCAATTTATCTAAAAGCATAGTTATAAATAAATACAATAAATATATTTTAAAACTCAAAAATATCAATTTAGAGGACTATTTTTTTAATAGAAAAGTGTTAAATTGTTGGCAAATATTTTCTTTTTAAAAGCCATAAAATATAAGACTTGTACAACAAAAGCAAAATTTGTGATATTTCTGGAATATTTAAATAATAAAATTATTATAACATTGATAAATACATTTGTCCATAGAAAACCACTATCATTTGTGCTAAGAAAGTACTTTATTCACAATTTTCATAAAATCCATTTGAAGCTTATTTTCTATTTTATCCATTGGGAATACATCGATGCCATTTTTTTTTAAATTATACATTTAGACGATTTTAGTACAGTTTTTTTTAATCAGTGCTTCGTTTTTAAAAGCAAAAATAATATTAATAAATAAAACATACCATTTGCACCTTTCGATAAAACTATTGAAATGTTTTCTTGATAGAGTTAGTTTATGAATTGGATGAAGTAAATCTTTAGTGACTTGAATGCTCGTTCCTTTACATTGTAATTTAAAAGCCATCAATAGTGATCGTATCTCTAAACTTCTCGAAAGCTTTTCTTTATTTTATTTTCCGAACCCTCCAAAAAGAAAAATTAAAAAAATCTTTTTAAAAGATATATCTCCGCTTAAGTTGACATGACTGAGATAACAGCAGAATTGAGAGAAATAGACAATGCGATATAAAACAGATTTCAAGCATGCCCAATAATAAAAGGAATTAATGCGGTTAAATGTAAATGGTTTAAGCATTTAAAGACAAATGAAATAATAATTCTTTAAATATGAATGATTTTATTATTTAGAACATAGTTTCTCAAACTGTTCGACGCGACTCTCTGGTGGGGAGGGCGAGCACATTGAAAAGTCGAAATCAAAAGATTGTTCTTTAAAGATTATTAATTTACTGAAAGAAAACAAACAAAATGCATTCTGACATAATAAAAAAATAAAATACTCATTTCCACTGATATAATACACTTATATAATTAATTTAACATTAGAAAGTTAAAAAAAAATTAGTAATTACCAGTGACCACACGGGCTTGTCATATATAAAATTATATAAAAAAATTAACACTCATCTTCATAATTTGGACAGTTTATGTTTAATGTCTTAACTGCCGATTAAAAGTTACGCATTTTGCTCCCCAATAAAATCCGTTTCACGTAGGTACACATACTATGTGGGAGGGGATACGCAGCAAATAAGCGAATCATTCGAACACACTGTCAAAGTCATTTTAATACATTGTGAAGCCTTCCGAAAATTTTATGGATGGAAGGGCGCAGAAAGGATCATATTTCGGTGAAACGTATATATATACTTCCAAGGCAATTAATGTTTTGGCTTAGCGAAACGTTTATATTCACCAGTGGCACTTACGAGATTAAAGTACTATTGCAGCCTTAGCGTAAGGGTATAGTATTATTGTAGTCAATACATTGTTATTGTTTGGGGGATGGTTCAATGGAAATTATGATTGAATATTGTGTCACAAATATTGAAAGTTTGAAAAGCACAGATTAAGAATACCATTTTTAAACCGTTTTACTAATTTTACAAAATATGTACAATACTCTTTATATTTAGATGATTAATGAGAGAACTATAGAGGGAGAGTAAAGGTTTTAACAGCTGTAAAAAAGAAGCAATATGCGTAACATATCAATTTTATTTAAAAGAAGCGCATTTACATTTAATGGACTTGGACACATAATTCGATTATATTTAAAGCTTTATTATTTTTCTCTTTCTACCGATCTTTTAAAGTAATTAGTTTTTTTTATATTTTTATACATGTTAACAATTCAAAATATAGGAAATATCAGAGGTTTTTTTTTTTATTTTTAATTGCAGTATTAAAAAGCACTATATTGAAATTTTCTCAGCATTTAATCAAACAATATTTAATACAATGAATATTAAATGAAACCAATTAATTAGTATGTAATCCAAATTAGTAAGAAAAGGAATTTGAAATCAATCCTGGTATAATTTTATAGCTACCGAAGCCTTTTATTTGTGTAAAAAATAAATTAAGGATAAATAAAAATTTGACTAAACACAGCAGAAAATAAACTGATTGAAAAAGCTTCATTGAGAGTAACATTTTAGGTTCGGGGACCAGTTTTTCGAAAATTGAGTTTCAGAAGAATTTTATTGATTTAAAGAATATATATATTTAGGTTTAAAGTAATAGATAAAATATAGTGATTATATTAAGTAAATAATATGTATCATCTTAGTTTGCGAAAAAAATATTATTTGTATGAGACTGTAGTAAACTTTTCAATGTTAAGAAAAACAGCTTAAATAAAAATACGTTGTACATAATGTAATTTCAATTCCATTGATATGCTTCTTGACCCATTTCACACACTATAGGATGAAACATTTTTAAGAAATAAATATCTTATAAGCATTCAAATCTTACGTTAAGGATTTTTTGTCAGAAATGCCTTATGTTCTAAACTAAAAATTTCCATAAAATATGAATGTATGCAAGTGTTTTAAAAACTGTGGCATGTTACCCTCTAATTGAATAGCCATTGAACTTTTTTTATTGTTTTTAAGAAAACTCTCTTTTCATGTAGACATTATCATGGTAATTTCATTCTTCAAAAAACACATTTGAAAAGTATTTTTATAAAAAGATAAAGTAAACATTAGAAAAAAATTAAGATTGTTCAGTTTAATATATTATTCCTTCTACTTCATCAAAGCTTGATTTTTATTTTTTTATTTTTTACTAATGGTCTTGACACCAGAAGCTAAAAAAAAGCATTTTAAATCTAATCAGATGGATTTTTTAGAAAGAAAGTTTTGATAAATAACTTTCAGTATGGAATAATACAATTACTGTCATAAAATTTGAATAAACAGTAGTAACTTCTTACAAAATCGTTACTCGAATTCCTTATGTCCAAGGATCCAATATTTATAATACATCTTTCTGCATACACTTATTAATAATCAGTGATAAAAAATAACAGATCACGTTTATATATTTCTCGAAAAAGAAAATCACACAGACTGTCTCATATCACATTTTACTTCTAAAGAAATATATATTTTAAGAACTTATACTTTAATTTGTTGTCAAAAGCCATTCATAAAAGAAATATATGACTTTTGTTTCAAATTTTCCACACTAAACACAAAAGAATTGCAGAGTAATTCCAAATGTTTCATTGTATACATGATAATGTATATTTTAAACATTTTGAAATAATCCAAACCGTTACAGAAAGTATTTTAAAATGATGCTGTCCTACGTTTCATTATTGCATGTATTGATTCTTTTTTTTTATTAAAATTGTTAAGTATCATTTAAATGAATTCCTACTTGTTACAAATATATATGGAATGTACTATGTGACAACCAAACAGATAAGGAAGCAGTGAACAAAGTAAAACCATGTTCCAATAAAAGTTAACTGCTAAATAGCCACATAAAGCATTGTTTATTACGTTCGAGTATCAAAGGGTAATAGAAAGCGTTCTTGTTTCGGGTAGACACAAACAATATTAGGAAAAAACATGGTATCATGGATGCTTATAATTTACTTATGCAACAGCATCGAAAAACAGGGTTGTAAAGGAAGCATCACGATGAACCTTTATTTCCCTACAGACAAACTGATCAAAGTAATCTACGAAATGCTCTTAGAAAGTGTAGTAAAGTGCATTTTGTCCCATTATACTCATGAGATACATAATCCATTTATGCTACTACTTCCGCTGAAATTGGGTATGCTGGTTGTTTTTCTTCAGTGTGGATTATTTTGCTTTATATGTGTAAGATTTTCCGTTCGATTTTAGTGTGCCTTTGTGATGTTGAACTTTCCTTAATCCTTAATTAATAGATATATGTGATCAAGTGGTTCTTTGATCTGAATATTGATTAATGAGATCATGCTATTCTTAATTGACACATAAAAAGTTCAGTAAGATTTACAGTAAGTAATAGAAAAAAAAGCGTAATTTAGGTATTTTTGACGTGAAAAAAATATTTGATAATAAACCTGACACTATTCTTTCATATTTTTTTAATAAATTTTATTTTTCTATCCAGAAAGAAGTAGGATTTATTTGAAATAAAAAATAAACACTGCCTATGACAATCTGTATAAAAAAATATTTACTTAAAATTTAACAAAATCTTTGGAAAACGCAAAATTTATATCCTTTTGTTTAAATAAAATTTGATTTTGATTATTCGTACGTGCTCATTTATTAGATATAGTTAAGAAATAAAAATATTATTTATTATAAAATTTGATTATGTTAAAAGAAGAAAGCAATAAGCCCACACACAGTATTCTGATTTCAATTTAAGTGCTTATGATTGAAATGTAATGCTAATGTATTCATAATTTGAGACTGCGGGTTTGCGATACTTACTAACTTTTCCGAATAGATAATATTGAGACATTTTCATAGCTATAAATTATGTACCAGGGAGTAAAAAATCGCCAAGATTTCAATTTCGTAAAAATTGTGTTTAACAATGTTTAATGACCCGCAAATATACCAGATTATTAAGAAGGAACTTACTTTAAAAATGTTTTGCTTTACCTTAAAAAATATTTATGGAAGTAGGAAGGAAAGGAAAAAGATAAGAAACATAAGAGAGAATTATTGTATTTATTTTTTTAATTTAGTCAAATAACTGCAATAGAAAATTATAATTTTATAATACTTTTTCAGAAAAATTTGAAGAAAAGAACCAAATATAAGTTTAGTGAATATGACTGTTTTTTCAAATAGTTTAAGATTATTCAATTTGTTCGGAATAACTAATTTAAAATGTATTTTCAAAAATTTAGTCTTATTTTTTATCAAATGAAATATTTTTCATTTCAATTCCAATTTTATAAATCATGTTACAAATTGTCTGATACCTTGAAGTAATGGGGGAAAAGGAAAACATATTAAGTGTTTTGTTAAAATAAGTAGTAAGTTAAAATTTGGAACTATTATTCGATATTCGCTATTTAAAAACTAAACGATATTTTAAAATGAGGAAACGGTTCAATTTAAAAATAAGAGGTTCGATGAAATCATGAAAAATCAAAAATCTCAGGAATTTTCCCTGTAGTATTTAATCAGCTATTGTATTCAAAGTTTTACAAAATAATAAAGATAGATCAAAATAACGAATTATGTAATAAGTCAAAATTTCTCTGTCAAAATTCCATCCCACTGAAAACGAGATAACGTCAAATCCAAAGTTACACTCCACAAGCACTCCTGATTGGATCGAAAATAAATGGATTTAAATCCAGAAAAAAGGAAGAATATTAGATGGTAGTCTTATAGTCTATTTATTGTTAATATACATGTATCCGGTAGTGGTTAAATCCAGAGGAAAATCTATTTGTTTGACAATGTTTCTATTCTGCTTTCTATTTGAACGACCATTTTTCTATACTATTTTCTCAAGCATTTGTTCCCTTTTGGATAATTGCAAGTTAGTTAAATTGTGATGAGTACTCTGATTTTTCCTGTTTCTTCTTTTTTTAAGGAAAACATATTATTTAGAAATAGAAAAATCAATTTGTTACTTTTATTAATATAACGAATTTTGAATTAAAGAACTCGGATGTTTCGACATTTATCTGAAGTATTTAAAAAATAAGTTTACAGCTTTTGAAATCAATTTTTATTTAACCAAATTAATATTCTTTGTTTTTCTCCATAAAAGTATATGTTGGCTAAATCTAGAACTTACTAAATAATTTAGAATGAACTTTTATATATAAAATAAATATTCTTGACTCAAAAGTAATTAGTTTATTCAAACGTGGGGAGAAATAGTTTTGCTGAGATTTTGCAGTAACACGTTCCATAAAACGCAGATAACATATCTCCATTTAAAATAGCTTAATCTACATATATTAAATAAATAACTATGTACCCAGGGTGATATTATCTTTTTTCAAAATATAAGCATATTGCTAATTAATCATAATTTAATATAAATGTATAGGGCATTTTTAAAAAGTATATTTTATTTTTAAGGAGCACGAAATAGTATTATAGAATAGGTTTTTATAAAAAGGATAAAAAATAAAAGGTTTTTATAAAAGGTTTTTAGATAAATATACGCACATAATTTGTATAACACACAAATCGAAGATAAAAAAAATAACTAAAAAAAATAAAATTAAGGTATGATAAGTTTAATCAGTTATACAAATATTCTAAATAATGACAAAAACATATTCGTTGATAGAAGAAAGCTTAATAATACTGTACTCTAAAATGTGTAACTAATCTAAGGAAATCTGGAAACAAAAGCATACATTTTAAACAAACACTATTAGAATAATCAGAAAAGGTTGCTCTACATATCGTAAAATTACACTCATTTCCTGTTTGTAATGATGAAACAAATAAAAGTTGATTCACATTTAATGAAATAATAAAATGAGCATAAGGAATTAATAAATCAATATCTTAAAGCGAGCGAGAAGGAGGTTTTCTTCACATAATAAAATTTGACAGAATTGAAATTCAATAGGAAAATAAAATTACTGAGCCACTAAAGCCAAGTTTACGATCCATTTCAGAGGTGAAATTTTATTGCACCTTCGGGCAGTTGGGTTCTATATTTCAATCCACCTTGAATACATTGAAGGTAGTTAAGCATCATAATGGGCTATTTGGTATGTTACGAAGGCATTATAATTTTTTCTGTTCTTCATCTTAGAGAATCCTCAACTGCTAAATATATCGAACTAAATTCTTCAAGACGTAATTTAAATTAATCAACAGTTTATTTCACCATTTTTGCAGTTCAAATTTTTTACTAAAATTTAGAATTCTTACCTTGTTTTACGGCCAATGACGTAATATTACACTATGTAAACTATTTTTCTACGTGTAAGATATATTATTAGAAAACAATAAATATAAACATTCAGGTAATCGAATTCCTTTCTAATAAGAGGACATATGTATAACAAAACTCTATTCCTATATTATTCTAAAATTTCAATTTAAAAATATAAAATTAAAAGAAAATTATTATTTTATACTCTAACGAGCAAAATATTAGCAATAGATACATTTTTTTGCGTACGTACAGCCATAAAGTCATGTCAAAGTGGTTGTTAATCACTATTGACAACCACTACAGTAAAAACTCAGCTGCTCAGCAAATAGGTTACGTCGGTGCTTTTTAAACTTTAAATATTTGCGACCCAATATTCAGTCACAATTTTCACCGCACCCCCTCCATACAATAACAATTTTTGAATTCAAGAATAATATACTATGGCGTAAAGCTACAATACGATTTTAATTTTAACCCGTACACTGTATCAAGATAAGTATGGAATTTTGTATATGACAAGCCCATGAGAGTCAGTAATAATTACAAATCAAGTTCCTAAATTAGTATTGATAAATTAATAATAAAATACATTGCGCAGTATTGATACATTTATTAGTATATTATATCAGTATAAATATGTATTTTATTTTTTCTAGGTCAGAATGTATTTTGTTTTCTTTCTTTTAGAACATTTGTAATTTTTTAAATCTTTTATTTTCGACTTTTCAATATGCTCGGGTCCATCTAACAGGGTTATCACGCTCCCCTAGGGGAGGTGAACCCCACAGTTTGAGAAACACTGGGTTACGCTTATCCAAACATCATAAATACGACATCAGAAGGAACGTCACTGCAAGCAAAAGTGTGCATACAAGCGATCAGTGATTAATTGAAACAAGATACGAGATCAGAACAGACAGCTCAGCTTCTGCGTACCACAACAGGACAACAGATATTATGACTTACTGTAGTAATCTGTCTGTATACCCATATATATTCACCCATAGTCCGTAACTTTGCAAGTCATTCACAGCAGCCCATCGGTGGTGCCACTTACAGTATGTCAAGAACACAAAATTGTCTCAGCAATGTAGATCCGTTCTGTTTACTGGGCAGCTTTTTGATTTTGAAAAATAAATATCCGTTCAGTTTATTTGGTGGAAGGTAAGGCGAAATGGGTTCATAATTTGACATCATGGAATACGATCGGTAGGATTGTCCTAGAGTACTTTTGAGGGGAGACGTTATGTTAAAATAACATACGGAGTTCCATCTTTTAGACAACGATTCTCTTATTAGAGGTCATTATTATGATTGGAATTATCGTCAAACTAGTGATTTTGCTCTGAGATGCCATTGACTTATGCTTAGGGGGAAAACGGAAATTCACAGCCACACATGACATTCTGCAGTTGAGGCTTCTAGGTAGCGAGGATATTTGAAGAATTAATTTTCCAGCGTTTTCCTCTCATTTAAATTCCATCTATTATGTGGGCGATGCTTTGTAAAAACGCCAGGTAGCAGGACATGTATTTTACTCATCATCAAAGTAATAAAACAAAAGCTTTTATAGAGTGATAATTCTTAATTAAAGAACTGTTGGAAAATTTATACGAGTATGAGCAGACCGTTTTACGCAACCATTGATGTTATAGGGAAGGTCATATTCCTTATTAAGAGACTTCGGCTTGTTGTTCTTCCTCATTGTCATACCATATAATTTTACGCTCATTCCTGTTAGTAAAACCTTTTTCTGCTGTTTTTTTTTCATAAAATTTGCGCGCAATCAGTCTTAAGCTGCTACGGTTTCATCAACTTTTAAATACTATTGCGCCTCTGTAGTGGGAATTACAAATCATTCAAATATTTGTTTTTTGGAATAATGACATGACCTGTGAATAGCTCCACTACCTGAAATTTCCATTACAATTTTAAGAGTGATGACCATCAAGCTCTGGGCAAGTCATTCACAGATTGAGAACTCGTGTATTTATAATTCGTCTGTTTCATAACCGTATGTACAAATGTACCATTTTATGTCGTTTGCCGAAGACGACAATTGCAACTAGGCCTACATTACAGTGGTTACCATAACTATGTATTACAGACGTATGTGGCTGCAGCGGCGAGTTAAACAACAACCGCTGATAAATTAATTTCACGAATTTATATCTTTTGATGATCAGTGATCTATCTGGGGACATCACGTTGAGAAATTACATGTTCTTCAATTATGCATCACTATAGCCTCTAGATTCGATTTTTATGGTATAAGATGAATAGGATTTTATTATAGTAAAATTCGAATATTGAAACTTTTAATAATCCTTTTACAACTCACCAATTACCAAATTGTATTTGAGTCTTTAGTCATCCATAACTATCAACACCAACTAACGCCTACATTTGACAAGAACCATGCAAACATTAAAAAAAATGTAAACAATTCATTACCTAGAAATTTGCACTTTCATATGAAACTAATTCTGCTCTTAATCTTTTGTCATTAAAAAATTATAATTATTGTTTGGCAAGTGACTTTAATATACATATAAATATATTTGATTTTCTAAATTATTAAGATTTGAAAAAAAAATTAAGCTTACAATAAATTATACTTATTGTTTTGAGATATTTTTATGTTCCTTAAGTCGCATTGTAAAACAAAGCAAGAAACAAAAGACGCGCTCTTCTAATGATGAGTGGGATTATAAATTCTATATAGTTATTATAAAGAACCATTGTATGCTTATTGTATAAATTTAGCTGTACTCCCTAATAAAAACATTAAAATTGAATGAGTTTAACACTACACATAAAAAATTCCCAATACAAGGTTTCCAATAAATTTGGAAATTTGAAAGAAAAAAATTATTCTATATTTCGACACAGCAGAATCTATTTATCAAACATTTTCCATAATAATAAAAAGCAATATCCCATAAGATTGCACATATATTGACAAAGAAGATGAAATAATTAGTGAAAGGTGAGATTATTATAGAAACTATGTTATCGGTCGAACAATTTTGATGAATATAAAAAAATAAAAGAAATTGTTACATATATATATATATATATATATATATATATATATATATATATATATCTAAAAATTATATGCATTTATCAGTTGTAATAGAAAAAACTCAATTTATAGCAACATACTTTGAATCGTATTGGAATCGTTGTATTCAAGAAAGTGTAATCGTTTCGCTGCAATTAGATGAGTCTATCAACACGTTTCAAATACTTCTCAGTTATGCATTACTACACAGATAGTTTTCGAACTCTTTTCCATTAAAAAAAGGATGTCTAAGAATTCTTTCTTTAAAAAAACATACAGAATTAGCAATTCATATTCATCTCTTTGCAGAAAAATAATATAGTTTCAGGAAAATTACAACGTGTTGTGCACCTGCAAAGAAAGGAAATAATCGAATAATTGCGTTATTTAAGAAATATCCAATGTTTCCAGAGTTTTCATTTTATCACTTCTTAATTTACGAAGAAGAAATTCTACAAAGGGAATAATTTGTTGTATAATGTACTAACTATAAAAACTTTATACATTTCATAAGTAATTCAATATTAAATTCAGATTTTTTAAACTATTTTCACTAGGAGATGACGCATAAAGGTCTAAAACAGCACACACAGACACACTCACGCGCACACAATCTCACACACGCATTCACACGCACTCACTATCACACACACGCACACACTCAGCCATCTTTTTCACGCACTGAAATAAGATGGCTGAAAAAAAAGGACACTTGAGTGGTTTTCAATTAATTACCTAAGATTAAAGAATTCTTAACATCCTGGAATGAGAACTGTGTGCAACTGTAGCAAATACCATGTTTCAGCTGTAATGTAGATTTAACATTGAGATTTTAAGAGCTAAATTTGAAATTACATGGTAGAAATCAGCTTATTGCTTCAATAAATCTCATGAATTCTTTTAAAGTAAAATTATTGCTCTGGAAATCCCACGCGGAGAAAGGAAAAAAAAAGTTTTCTTATTTTTCAAATTTAAATATACCAATTGAAAATTCTTCGATAGAAAACTGCACAACTCATAAATTTCCCAAATATTTCTATAATTTATTGTAAGAATGTAATGATCTGTTTGAAGTATTATCTGATTTAGAAGCATTTATAATATTCTTCATTAAACCTTTGGCTCATATGTATGATGATATTGCTAATAAAATTGCAACATACTTTAACATTTCAAATAAGGAGGGGTTAGAATTAAAAATTATATATATAAAAAATGATTCAGGATTAAAAAGACATTATCGCAGAGACTAATTTATAATTTATTTTACAAATGTAATTCCTTATTGCCGAGAAATATTATTCAAAAATTGAGCTATATTTATGCATCAAAATTTCTCTGTGAATGTTTCTTTGAAACATGAATGGAAAAAATGGACTTAACATTCTGTCCTCACTGTATCATCACCAACTGTAGGATTTTTGTAATCATATTTTGTTCTCATCTTATGAGAGAAAAATCTGTATAAGTAATAACACATCTTTATATTAATATTTATTCAAAATAATAAATGATGGAACATTTATCTCTCTAAAATTATTTATTCCATTTCTGTTTATCTATGTATTGGATTATTTTTTCCTTAATTGG
Organism: Trichonephila clavipes; assembly: GCA_019973935.1. NCBI lineage: Eukaryota > Metazoa > Arthropoda > Arachnida > Araneae > Nephilidae > Trichonephila > Trichonephila clavipes. The sequence goes on from BMAU01017720.1 coordinate 1,097,805, forward strand.
AATTTAAAGATATAATATTACATATTGTGTCATTCTAAATGAGTCATACATTACAAATTTCAAACAGAAGAAAAAAGACAAGCTTTAACCTTAACAAACTATTTTTTAATAGATATTTATTTCGAATAATAGACAAGTTGAAGCATGCCAAGCTTTTATGGAGTATGTACTAATGGGTGCTATAGCTAGCTAAAAGCAGTCTTGGTATGTGAAATCAAAGCAATGAAATATTCGCTGCACAATTATTGCGCTTATTATCAGGATAAATCACTAAAACATTTTGATGATTATTTAAGCTAAATTTTGAAATTCTAATTGTGTGCAATATATCGCTGAATCCTCAACAACTACAATCAATAAAACATTTCAATGTTTTAATTAGTGTGATTATCACTTTATTTTTTTTCTATATGTTTTAAGTCTCATATATTTGACACTATAGAATCTGAAAATCAGAGAATTTTTTAAATTAATTTCTGTATGTAAAAGAGTGTGAATTATGCTTCTATAATTCTTTTCTAAATCGAAAGTATTTAAAAAAATTGTATACATCATGTAACTCTGAATAATAAAATACAAAAAAGCTGAACATCGAACATGTATATACCATCACCGCAGACTATCGATGGGCCAAATTAAATCATTTTATTTCTGCAATGCCATCTTACCACTTGCGTAATGACATTTTTTAATTAATTCCTAATGAATCACATAATTACTCAGCTTTAAATTGGTTATTTTTACGTCTTAGAATTCAGAAGGTATAATTTCATTACAAAGCTTTAAAAAGCAGCGATAGCTTAAATAGTTAATCACACGTTATATTAAGAAATTTCAACTATTAAATATAAATATGGAATAGGATAATACTAGAATACATATATGAAACAGAAAACGAAAAAGAACAAATATTAACTTTTGTATTTTAACTGTAGCAATAGAAAATAAGACATTATGTAGATAAAATCACATTTATTTTTCATAAATTCTTGAGCCTGTCATGAATAAAAAACTGCGTTAAAATACCTTTGATGCAGCAGTAAACTTCTTTGTCATGGTTTAACCAAATTAAAATTAAAAGTTTTAACACGAATTAAAACGACCGCGAGAAAAAAATTCTTACCTGCTTCAATGACAACTTAATCTTAAATTCAACTTGATTTGAATGATGCAACATATTTAATCTAAATATTTTGAAAACAAAAGAATTACATTTATACGAAACTAAAAACATTTTCTTTAGAATTAAACTATATTAACAACCAAGGCCTCAATTTATTGACAATTTACTTTTCGTTCTTCGCAAGAAACAAGTTGTAAAAGTACTTTATTCAGTTTAAGGCGAGTTACAGAATATTTCTTTATTTAATGTTATTAAATTTCCTAAAATATTCAAAATAATGTCATTTTAACAATAAATTTTAGCAAGAGACATTAAAAAAGAACTGCAAAAATTCGGCAATCTCAGTAGGTGTGTACCAAATACAGCACAGGAACAGCATCATATTTCTCCATGTTAGGTTAGTTAAAATCAAAAATAAATATATAACCACAATTTAACAATCATTCATGAAAGAAAAGAAAATTATGTTTTTCCCAAACTGAAAAATGAGCATTATTGTAAGTAAATATATTTTAAATATAGATGCATTAATCTCAGTTGTAGTGTATCCTTTATATTAAAAGAAATATAGGCTCGTATAAAATTTTATATAATTATTTGCTATATCAAACAATTTTGAAAATGATTTTGTTTGTATGTCAAAAAATAAATACAAATCACTATTATATTGCAACAGAAAATAAATTATACTAATAAATAAAACTAGAAAAAAAGAAATGCAACTAATTTAAAAATTCTTAGGTATAGAATTTCACCATCCTCATTCCAATAGTTAAAATCGGTTTTTCTCTTCAGTCCCAAGGATATAAATTCATTAGGAAGCGCCAACTCTTCTTCATAAACAAACTCCTTAAACAGGTAAAACGTTCTAATTAAAAGTTTCCGAAACCCGCTTCTAGAAAGCATCCATTTTTGTCGCTTCCTGAGAGATTAAACATAATTACTCTCTCTTGTAAATATTTCGAAAGGGATTTGTGAAGCTTAAGAAGCAAGAAGTATATCAGGAAAAAGAAACAAAGAAAGCTTCCTAATTAATTCGCGGAATATATTTACTTGATCTTCTTAGTTCATAGCCCATTTAGAAAAGCAGCTTTCTTGCAAAATGCATTGATAAGTTTAGGAAGCTATTTAAAAGTTATCGACTTATGATGAAGCTGAAAACCATTTTTAATAAGTTTTAATTTGCTTTTGATGAAGTCCGGACAAGATATCCTTATTACGCCAAATTGAAAATCAATAAGAAGCAAATATTCAAAGTATTTATCGCTGAAAGGATTTTGGGCTCAGTTTTAAATTTTATAAATGTTTGTGGCTAGAAATGAAGTTTAAATTAGTATTTTTTTTTACTTATGTAATAAGTATTTTAAGGAGCAAAGTTTCTTACATATTGTTTAGCATTAAGAAAGAAAATTATGGAATTTGAAAATATATTCATAATTTTCAGGATGTTATGTTTCCAATATTAAGGGTTTCAACTTTTCAAATTGTTTTACGTTACAATTACTGAATTATTTTTAATCTCTTAATATAACGTGTGCTAAATGTTTTAGTAAAATATTGGTAGTAATGCAAACTTAATGAACAAAAGACTAAATATATACCAGAAACTAATACTTTAATTAAGTATACTTAAGAATTTGAAAAAAATTATTGACATACTAATGAAATAAATAGTATTTTATTTTCACTTTTTATTCATTTATTTATTTTTACTTTTAAGCAATTACAAATACATATGGTTTCACTAATAATAAACATAACATCACCAGAATTTTTACAGCGAAACATGTATGTTCTGTTATACACCAGAATGTGAAGAAAAATACAACACTATATATATATATATATATATATATATATATATATATATATATATATATATATATATATATATATATATATATATAAATGACATGTTTTGGAGCCAGAATCAGACTTACTTTAAAAAGGCCTTTATACAAGAATCTGTACATCTCTTCTAACGCAAAGAGCAGATATCAAAAAGCACGCCACGGTGTGTTTTAAGAGGGTTAACACTTAAAACACATATGTGGTAAGTATCGTGGATTTTATGAGTCTAGTTGAAAGTTAATGCTGACATATAGTGCTATTAAATATAACGATCTGGAGTTAGAAATGTTTATTGGCTAGGCCATATGTTCCGAAGAAATAAATGGGTGATTATTTTGATACTTGAAGTTGAAATGAAAAATAAGAGTTAAGTGCTAGGTAGGGAATTTAATTTCTGATTCAATTTAATTATCATTACATATGTGTGAAAACATGATTTATAGTATTTATAATGTTACATATGCTTCCTTGAGTAACTGCAACTTGCAATATGACTTCTAAGTAATTTGTATTCAGGAAGTAAATACCATTTATAGTAACATACGTAGAATGTTATACACTTATTTCCAAAAGTTAAGCACGAAGATGTAAAATGCAAAACAATCATCAAATACTGCTTTGATTGACACAAAATTTGGCAGTAAAGTAACATATATATTTATACACACAAAGCAGAATCAATAATTATATACAGAAATGAGAACAATATTAAATGTTTGAAAGTTATCAGATAATGTTATACTGGATACATAACCTTCTAACTGGATACCTTCCTCCTGAATAGTTATTTCAAAAACGTTTTACTCTTATATTGCTATTCCCTTCAAAAATGCAACAGACTTCAATTCTTTCCCCCTTTTAAAACTTGGGAGGTCGAAAGGGAACAACTTTATGACTTAGTTCGGCGTCTTTAATCAGTAAGAACCAGGATAGCAATCGTTTACAGCTAGCTGTTGTTGCCTTGGGCAATCTTGTATGAAACCGTAGTTCCACTTTGTCGTTTTCCCCATAGATTCAGTCACAGTAAAATTAAATTAAAATGCAGGGTAAAAAAAACATGAAATAAATGGCGTGTTAAAAGTTGAAAAATAGTTATATTTTCTTCAAACAAAACTTATTTTTCTGTCATTTTTAAAAATTAAAAAAATTTATTTTGGAATTGCGATTTGAACTAGAAAAATCATCCTGTATTCATTTTTTGAATATAAGAGTAAAGAAAACGCTCACTTTCCTGTTTTTAAAAAAAGTTATGAGGTAAAAGAGTAAAAGGCCCTATCTTTTTTTTTTAAACAATAAGACAATTAATGGTGCATATATTTATGAAATAAAACAGATCTTTCTCTATTCAATTATATTTTTAATTTAGAATAACATAAAAAAATGATTTCAATACTTTTAATTTATTTAAATTTAAATCATTTAAATGATATTTTTATGTTAACTGAATATTTTTTTTGGAAAAAATCTAAATTTTCATTCTAGTGCTCTCCTTTTCGAACTCCTTGTATTAAATAAAAAATATCTCTTCTACATCGGCATTTGTGATGGACATAACACACATTCAGTCAATAATTTTTAATTTAAATAGGGGATATACTTCTTCAAATGCGCATGACAGTACTTCTAAACCATTTTCTACTCAAATTATATTTCTTATCTTTCTGTTTCTTTTATTACAAGGAAAAATGTCACATATCAATAACTACATTTCACACAACTCAGTCATTACAAATTCTATTGTGAGAAAAGTTCTCCTAATTAATTTTTGTCTTTCAAAACAGTACACTTAAAACAATTTTTTGTTCAGTGAAGTTAACCGACAGTTCCACAATGTATTCATACCAAATTTTAAAAAAACAAATTTAACACTTGGAAATGTATCCTGTATTAAGTTTTTCAGTATACACAAATATTTCCTGCTGTAGGGAAGATATAGTATGAGATGTGGTGTGCGGTTGTGAAAGAATGTTTTCGTACGTGTAGACTATTTTTGAAAATTTAAATATCACTGAAGCTGATCATATAACTGCAAATGAACCTTATTTTAATGTGTGCTGGTATCAAAGTAAAACACTTTACAATATTAATCAGCCTATGTGTTTATTCTCAATATCAAACTATTCGCAAAATAATGGCTTACAACTTCTATTCAAATTGTAAAAAGAAACTGAAATATAAATATATCTTACTGCAGTCAAAAATATTCATAATATGTAAGTATCCTATTTCTCCACTTATTTCTGTACATTTTAAAAACTGTAGCTGAATGCAATTTTTATATTTATAAACGAGGCATAACAGCTCACACAGTTGTAAAAAATGTCTTTATCATTTTTAAATATACTACTATAAAACGAATATTGATTGTAAGATCAGTTGAAAAATCCTAAAAGCTTTTAGAGGAGCTAAAAACATGTAATTTTGGATTGATCAAATTTTTAATATAATACACAAATATACATGTTATTAAGCAAATACATTTGAAAAATCAAACTTCCTTCTGAAATAAACTTAATTTAAAGAAAAATGTTTAATTGCAAATGAGTGGAAATACATGTTTATCTAAAGGGATATCCCCAAAGTGAGGTAATCCTCAAACTTAAGACTCAAACTCAGTGGCACAACAATTCATGAGGTTCAGAAACTACTGTGCCCATCATAATACCCGTGACCATTGGACGCTGAGGTGCATGAACAGATGTCCCGATTTCGTGGTCTGTCTGAACAGAGACCTTCAGTGATTAAGACCCGAAGCAAGCTTGGTACTCATTTATCTACCCAATGTAGCGGGGATGAAAGGCAGAGTCGACTTTGCGCAGCCCATTAAAGAGAACCCCAGACCTGTGGTGGGGAAGCACTATACACTACCACTCGATCCTATTCAGTGAAAAATAAAAATATAATGTTAGAATCTTATATAAATCCCTAAAGAATGAGGGATTCCAAACTTTTTCATGTAAACTGTTTAGACGGAAATGGTTAATTATGAACATTTCACAAGTTGCATAGATTAAAATTAACCGTTATAGTTTAGATAAATTTTTAAGGGTGCAAAAGGTGTATTTCGGCTGCACGAATTAATTTTAAAGGAATACGGTTACGAAAAAGTAGTGCAAATCTATCTAAAGTAGGGTTAGCATTAAGAAAGAAAATTATGGAATTTGAAAATATATTCATAATTTTCAGGATGTTATGTTTCAATATTAAGGGTTTCAACTTTTCAAATTGTTTTACGTTACAATTACTGAATTATTTTTAATCTCTTAATATAACGTGTGCTAAATGTTTTTAGTAAAATATTGGTAGTAATGCAAACTTAATGAACAAAAGACTAAATATATACCAGAAACTAATACTTTAATTAAGTATACTTAAGAATTTGAAAAAAATTATTGACATACTAATGAAATAAATAGTATTTTATTTTCACTTTTTTATTTATTTATTTTTTTACTTTTAAGCAATTACAAATACATATGGTTTCACTAATAATAAACATAACATCACCAGAATTTTTTACAGCGAAACATGTATGTTCTGTTATACACCAGAATGTGAAGAAAAATACAACACTATATATATATATATATATATATATATATATATATATATATATATATATATATATATATATATATATATATATGTCAGGTTTGAAAGTTTAGGTTCAAAATTAAGGAAGTAATAAATGAAAATAGAGCGAACTCTTTACCATCGCGTAAGGATTTATGAGTAAACAAGCCTGTTAAAAGGAGCAACGAGCGCTGACGAAGGCGAACGCATACTAAGGAAGGACTTGGCTGGTGTCTCCTCGCTGCGATGTTGTATTTGGTAACGCCCGGTTGCGCGGCAAAAGGTCCGCCATGTTAGATTATATATGATGAAAGCGTAATAAAGGAATATTGTGAAGATGATGCCCTCCTCTTTATTTTACCAGCAGGCCTGGGGCCTGTCAAGAGCCGGCAGGATGATTTAAAGTACTGCAAAATACGCGAGGAAACCAATGGAATGAACGTCAACAATTTTTTTTCGAACGAGCGACTGCATTGAAAACGATACTACCATGGAAGACGACTCTTTCCGACAGGAGTCACCAGTCAACACATCCAGGGAAACTTTCTTTTTTCCTGAATTTGATCTTAATAAGTTTAGTAGTTTGGAGAGTTTTCTTGAATGTTTTGATAAACAATGTTTGGAATATCAAAAAGAAGAACAATGGAAAAAAGCAAAATTTGAGTGGGATGATGATGAGGAATACTTTTCATCACCAGAGAAATTTACCCCTTTTCTTCTCCTAACCAGATAAAACGTTGGGGGCTTAAGAGAAAGTTTAAAGGTGAACAGAAAAAGACACGTCCTGTGACAAAAGTAGATAAGTTTATCGAAGAAATGAATAAACATTTTTTTCTGATTTAGAAGATACTGAACTTATCATTGATTAGTCTCTAAGTCAAGACTTGGAATCATCTAAATATTCCAAAATATGAAAGAAATAATTTTTGATGAGAAATGATGTATAATTCTTGCAGGTGTGTATCAATTTTTTCCGATGTTTGAATTCTTATGCACATATATTTTTTATAAATCTGTATATTTACAATTTTTTTGATATATTAAGTGATAATTAATGTTGTAGATATGTTTTTAATAACATTTGAAAACATAAGGTAGTTATAGAATATAACTTTCATTAAAATTTTTATTTGATATTTGTCACATTTTTTTTTATCTTTCAAATTGAAAAATATTTGATCAAAATAAATGATTTTTTTTTTATGTTATCTTAATTATAAAATGTTTTTGTTGTACACACACATTCATTTTTTTTTTTTGTGTAGGTAGACATGCAATTTTGTAGATAGACGTAATATGTATGAATATTCGATAGTTTATATAAAAGTAAATTAAATGTTGAAGCAGACATGTTGTCGAGGAACCCTGTATGCCATTATATATCACCCATTTGTCATTTTTTAAATACTGATGAAATTATTAAATACCAAAATTCAGAGAACATTAATGATCCAAAATATATAAAAATTAATGATGTATTAACAGTTAAGAAAAAGAATTTAAATAAAATTGTAGTACCGTTATCTTTGAGAGAAAAATTAATTACAACTGCACATGAACAATTTGGTCACCCAGGTGTAAAAAAGATGTTAAAATTAATTTCTCCAATTTACTACTGGAAAGACATTATATTAGACATTTCAAATTTTGTTAAATGTTGTGAAACATGTCAATTGAATAAAAAGTCTACACAAAAAAAAAGTATGGATTATTGCAAGAAGTTCCTGTAGTAGAAGAACCATTTGAAATGATCTCACTAGACACTGTAGGAGGATTTAATTATCATAATTCACAAAAGAAATACCTGCATATTGTTCTGGACCATGCTACCAGATATGCTTGGACATTTCCATCCAAAAGTGTCACTTCTGAAACTTATGCAAATTGCTTAAAACAAATTTTTTCAATTCAATGCCCAAAACAACTTTTAAGTGATAGAAATGCTGCATTCACTTCATCTAAATTTAAGAAATTCTTAAAACATCATAATATTAGACAATTACTAACTTCAGCAAATAGACCACAATGCAATGGAAAGAATGAAAGAGTTAATCAGACATTAGTAGCAAAATTAAGATGTAAAGTCAATTCAACTACAAAAACTCCTTGGACAAAATTATTAGAGCAAGTTACATATGAATACAAAAACTCGCCACATGATGTTAATGGCTTTCCACCTGCATATTTAATGTTTGGAACTTTGCCATATGATTCGCCATTAAATAATCAAGTAAAATTAAACTATCCACCTATACAACAAGCTAGACAAATTGCAGTAAACAGAACAATTAAGCATCATAAGATAAATAAACAAAGGTATGATAAACATTATGTTGATGCAAAATTTAAAGTTGGAGATTTAGTCTTATATCAAAATTTCTCATACCCTAATTCAAGTAAACTTCAATCTCCTTATAATGGTCCTTTTAAAGTTGTCAGGAAACTCTCAAATGTTACTTATGAAATAGATAAACCAAATCAATATACAGGAAAATTAACAGATATTGTTCATTCTACAAGATTAAAACCATTTCATTCAAAATCCAATTTCCAATTATGCTAAATTCTTATTTATATTTGTTATAGAGTTTGTTTTCTCAAACATTGGGGGGGGAAGAAGAAGTGCATTGTAATTTTGGGAAGAAGTACATTGTAATTTTAAAAGAAGTGCATTGTTATTTAAAAAAAATAAATAATAATAAAAGTTGTGTTTATAATTTGAATTTAAGACTTGTTTACATTATGAAAATCAAAATTATATGTAATTGAATTTGTATTGTATCTTTATTCATAATGAACACATTATGGAAGACTATTAAAAAAAAATAACTAAATTATGGACTGTATGAAAACATTGTGATGAGGTCATTTTACGATACATTGTGTTATAATAATTTCATTGTGATTATTTGTGATAAGTATATTCTGAAAGTTAAAATATAGTATGTGATGTTATGAAGATTTTATTATGGTTGTATGTTTTTTGAAATGAGTTGATTGAGTAAAGATACTAATAATAAACAAAAGAACTGTGAGATAAACAATAATTGGATGATGAACATTGAACTATGATTTTTCCAAGACAGGACTGTGAAACATTACATTGATTGAACTTTTACCTGTACTTGATATATCTGAAATACCCTTATTTTTCTTTGCATTTTATATTTCTAGTGATATTTTGATATAATGTTGATGTTGTGTTTATTTTGATAAATTTCTGTGTTATAGTTATGTAATCTTTTCTTTTTTGGGAGCTCCTAAAATCATGTTGCTGTTAGTTACTCCATGTATGTCTTTTTTTTATGTATTTACTTTACCATTATTCCTAAACTCATTTTGCTATTACTTATTTTATATCTATTCTTTGTATGTACTTACTTTACCATTATTCCTAAAATCATGTTGCTGTTAGTTACTCCATGTATGTTTTTTTTTATGTATTTACTTTACCATTATTCCTAAAATCATGTTGCTGTTAGTTACTCTCCATATATGTCCTTTTTTATGTATTTACTTTACCATTATTCCTAAACTCATTTTGCTATTACTTATTTTATATCTATTCTTTGTATGTACTTACTTTACCATTATTCCTAAAATCATGTTACTTACTCTATACCTATTCTTTCTATGTATTTATGCACTCATTATATTCCAACATTCAATACCATTTTGAAGTACTTGTAACTTTTCAACATTTATCACTTTATTAACATTGTTTACTATTGGTGCACATTTAGTGAGAATTTCACTTGATCTTATGTTATGTTGTTTAGTACTACTATATTTTTGAATGTGAATTATCTTTCTTATGTTGTTTTTTATTAACCTCATTATTATTATAGTCATAGTGGAAGTATTAGATGTGATATTTTTTCAGAAAAACAATTCTATGTAACACAAAGTTTTATACCAAATTTTTGATACTTTGTTATTCATTATTGCTATTTTTTGTACATGTTAGGATTCACCAGCCCACTCTTTTACACAATTATTATATCTTCTAGATTTTTATTTCATTTGGGGAATTTGATATCATTGAAATATAATTTTTTCCCTGGGGACTTGCCAGTCAGAAATGGCCAATCTGGCTGTGCCAGACTTCAGCGGAGGGGGGAAATTTGTCAGGTTTGAAAAGTTTAGGTTCAAAATTAAGGAAGTAATAAATGAAAATAGAGCGAACTCTTTACCATCGCGTAAGGATTTATGAGTAAACAAGCCTGTTAAAAGGAGCAACGAGCGCTGACGAAGGCGAACGCATACTAAGGAAGGACTTGGCTGGTGTCTCCTCGCTGCGATGTTGTATTTATATATATATATATATAAATGACATGTTTTGGAGCCAGAATCAGACTTACTTTAAAAGGCCTTTATACAAGAATCTGTACATCTCTTCTAACGCAAAGAGCAGATATCAAAAAGCACGCCACGGTGTGTTTTAAGAGGGTTAACACTTAAAACACATATGTGGTAAGTATCGTGGATTTTATGAGTCTAGTTGAAAGTTAATGCTGACATATAGTGCTATTAAATATAACGATCTGGAGTTAGAAATGTTTATTGGCTAGGCCATATGTTCCGAAGAAATAAATGGGTGATTATTTTGATACTTGAAGTTGAAATGAAAAATAAGAGTTAAGTGCTAGGTAGGGAATTTAATTTCTGATTCAATTTAATTATCATTACATATGTGTGAAAACATGATTTATAGTATTTATAATGTTACATATGCTTCCTTGAGAGTAACTGCAACTTGCAATATGACTTCTAAGTAATTTGTATTCAGGAAGTAAATACCATTTATAGTAACATACGTAGAATGTTATACACTTATTTCCAAAAGTTAAGCACGAAGATGTAAAATGCAAAACAATCATCAAATACTGCTTTGATTGACACAAAATTTGGCAGTAAAGTAACATATATATTTATACACACAAAGCAGAATCAATAATTATATACAGAAATGAGAACAATATTAAATGTTTGAAAGTTATCAGATAATGTTATACTGGATACATAACCTTCTAACTGGATACCTTCCTCCTGAAAAGTTATTCCGAAAACGTTTTACTCTTATATTGCTATTCCCTTCAAAAATGCAACAGACTTCAATTCTTTCCCCCTTTTAAAACTTGGGAGGTCGAAAGGGAACAACTTTATGACTTAGTTCGGCGTCTTTAATCAGTAAGAACCAGGATAGCAATCGTTTACAGCTAGCTGTTGTTGCCTTGGGCAATCTTGTATGAAACCGTAGTTCCACTTTGTCGTTTTCCCCATAGATTCAGTCACAGTAAAATTAAATTAAAATGCAGGGTAAAAAAACATGAAATAAATGGCGTGTTAAAAGTTGAAAAATAGTTATATTTTCTTCAAACAAAACTTATTTTTCTGTCATTTTTAAAAAATTAAAAAAAAATATATATTGGAATTGCGATTTGAACTAGAAAAAATCATCCTGTATTCATTTTTGAATATAAGAGTAAGAAAACGCGCTCACTTTCCTGTTTTTAAAAAAAAAGTTATGAGGTAAAAAGAGTAAAGGCCCTATCTTTTTTTTTAAACAATAAGACAATTAATGGTGCATATATTTATGAAATAAAACAGATCTTTCTCTATTCAATTATATTTTTAATTTAGAATAACATAAAAAAATGATTTCAATACTTTTAATTTATTTAAATTTAAATCATATAAATGATATTTTTATGTTAACTGAATATTTTTTGGAAAAAAATCTAAATTTTCATTCCTAGTGCTTTCCTTTTCGAACTCCTTGTATTAAATAAAAATATCTTTTCTACATCGGCATTTGTGATGGAAATAACACACATTCAGTGAATAATTTTTAATTTAAATAGGGGATATACTTCTTCAAATGCGCATGACAGTACTTCTAAACCATTTTCTACTCAAATTATATTTCTTATCTTTCTGTTTCTTTTATTACAAGGAAAAATGTCACATATCAATAACTACATTTTCACACAACTCAGTCATTACAAATTCTATTGTGAGAAAAGTTCTCCCTAATTAATTTTGTCTTTCAAAACAGTACACTTAAAACAATTTTGTTCAGTGAAGTTAACCGACAGTTCCACAATGTATTCATACCAAATTTTAAAAACAAATTTAACACTTGGAAATGTATCCTGTATTAAATTTTTCAGTATACACAAATATTTCCTGCTGTAGGGAAGATATAGTATGAGATGTGGTGTGCGGTTGTGAAAGAATGTTTTCGTACGTGTAGACTATTTTTGAAAATTTAAATATCACTGAAGCTGATCATATAACTGCAAATGAACCTTATTTTAATGTGTGCTGGTATCAAAGTAAAACACTTTACAATATTAATCAGCCTATGTGTTTATTCTCAATATCAAACTATTCGCAAAATAATGGCTTACAACTTCTATTCAAATTGTAAAGAAACTGAAATATAAATATATCTTACTGCAGTCAAAAATATTCATAATATGTAAGTATCCTATTTCTCCACTTATTTCTGTACATTTTAAAAACTGTAGCTGAATGCAATTTTTTATATTTATAAACGAGGCATAACAGCTCACACAGTTGTAAAATGTCTTTATCATTTTTAAATATACTACTATAAAACGAATATTGATTGTAAGATCAGTTGTAAAATCCTAAAAGCTTTTAGAGGAGCTAAAAACATGTAATTTTGGATTGATCAAATTTTTAATATAATACACAAATATACATGTTATTAAGCAAATACATTTGAAAAATCAAACTTCCTTCTGAAATAAACTTAATTTAAAGAAAAATGTTTAATTGCAAATGAGTGGAAATACATGTTTATCTAAGGGATATCCCCAAAGTGAGGTAATCCTCAAACTTAAGACTCAAACTCAGTGGCACAACAATTCATGAGGTTCAGAAACTACTGTGCCCATCATAATACCCGTGACCATTGGACGCTGAGGTGCATGAACAGATGTCCCGATTTCGTGGTCTGTCTGAACAGAGACCTTCAGTGATTAAGACCCGAAGCAAGCTTGGTACTCATTTATCTACCCAATGTAGCGGGGATGAAAGGCAGAGTCGACTTTGCGCAGCCCATTAAGAGAACCCCAGACCTGTGGTGGGGAAGCACTATACACTACCACTCGATCCTATTCAGTGAAAAATAAAATATAATGTTAGAATCTTATATAAATCCCTAAAGAATGAGGGATTCCAAACTTTTTTTTTCATGTAAACTGTTTAGACGGAAATGGTTAATTATGAACATTTCACAAGTTGCATAGATTAAAATTAACCGTTATAGTTTAGATAAATTTTTAAGGGTGCAAAAGGTGTATTTCGGCTGCACGAATTAATTTTAAAAGGAATACGGTTACGAAAAAGTAGTGCAAATCTATCTAAAGTAGGGTTGGTTACCTTACATATTGTCAAACACAACAATGCATTGGAAGCCAATTCCACAATTCGTTGTTATAAAAATGTATGAAAATTGCAAGATTTATTTTTGCATTTGTAATTTATATATGTATAATTTTTCCTGGGAACTTTAAAAGCTAGAGCGGCAGCCATCAAAACCGCGGTTCTCTCTCTGTTTTTCCAGATCGCTCCTGACTAAGCCGGCTCTGCCATAGTAAGTGAAAATACCGGATTTTGTTTGTCAAGATCATTTTATAGCAGACTGCATTTTTCATGTATTTTAGATGGTTGTTTTATATTTTATACATCAATATCTTAATGTCTGAATTCAAATCTACATAAAATTCTTGACATTCGCATCAATGACCATGATAATTTTTATTAGTATATGAATGGGTCATCAAACGATTACATGACTAATATTACCATATTATTTTAACTATTTAATTAATATTATCTATAACATAACGCAGACAAATTTTCTGAAATTTAAAATAAATATTTCGAAAACTACTTCAGATATACTCAAAATTTTTCATTCCAACGCTTTAGCTTCTCAGTTTTGCTTCTATGTAAGAATTTATATTGTAATTGTATATTCATCAATTTTTTTAGTATATTTTTTGCTCTTAGCATACAGTTTTCAACTGAATTGTATGAAATCTTCGAAAAATATTAAAATATACCAAAAAAGCTATATAATAAAATTTGAAATTTTTATTATACTCAAACAATTGCTAAAACTTATGGTAAATAATTTTTAACTGCGCAATGCATTTTTTTTCGAAATTTCAGAAGGAATTTCTAACATAAAATTTCTAGCTTTATACGGTCGAGATTTCAAAAAATATCCAGATTTTAATTACTTATTCAGTTAGCCTTTAAAAAAGATAAATGTTGAGGTATTTTGTATAAATAGATATTTTTGAACAATAATTCGAATGTTTTTGAATAGCTCGAGTTTAAAATTGATTTTTATGTTTGGTTATATGCATAAATGTCTACTGTAAATGTTTCCGTATATTTTTGATTACCATTTATTCAAACATTCAAATTATATAAAAAAATGTGTGTAAATCTTCATTCATGCTGTCTTTTATGTAAACTGAAGTTCAAGCACTTAAAATTCAAAGATAATTCGGTGTATTTTAACAATATGTAACTAGGCACTGTACTTAAACTTCCCTGAACACATGGGCTTTGAAATCTGAAAAAATCTAATAAATCTTAATTAGTTTTTTTTCGTTATTATTTTTATCAAAGTGTAAGAAATTGTTTCAAATGATTTGATGAAGTTTAAATTTATTCATTTTTAGTGGTTGGAAAATTGAAAAGGTTTCAAATTTTAAAGAGTTTGGTGTTTTATTAATTTTTTTGGTATCTTATAATAAAATAATCATGTTTCAAAACTGAAATTTGATTAAATTAAGAAAAATGAAACGAAATAATATACTTAAAAAAAGATAATTTGTCTAACTATATAAAATAGCAGATTGCACTGACACGCCCTAACTTGTTACAGTTTCAATTTAAGGCTGTTTTCGGTCAATGTTAAAGGATAGGGATGAAACAGCAAAGACATTTGTGGGCAGGAAAAAACTCCAATAATAATAAAAAATTTTATGGATATAAAGAAAATAATTGTTTAAAGGATAGTGTTTCTTGAATTTTGATTTTTTGAAAATTACACAGTTTTCAGCATTTTTGCAAAATGAAATTTGACTTTTCTATATTAAAGTATAGGAGGTGGAAACGCAAAAGACATTTTAACAGAAAAATTTTTTTTTAGAGTTGAATTAAATAGTATATAAGAAAGCAAGCTTCCCTCTTTGGACTAGTGTAGCCAGAATTAGGTTTTATGTTTTTCTTAATTAACTTTTTTAAAATTTTAAGTTCATTCTGAATTATTTTTGGCATAGTTAGGACTATCTCAAACAGATGGCACCACCATCGTTTGAAAAGCGAATTTATTCTTGGCTACGAATACTTATTTTTGGCGATATCTTTCTGAAATATAGTCGCCAACTGAAATTATGGTAACTTGCAAATATTGGACAATGGAAAAGGTTTATGATGTACAGAGATTTAACATCTCAAATCTGACGAACTTTCCGATTTAGGAAAGTTTTAAATATTTTCGACATGTGTGCTTTAAAAAAAATCGTTTATAATTATACTGCTTAGATTTTTTTTTTTTTTTTTTTTTTTTTTTTGTCATTGAAGGAATGTCTGTAAGAATATTTAAATTCTGCGAAATGACTTAACGAAGAATGAAAGTATACTTACTTTATACTTGATCGAAAGTTGTGAATTAACTCACAATAAGAACACAAGTTACTACTCCTTACTCAAATTAAAATTTTAATCTAGTTATTGTAATGCAATTATTATTATTATATTATTATTTTCTTTTTAATTAACAAAAAAAATTTCCCATCGATTTTATATTTGACGTAAAACTTTACCATAAACCATTGGAACAATTATTAACACAAAATATTGTTTTCTAATTTAATTAACATAAACTTATTTTTTCAATTAATTATGTTCAGATTCTAAGCCGCACCCCAAATTCTCAGCACATTTTTGTGAAAAAAAAAATAGTGTAAAATATATTATCGATATATGATATATTTACGGAATGAAAAGTGGCTGCGATACCCTAGTAGTCAAGGTAACGTACTCGTGGCTGGCGTATCATGAGTTCGAGCCTAGTACCGCTGAAATTCTGTCGTGTAGGGGAGCGATGAACGTTAAATCTGAGAGCTCAAACGTCCTCTCATTGGTGTGGTAGTTAGGAAATGGGAGGTGCAAGCTCAGGTGTCGTCCTCGTCACTTGACTATGGTTCAAAGTTACGAGGTCCGTCACCAAAAGCCCTCGTGTAGCTGATCAATATGACGTTTATATTCAATCATTAACTAAACGAAATAAAAAAAATAATAAAGGTGAATTAATAAAAAGTGAATAATTAATTTACTTTACCAGCATTAAAAACTTTTTCAGTCTTCGAATCTAAGCTGCACCAGAATTTTTGTAGCCTAAGCATCGGGAAAAAAGTGCGGCTTAGATTCGAATAAATATGGCAATATCGCGATTTTAAAGTCTCTCTATCTTTAAATTTTGCCTTCTTTTCTATTAAAAAAATACTGTCTCTGGCATTTTCTGTCATAGAACATTTTCAATAACTTGATCAAGTTCTTGACTAAATTTTTAACATAATAGAAGTTGGGATTTTTCTTTGCGCATTACATTTTACACATATAAAATTTAGAATTAATGTTAATTAAAATTTTATCCATTTTAGTTAAATGTATGATAAAAATTTTTAAGTAGTAAAATTTTATTATGAATTCTTTATGGAAAAAGAAATATGTTGGACATTACGATATGAACATATATTTATTGCTCATTGAGTTTTTATTTTATTACTATAATTAAAATATTGATTTTTATTACTAGTTCATTTTTGAATTAGAAAGTAAAGCATTCAGAAAAAGATATATCTGCTGAATAAACTTTTAAAAACACAAATTTTTAAAAAAATTGAAACTTAATTTTCTAAATAATTAAACGGTGTTTTCATTTTTTAAACCCAAATATTCATAATTTTTATAATTTTGGAAGACTTTTAAAATGAATGATTTATTTTATAAACGAAGGAAAATATAACTGTTATAATTAATAATGTTTGCTTTTTTATCTCGTAATTGTGGATCAAATTGCTCGATTTTCAAATGTTAAAAAAAGTTTTACATTTCTTATTTTTTCCATTCATTTTCTCAGGAAATATCATAATCAGTTAAGAGCAATTTATACCTTTTTTTCGGGGGGAGATATTGAATCTATCCACTAGAAAACTTAAGTCAATCTAATTATTACAAAGCTATTTTACCATAAATTATTGTTTAAAAACAATATGTTACTCAGTATAATCACTATATGATAAATTACTTTGCCGTTTTGTCAGCCACAATACCGTTTAGCGTCCTTTCAAAGGCATCTCGTCATGTCATGAGGTCAACATCTCATGGTATTTTTCAAGCACTTAATGCATTCTTTTAATTTTAAATTTTTTATTTCTATTACTGTCCTTAAAAAAAATTTTTACTTTTAAGTACTATTATTTAAAAAAATGTAAGAGTCATAACAATCGAAATCCTAATGGCGAGAGGTTATAGCTCGAAAGAGCTAAGTACTCTGGTCATCCACCCCACGATGTATAATATCTCATGGGAATTTCACTTCAGAGGGGACCGGAAAACACTTGTTGGTCCGAAGTCTTTAGGAAAGAAAAGTACAAAAAAGCAATAAAAGTTTCCAATTCCTTTCCTATGTACTAAAACAGAAAGAGAGGAAGAATAATTTATTTGGATTCCTACATAGAATGAAACTATTATTTTGTTACCAAATATGCCAAAAAAATTAAACAATAATGCAATTTTCTTTGATTTAAATATAATGTAAACTTCCAAATTGAAAAATTGTTATTGACATATATTCATTAAATAAACATAAATTTCTTAGAAAAAATAAAGGCAATGTTTATATATTATATGCTTGATTAATTGTGCTTGATAATTAATTGCCAGCCTATTTTCTCTCCCTTATAATGATATTTTAATCATTCTCTAAAGTTACAAAAGTAAATTTTAATTTCAAAATATCTTTTTCTTTCTTTCTTTTTTTTTTTTTTTTTTTTTTTTTGCAGAACATGAAATAATTTTGTAATGCTTATTTTCATTTACGTACCATTTCTTATAAAAATATTTTTTGAATTTGAAAAATATTTTATATGTAAAATAATGGTCAAAATCATAATTAACCAGTTTTTAATGAAATAGCTGCATACTATCTTAGAAAAATATCAAAATTGATAACCTTTAACTTTTTAACATTTATATACATAAAACTACTTTTTTTAAAGAAAATTCTATTCAAAATTGTTTCCCTTAAACCTTTAATAATGTAATACAGGTGTAAGTGTGTATACCTAATTGGAAATTTCTGAAACATTTTTTTTGTACATAAGAACTTTATTTTGTAATACTTTTAGAAACATTTATTATTCCATTATAAAAGAATATTAAATCGTTTTCTTTATATGTAGTGCCTACTAGATTGTGAACATTCCATTGTTTACTGTACCGGGACCAACAAAACAAATTTATTCACGTTAATACATTGCTTTTGCACAACTAAATCGTTTTGTAATGGAAAATGAACTTTTTTATTTGTGGATAAAAACACCTATAATCAAGGAGAGCGAACAACTTATTGACATTTTAAAAGACATTTGACGGTAAAATCTATATTAAAACAAGAACAGCTCCTAAAATTTAGATTGCAAAATACATAGGATTTTTTCCATAGTTAGAAATGAATAAAGCATTCATAACAAATTATCAGAATCCATGAGTCGAAAAAGTAAGAAAGCCATTTTAGATCTCTCTCATGGTCAAGATTCAACACTATTTTACCCCCCCCGCCCCCAAAAGAACAAGTATTTCGTTTCACAGTCGTAAAGACTGTGGCCCTCTTCCCCTTGCAGAGAAAGGGGAGGATTCTATTGAAGGAAGTGCGCTACACTCACAGAGAGAAATTTTTTTCTTGCCTTTTTCGAAATCAACCAAAAGCGGAGAGCAGAGTGCTCTCTTTTCAAACAATCAAATCTCACCAGCAATGACATCCAATAATTCACAAAATAGCTATAAATTTATGTTTCGAGATATCTTTCCGATTTTTTCGAAATTTCGCAATTGTCCATAATTCTGGAGATCTTCGTATAATAAGGACCATTATAAATTTATCATCTTCCATGCTCTCAATAATTGACACATTTGTTGAGTAATTCAGGGTACCACTGAGAATTGTACCTCTCGTGAAATAGGTTGCCAACCCATGTTCTATTGTATAAAAGTAAAATTGTATCATACTGTTTGTTCATTAAAACGTGAAATTTAATTTTTCATTGCTTTAAATCCACCTATTCTTCCTTTAAAAATCATTTGTTCAGGAAAAATTAAACAGTTTCGTTCTGTACATCATTTATCTAGAGAATTGATCGACAAACTGTGTTCCACGAGTCCCAATAAAAAAAAAATGGGTAAGAAAAATTACAAATATGTATGCAAAATGGATTTATGTTCTCATGAAATTCGGTTAGCCACAATATTATCTAAAGATCTTTTTTAACTTTTATTGTAATATAATAAATGAATTTTAAAACTTTATTTTATGCAGTAGATTGTGAATATACTATTATTTGCTATCCCGAGTTCCACGAAGTAATTTTATACTAGTTAGAGTACAATATTTTGAAACCTTTTACATTTGTGGGGGAAAAAAACACCTATAATGAAGAAGATAAAAAAATTTATCGACATATGAACAGATTCGATGCTAAAATTTAAATTTAAGCTAGAAGACCTATATCTTAGGTTACCAATTCATGCCATATACGCAGAATTTCTCACACAGCTACGAACATTTTCATGCCATTCACAAAAATGTATTTAGAAAGTGAAAAATATTTTTAACGTGATAGGCAACAAAAACAAAATACAAAAACGAATTGAACACGGAATATGAAATGCTACTGCAGATAATTTCAAAAAAAGCTTATACGTCGATAGTTTGTGTAAAAAATTGTGAACACATATCTCAGTTACTAAGTATAATGCATGCGTAGGTGACATTTGGGTCACAAATTTATATTATCAATGAGTAAATAACATTAAAATTACATCATAAAATTTTTTAATAAAAATATATTTTTTTTAAATTGTCTTTACATATAATATCAAAAATATGTTTATCTATACACTTTAAATATTATTTTAAGATATATTCCCTTCAGCGAGGAAGGGATTCCTCGAAAACATGTTACAGTTCTAGGGATTCCAAGAGTTGAAAAAGTTTGACGATTGACCAATGTCCAGAAATGAAAAGTCTTCCATGGTCAAGATTCACTCTGCTGCTTTAACTCCCTCCCCGAAAAAAAAAAAAAAAAAGCTAACATTTATTTTACCAGTTTTACGACTGTCACCCCTCTCTTCGCCCCCCGCGTGTTCCCTTTCGCTGAAGGGGAGAATTTCATTGAAAAGGTTACCCGAGAGAGAAATTTATTGCCCATCTTGGGAGTCTTGAGACAAATATTTGTGCCAAAAATTTCGCAATAGCCAACGCCATCTAGATGTCATGTAAGGTGTTAAACTAATGACCCGCCATCACCTTAATATGATACCAAAAGGGAATTGTAACATATTTTACTTATGCGTTGGGACTTTTCAAAACTTTTAAAATACGAGGTAACAAGTAAACACTTCCTGAGGTCTAAAGAAATTTCTCCCCAATTTTTTACGATTGGGGGTCAAAACACGGGGATCCCTGCGAGCCATAAAACTCCTGCTGTGTTGCTTCCTCCGTCCCCAATTATCTTTCAAGATGTTAAACCTTAAAAGGGGGAAAGGATTTCAGAAAAGTGCGGCTAATCCGCTTTTGAAAACGTTACTTGAAGGCAGAAAAATCAGTGCAGTCCATTCTCGAAGCATCTTTACACTGACTGAATTTTCCGTGTGTGGTATATTTAACTGTAACCAGTTAAAGACTTAACTGTGACTGAGTGGAGGATGGTATATAAATAACACGCAACTATGAAATTGTATCGGTAATTAGTAATGTGTTGTACAGTGAAGTAGAGATATATTAAAATAAATATTTAAGGAGGAAGTCGTTCAAATGTGCATCTAATTATAGTTTGAACTCACACAACACATCAGTTGGCGACGAGGATGGGATATATTGGAGTTTCTTTTGGATAAGGCATTGCCTGAAAACTGCTCAAGGTAAAGGAAATTTTTTCTCTCTCTTTAATCGGAAGGAACCATGGAACAGCAAATTGCAGACTTACTCCGGCAGAATCAAGATTTGATTCTAGCGCTGCAAATTAGAGAAGATTCTTATAGTCATAAAGTAACTGTACAATTTGAAAAATTTGATGAAGAAAATGAAAATTTCGTTAGTTTCATTGAAAGATTCGAAACTTACTTAGATGTACAGAATGTACCAATAGCAAATCAAGCTAAGGTTTTTGTTTCGTCTCTTAGTGCAAAATTGTACCAGTTACTAAAGAATTTGCTTGCACCTGACATTCCTTCCGACCAAACGTTAGATAAATTAAAAGATGTACTTAAGAAACATTTGACCCCAAAACCTTTAATTATACCTTCTCGTCACAAATTTTTAAACAGAAAACAGACTGAAGGGGAAGGTATTAGTACATACATTGCCGAGCTTCGGGCTCTAGCAATGAATTGTGATTATGATCAAGATATGTTGAATATTATGTTACGCGAAGTATTTGTAAGCGGGTTGAGGGATAAAATGATTTTAGATCGATTATTTGAGGAGGATAATATTAATCTCGAGAAAACGCTAAATATAGCACTGGCTATGGAAAAAGCTTTTAGAGGGACAAATGATATTATGGGCCGAGCAATAAATTCAATGCAAACTTTTAAAAAACACATGGATAAAAAATCCAATTTTACAAAAAGCCGAAAGAAAACATTATATTGTTCACGATGCACAGGTACCAACCATGCAAAAGAGAATTGTAGATTTATTTCAAGTAAATGTAATTTTTGTGGGAAAATTGGGCACATTAAACAGGCATGCTTCGCATCTAAAAAGGCAAATGCGAAATCGGTTAAACAAAAACAGGTAACTCTATTAAATGAAGTTGAAGATAGAGATAGAATTCCACTATACGGATTAAAAATTCAGGATTATATATTACACGAGGAAGAACCAAAACGACCTCCAATTATGATAAATTTAAGAATTGAAAACAAAAGTTGTTCTATGGAATTGGATACGGGGGGAGCGGTTAGTGTAATGAGTATTGGAAATTTCAGGAAAATTTCAAATAAACAAATTAAACCTAGAAATATAGTTTTTAAAACATATAAAGGAGATTCAATTATACCATTAGGATATGTTACTGTAAGGGTACAATATAAAAATCAAAAAGTAAACTTGAACTTATACATTGTGAAAGAAAACTTAGATACTATTCTGGGTCGGGAATGGCTCTATAAAATTCATTTAGATTGGCCGGCTATTAAAGCTTTTAGAGCAAAAACTGAACAAAATTTAAATAACCTTCTAAGAGAGTATAAGGATATTTTCGATGATAAATTAAGAGAAATAAACAATTATGAGGATAAATTAAAACTCAGACATGGAGTAAAACCTATATTTTGTAGGGTTCGAACAGTACCCTTTGCTCTCAAAGGTAGAGTTGAAAACGAAATTGACAGACTTGAAAAAGAGGGTATCATAGAAAAAGTCGACCGCTCTGAATGGGCAACCCCAGTAGTACCTGTTGTTAAATCCGATGGTAGTATAAGACTATGTGCTGATTATTCAGTAACCCTGAATCCAAATTTAATTGTTCCTCAGCATCCTTTACCAAGGTTGGATGAAATTTTTGGTAGTTTAAATGGGGGAAAACAATTTACAAAATTAGATTTTAAGCATGCATATTTGCAAATGAAAGTCCATCCCGACAGTCAGAAATTAATGACTATAAATACCCACAAGGGATTATATATTTGTAAAAGACTTATGTATGGATTAAATGGGGCACCTGCTATTTGGCAGCGCTATGTTGACGGACTATTTCAGGGTATGGATGGAGTCAAGGTCTTTATGGATGATGCTAGAATAACAGGGAGCGATGGAATTTCACATTTTACAGCTTTAGAGGAATTTTTTAAGAAATGTAGAGAACACGGGCTAAAGCTTAATTTAAATAAAAGTAAGTTTTCCAAAATGAAATAAATTTTCTTGGGCATAGAATCGATTCAAAAGGGTTACATAAAACTGACGAAAAGATCTCAGCCGTTGCAAATGCTCCTGTACCCCGAAATGTTCATGAAGTAAAAAAAGTTTCTTAGGGTTAGTTAATTTTTACGGGAAATTTTGTGAAAATTTAGCTACTATAGCTAATCCTCTTAATAATTTAACAAAAAAAAAAGTGTTAGATTTTTATGGTCGAAGGATTGCCAGGTTGCCTTTGAGCAAATAAAGAAGGAAATTTGTTCACCTAAAATTTTGGTGCATTATGATCCTAGCCTACCTTTAACTTTAGCTAGTGATGCATCTCCAGTTGGTATTGGTTGTGTTCTGTCACACGTATATCCAGATGGCTCTGAACGTCCGATCGCGTTCGCATCAAGAACTTTATGTGGGTCCGAGAAAAAAAATACTCCCAAATTGATAAAGAAGCTCTTTCAATAGTTTGGGCAGTAAAAAAGTTTTATCTATATTTGAAAGGTAGAAGATTCACTTTGATAACAGATCACAAACCTTTGATAGCTATTTTTGGTTCAAAAAGAGGTTTACCAGTGTTGGCAGCTACCCGACTTTTACATTATGCGCTCATTTTGCAGTCATTTGAGTTTGATATAATATTCCGTAAAACGATTGAACACGGAAATGCAGACTTTCTTTCTCGTTTACCAAAAACATCCGAAGAGCTCGAAGTTAAAGATGACATCACAATATTCCAGATGTCACAGATTGAAGCATTACCGGTTACTTCTAAGGAGTTACGACAGGAGACGAGTAAAGATATAGAGCTGGGTCCACTCTTAAGAGCCTTAAGGGAAGGTAAAGATTTGCAAGGGAGGGAAGCCCAGTATACCATTGAGGATGGTTGTATTATGTACGGACAAAGGGTCTGTATTCCAAGGAAATTTCGGAAGAACGTTCTGGAAGAATTACATGCTGGACACTTAGGAATAGTAAAAATGAAGGCTATAGCTAGATCGTTTGTCTATTGGAAAAATATAGATAACGATATTGAAGAAGCCGCAAAAAACTGTGTCGATTGTGCTAGATATAAGGCTGATCCTCAAAATCTAAAGTTCATTACTGGGAATATCCCAGTATGCCCTGGGAACGTATTCATGTAGATTTTGCTGGACCAATTTTGAACACACGTTTTCCTGATCGTTGACGCTCATTCCAAATGGTTAGAAGTATACCCTATGAAGGTAACCACAACCAAGAAAACCATCGAATGTCTTCGAGATAGTTTTGCAAGATTCGGATTACCTAGGGTACTTGTCAGCGATAATGGATCTCAGTTTACATCATATGAATTTCAGCGATTTATGCATAAAAATGGAGTTAGGCACAAAACTAGTGCACCTTTCAAGCCTTCTAGTAATGGACAAGCAGAACGTTATGTTGCTACTTTAAAGCAATCATTAAGAGCTATGCATAAATACGAAGGTACTATACAGCAGAAATTAAGTACATTTTTAATGCAATACCGAAAAGCTCCTAATGTAACTACAACACTTAGTCCAGCCATGTTATTCTTAAAAGAGACATTAGAACCAGGATAGATTTACTTTTACCTGAATTGAAAACAAAAATTCAGGATAAATTACGAAGAGATAATTTCGAATTCCGAGATAGGAAATTTGATGTTGGAGATCGAGTGGCTGTGAGAGCTTACAGAGCAGCTAATACTAGATGGAAGTTTGGTACCATTGTAAACCAGGATGGCGTACTCCACTACATCATTGATGTTCAAGGAACCCTCGTGAGACGACATGTTGATCAGATCCGTTCAGTGGGGGATAAAGTGCAAGAAAATATCATTCCACTTATGCACCAGAGATTTCCATCATCAGAGGTTCGAGAAAACAACTCTAATATTCAGCATGCAGAAACGGCGGAAGATATTTCTAAGGATCGGAACAAGGAATTGGGTTCATCTTCCGTACAAGGAGTGCCATCAACTGATGTTGCGGTTCCAGATCTATCACAGTCTTCAGCTAAAGAGACTGACTACGAGACGAGGAGTCCACCAGTTCCAGACAGGCCATTTCCTAGGCGTTCCGGGAGAATCAGGCGGCCTCCGGAGAGACTTGTTCTTTAAGGAGGGAGGAGATGTGGTATATTTAACTGTAACCAGTTAAAGACTTAACTGTGACTGAGTGGAGGATGGTATATAAATAACACGCAACTATGAAATTGTATCGGTAATTAGTAATGTGTTGTACAGTGAAGTAGAGATATATTAAAATAAAATCTTTTAAGGAGGAAGTCGTTCAAATGTGCATCTAATTATAGTTTGAACTCACACAACACAACACCGTGCTATCCGGTTAGAGGGTTAAACATAATTATATATGAAATGAAAATAAACAGCATAAAATAAAAAAGGACAGTAATATGATATGTGATCCCCCTTCATCTGTATGCAAAGTTTACACCTTGTGACCATGCTTTCAATTAGGGGGGCAACAACCGCAGAATTAAGTAATTGCTATTATTCTTGTAGATCAGTTTCAAGCCCAATAATAGTGTCTGGAGGTGGGATACGTGAAGATGCAGCACGGCCGAGAACATCCCAAAGGTTTTTAATGGGATTAAGGTCGGACGAAAATGCTGGCCACGCCATACGCGCAATCCCTTCACACTCCAAAAAGTCATCGACGATGTCAGCTCTATGGGGACGTGCGTTATCGTCCATTAAAACAAAAGTAGGGCCAGCTGCTGCAGCGTACAATCTCACAATGGGTTCTAGGACTTCATCTTGATACTGGACAGCCGTCAAAGAACCCCGTTTGAAAATGTGAAGGTCGGTGCAGTATCCTAATGAAATCCCTGCTCACGCCATAATGCTTCTGCCTCGGAATGCGTGATGTTCGGTTATATTTTGAGGCTGATGGCGTGTTCCTTATTAAGCCACATCCTTATACGCGTATCATCTGGCCCCAGAGCAAGTCTTGAATCATCAGTAAACATGGCATTGCCCCAGTCACACATAGTTCAATTACCATGTTCCCGGCACCACTTTAATCGTGCCCCTCTTAATTAACCCTCTAACTGGATACCTTCCTCCTGAAAAGTTATTCCAAAAACGTTTTACTCTTATATTGCTATTCCCTTCAAAAATGCAACAGACTTCAATTCTTTCCCCCTTTTAAAACTTGGGAGGTCGAAAGGGAACAACTTTATGACTTAGTTCGGCGTCTTTAATCAGTAAGAACCAGGATAGCAATCGTTTACAGCTAGCTGTTGTTGCCTTGGGCAATCTTGTATGAAACCGTAGTTCCACTTTGTCGTTTTCCCCATAGATTCAGTCACAGTAAAATTAAATTAAAATGCAGGGTAAAAAAACATGAAATAAATGGCGTGTTAAAAGTTGAAAAATAGTTATATTTTCTTCAAACAAAATTTATTTTTCTGTCATTTTTTAAAAATTAAAAAAAAATATTTTGGTATTGCGATTTGAACTAGAAAAAAAAACATCCTGTATTCATTTTTCAATATAAGAGTAAGAAAACGCGCTCACTTTCCTGTTTTAAAAAAAAAAAAGTTATGAGTTAAAAAGAGTAAAGGCCCTATCTTTTTTTTTAAACAATAAGACAATTAATGGTGCATATATTTATGAAATAAAACAGATCTTTCTCTATTCAATTATATTTTCAATTATATTTTTTAATTTAGAATAACATAAAAAAATGATTTCAATACTTTTAATTTATTTAAATTTAAATCATATAAATGATATTTTTATGTTAACTGAATATTTTTCGGAAAAAAATCTAAATTTTCATTACTAGTGCTCTCCTTTTCGAACTCCTTGTATTAAATAAAAATATCTTTTCTACATCGGCATTTGTGATGGAAATAACACACATTCAGTCAATAATTTTTAATTTTAATGGGGGATATACATCTTCAAATGCGCATGACAGTACTTCTAACCATTTTCTACTCAAGTTAAATTTCTTATCTTTCTGTTTCTTTTATTACAATGAAAAATGTCACACATCGATAACTACATTTTCACACAATTCAGTCATTACAAATTATATTGTGAGAAAAGTTCTCCCTAATTAATTTTGTCTTTCAAAACAGTACACTTAAAACAATTTTTTTCAGTGAAGTTGACCGACAGTTCCACAATGTATTCATACCAAAGTTTAAAAACAAATTTATCCCTTGGAAATAATCCTGTACTAAATTTTTCAGTATACACAAATATTTCCTGCTGTAGGAAAGATATAGTATGAGATGTGGTGTGCGGTTGTGAAAGAATGTTTTCGTACGTGTAGACTATTTTTGAAAATTTAAATATCACTGAAGCTGATCATATAACTGCAAATGAGCCTTATTTTAATGCGTGCTGTTATCAAAATAAAACACTTTACAATACTAAACAGCCTATGGGTTTATACTCAATATCAAACTATTCGCAAAATTGCATACAACTTCTATTCAAATTGTAAATAAACTGAAATAAAAATATATCTTACTGCAGTCAAAAATATTCATATGTAAGTATCCTGTTTCTCCACTTATTTCTGTACATTTTAAAAACTGCAGCTGAATGCAATTTTTTATATTTATAAACGAGGCATAACAGCTTACACAGTCGTAAAAATGTCCTTATCATTTTTAAATATACTACTATAAAACGTATATGGATTGTAAGATCAGTTGTAAAATCCTAAAAGCTTTTAGAGGAGCTAAAAACATGTAATTTTGGATTGATCAAATTTTTAATATAATACACAAATATACATGTTATTATGCAAATACATTTGAAAAATCAAACTTCCTTCCGAAATAAATGTAATTGAAAGAAAAATGTTTAATTGCAAATGAGTGGAAATACATGTTTATCTAAGGGGTATCCCCAAAGTGAGGTAATCCTCAAACATAAGACTCAAACTCAGTGGCACAACAATCCATGAGGGCCAGGAACTACTGTGCCCATCATAATACACGTGACATTTGGACGCTGAGGTGCATGAACAGATGTCCCGATTTGGTGGTCTGTCTAATGAGAGACCTTCAGTGTTTAAGACCCGAAGCAAGCTTGGTACTCATTTATCAAACCAATGTAGCGGGGATGAAAGGCAGAGTCGACCTTGCGCAGCCCGTTAATAGAACCCCAGACCTGTGGTGTGGAAGCACGATACACTACCACTCGATCTTATTCGGTGAATAATAAAATTTAAAGTTAGAATCTTATATAAATCCCTAATGAATGAGGAAGTCCAAGGTTTTTTTTTTCATGTAAACTATTTAGACGGAAATGGTTAGTTATGAACATTTCACAAGTTGTATCAATTAAAATTAACCGTTATAGTTTAGATAAATTTTTAAGGGTGCAAAAGATGTATTTCGGCTGCACGAATTAATTTTATAAGGAATACGGTTACGAAAAAGTAGTGCAAATCTATCTAAAGTAGGGTTGGTTACCTTACATATTGTCAAACACAACAATGCATTGGAAGCCAATTCCACAATTCGTTGTTATAAAAATGTATGGAAAATTACAAGATTTATTTTTGCATTTGTAAATTATATATATATAATTTTTCCTGGGAACTTTAAAGCAACAGAGCATCATCCATCAAAACCGCGGTTCTCTCTCTGTTTTTCCAGATCGCCCCTGACTAATCCGGCTCTGCCACAGTACGTGAAAATGCCGGATTTTGTTTGTCAAGATCATTTTATAGCAAACTGCATTTTTCATGTATTTTAGATGGTCTTTTTATATTTTCTACATCAATATCTTAATGTCTAAATTTAAAATTACATAAAATCCTTGACATTCGCATCAATGACCATGATAATTTTTATTAGTATATGAATGTATCATCAAACGATTACATGACTAATATTAACATATTATTTTAACCATTTAATTAATATTAAGTATAACATAACGCAGACAAATTTTCTGAACTTTAAAATAAATATTTCGAAAACTACTTCAGATACACTCAAAATTTTTCATTCCTACGCTTTAGCTTCTCAGTTTTGCTTCTATGTAAGAATTTATTGTAATTGTATATTCATCAATTTTTTTAGTATATTTTTTGCTCATAGCATGCGGTTTTCGAAATATATTAAATGAATGATTGAATATTAACGTCGCACTGTTCACCTACACAAGGGCTTTTGGCGATGGACCACGTAATTTTGAACCATGGTCAAGTGACGTGGACGACACCTGACCTGGCACCCCCTCTCCTAACTACCACACCACACCAACGGGAGGACGTTTCAGCTTTCGACAGATTTAACGTGCATTGCTGCCCTACACGGCGGGTCTTTAGTGGTACTGGCCTCGAACTCGTGACAAAGCAAGCCACGTTCCGATACCTATACCACTCGGCTACCGCGGCCGAAATATATTAAAAGATACCAAAGAAGCTATATAATAAAATTTGAAATTTTTATTATACTTAAACAATTGCTAAATTTATGGTAAATAACTTTTAACTGCGCGATGCATTTTTTTTCGAAATTTCAAAGGGAATTTCTAACATAAAATTTCTAGCTTTATAAGGTCAAGATTTCAAAAAATATCCAGATTTTAATTACTTATTCAGTTAGCCTTTAAAAAAGATAAATGTTAAGGTATTTTGTATAAATAGATATTTTTGAACAATAATTCGAATGTTTTTGAATAGTTCGAATTTAAAATTGATTTTTATATTTATTTATATGCATAAATGTCTACTGTAAATGTTTCCGTATATTTTTGATTACCATTTATTCAAACATTCAAGTTATAAAAAAAATGTGTGAAAATCTTCATTCATGTTGTCTTTGATGTAAACTGAAGTTCACAAGCTCTTAAAATTCAAATATAATTCGGTGTATTTTAACAATATATAACTAGGCACTGTTCTTGAACTTCCCTGAACACATGGGCTTTGAAATCTAAAAAAAAATAACTAATAAATCTTAATTAGTTTTTTTTTTCGTTATTATTTTATCAAAGTTCTGAAAATGTTTCAAATGATTTGATGAAGTTTAAATTTATTCATTTTTAGTGGTAGGAAAATTAAAAAGGTTTCAAATTTTAAAGTGTTTGGTGTTTTATTAATTTTTTCGTTATCTTATAATAAAATAATCATGTTTCAAAAACTGAAAGATTTGATTAAAATAAGAAAAATGAAGCGAAAGAATATACTTAAAAAAAGATAATTTGTCTAACTATATAAAATAGGAGATTGCACTGACACGCCCCAACTTGTTACAGTTTCAAATTAATATGAAACCAAAAGTGAATTGTAACATATTTTACTTATGCGTTGGGACTTTTCAAAACTTTTAAAATAGGAGGTAACAAATAAACACTTCCTGAGGTCTAAAGAAATTTCTCCCCGATTTTTTACGATTGCCCCAGGGTCAAAACACGGGGTTTCCTGTGAGCCATAAAACTTCATATCAGTTTCCTGCTGTGTTGCTTCCACCGTCCCGAATTATATTTCAAGATGTTAAACCTTTAAAAGGGGGAAAGTATTTCAGAAAAGTACGGCTAATCCGCTTTTGAAAACGTTACTCGAAGGCAGAAAAATCCGTGCAGTGCATTTTCGAAGCATCTTTACACTGACGGAATTTTTCGTGCTATCCGCTTAGAGGTTTAAAGTTGCTCACAACCGCTTTCAAGACTTAAATCTAGTCCATTTTAGAGACATTTTATGTTTTAGAAAAAACAGAAGTCAAATGTAACTATCGAATAATAGGGAGCATAAAGAAGTCCAGATGCATTGTACATATTTAAACAAGAGCATTTGTTATAAATGGAAAAAAATAAGAACATGATATCAATCTGAAATATTTCGCTAACTTTATTAACTTCCCGCTAGCTATAGATCTCGTTATTTACTATTAATTTATCCAACTACGTTTGAAACTGTGATTTTGGAAAAGCGCATAAATGGATAATTTCCGTGATATTTAGTGTCACTTAGATTAGAATACATGCATAAAATTTTCTTAAGCACATTGCGACAAAAAAGTATTTAAATACAACATTTTGGCAAAAAATTAACTTAGAATAACCTTTTTTTTTAAATGTTCTCCTTTTATAAAAAGTGCTTCTAAAGTAATAATATTTTGTTTATGTATAGTAAAGACTTCTCCCGAGAGTCTGAACTATTTTTTTTTGAAAAATTCACATTATTTTCAGAGTTACAACCAATTGAAATAATTATCGGTGTTCTTTTCCTTAAAATTGCTCCCCTCTATTGTCGTAAAACACGGATAAACTCAATTTTAAGTTATTTACTTTAAAACTACTAGTCGAGCCTCTGTAGAAAGGAGAATATTTTCACAAAAGGAGAATATTTTGAAAATTGGTCATTCTATGTTAAGTTTTTGTCAAAATATTGTACTTAAATAATTTATTTTTATTGTAATAATATTCTTAAAACAGTTTTATATACATTTCTTAACATAAGTGACACTAAATATCATAAAAATTATCCATTTATATGCTTTTGCAAAATCAAGGTTCCGAACGTAATCGGATTCCTTAAAAACATCTCAAAGACAACACGGAACAACTCTACATGCATCGTTTTGAATGCCCTCTAATCGGACGGATGGCTGTCCAATGCACTTTTCCTTGGGTTTGAATAATCCTATGGAACAAGTACGGAACGCGATTCACCAGTGCAGCACCTGGCGACCGGTCACATCTGGGGTGGGTGAATATTACCCTTTTCTTCAATATTTTCAGTTGAACGATACGTCATCGCGAAAAGATTAAGTGACTCCATAAATAACGTTTTGTAATGTTGATTTTGAGGTGATCCATGCTAATGGAGTCAAAAAATTGTTTAGCATCGTATCAAAATTATTGCAGCCATGTCTTACACCTTTGGCATCAAAGATAATGAGTGTTTCCATGACAAGGGTTATAAGAAAGCTCATCAACATCTCTAACAGTGCTAACGAAATTTAGAACAATTATCAGTCTCAGCCTGTCTATTTTGATCTGGAAAATTGCTTCTCATCGATAGTTATCAGGTGGCACAAGAACTTTATTGTCATTATCCAGAAGGCAAACATCTCAATTGGAATATAAAGAAGAATCATAGTCTGATGCTGATATGGTTTTAAATTTCTATGATCTGGATTCAACGATCAAGCATCCCCAGTATCCTCATTGGCGATCTCATTCCTAAAAGTTGAGAGCCTGCTGTTACTCGTTTTACTCTATACTAATATATTTTTTACGCGGTTATATTGCACAGTTTCATTCATGTATGTTCAATGTTTTGTCCTCAAAGTTTCGCTGGATATAGGTGATTGCTTCCATTTAGACCACCAAAGTCTTATATAAAAGGGGGAATAGAAGTATTGCTCCAATATTTTTATGGTTTATCAAAAACAAAAATTTAGTGGTGCTCATTTATATTTCCGAACTTTTCGATGGACATCTAGGGACTGCAGCTTCCATAGACAGGAAAGAATGCGCACAAGTACATCAAGATCGCTCGCATATGAAATCCAAATCTCTTAAGGATATTTCTAAACGTTAAGCATTTACTAGCTTCTCACGATGCTACATATCAAGAACATGCTCAGTAGAGCAGTTGCTGTCCCTCTTTATGTGTTTTGTTCGTAAATGTGTCTCATATATTCTTATTTTTAAAACGCTGAAGGTAAAATATTGTAGACTATAAAACAGGATATAACTAGTTATTCTTTGTTATGTAACTACTTTAGGTGAAGTATGCTGTTACAAACATTTTTCTTATTCTTTTTAGATGTCCTCAGTTATTCCTACCATAACAATACAATACTATTATTATAGCCGAGCGGAAGAGATTGATTGGAATAGGTTCATGCTGTTATCGTTTCCCAAATAATTTTTAAGTCTTTTTTTGTTTATGTATTAAAATTTATATTAAATGACTACTTCATTTTGAGGAGTGAGTGAGTGTGATGTTTATGGAGCAAAAGAGCCAATTTTGGCTATGCTTTGCCGCACATTTGTTAGAATATTAAAACTTTAAAAAAAAACATAAATACTAAATGAAAACCGCAAATTATTTTAATATAATATTAAATTATACGTAATCAGACAA
This sequence comes from Trichonephila clavipes, assembly GCA_019973935.1. Lineage (NCBI taxonomy): Eukaryota > Metazoa > Arthropoda > Arachnida > Araneae > Nephilidae > Trichonephila > Trichonephila clavipes. Next base: position 1,131,697 of record BMAU01017720.1, read on the forward strand.
ACTATTGACACAATAAATTCATATATTAATTAGAAAAAGTGTACAGAAATTTATTTAAAAATATTTTATACTGTGGTCTGGATGGGAAAAGAAAGGAAGAGGAAATTAGATGGCAATAAGGAGGAAGGAAAGTAGACAATGATCCCTTTGGTATCCTGGGGGCGGGACCCCATGTTCACCAAAAACAGTTAACACATTGGGAAAAGTAAAAGATCACTAGAGGACACACACCACCTCGTGGTTGTGACACACATACTCATCTAAAGAATATGAGCCCCTAAAGGAGTCGTTTTGGGCAAATAGAGCTACATTAACATCGAACTGTAAAGCTGCACGAGGTATATTAATGATACACCTCGTAATTCTGAACTATGCTCAAGTGACATGGATGAAATCTTATATGCCTATCCCCTCTCCTAATTTCCGCACCCCACCAAACAGAGGATGTTTGAGCCACGACAGAATTACAGTATATCGTTCCCCATTACACGGCGGGTCTTCGACACGGCACTAGGCATGAACTCATGACACACTAGCTGTAAGACGGTAACCTTTATTACTATTCGCATTGGGGAAGATTTTAGAGACATTAAATTAAAGCTTGTGAAAAATTTATGATCATTCATCCACGGCAAATCGTCTTTACCGAAAAGATTGGTGAGTTATTGAATATTGTTTATTTTAGAGTAACCGCAGCTTGGGAACTTTCAATGAATATTATATGTGTTACTTTTGTTAACGAAAAATGCTGAATTTAAATTCAGTTATAAATTTAGCACATATTTTTAAGCACATATTTACTACAGCTCAAATTTAAATGCATGGATCCTTGTAAATACACTCATGTTCATATATTAAGGATAATTCAGAATCACACAGAAATTGAACTCTAAAATAAAAATTTCACCTGTAGAATTATCACACACATCTTGGAGAAGAATATACAAATTACAGGAAATCACCAGATGGCGAAGATAGTACGTTACAATGACGAGAGTGTAAGAGAGGGATATATAAGGAATGGTGGCAAAGAAGTAAAATTGTTCACCAGCGCTTTAAAAGCCTTTCAGTGCAATAACCGCATAGTTATGGCACAAAGGAATCATTTGGATGATTTTTTACGTGGTAGAATTATTGGACGACTGGAATTCGGAGGTACCGAGCAGGGAGTATCCGATGAACTTGAAATCACCCAGAGTGTCATCTGCAGACTTTGACAACGATTCCAAGATGATGGTAATGTGAGTAGATGTTACAGCACAGGTCGTCCCGAGATACAACGCCAAATTAGGACCGGAATTTGGCAGTTACTGCCAAAAGAAACAGACGGATCACAGCGTCAGACATGTCTCGTCAGCTATCGGTGCGATACTGTGAAGGCAGACCGTGTACAGATGCTTAGGGCACATTGATCTATATGCTCGTAAGTCTGTTAGATGTGATCCACTAACAGCAACTCACTGTAGCCTGCGATTAACCTAGAGTAGAGAGCACGCATTGTGGATTCTACAACAGTCGTCTTGTGGGATGTTTTCCGACGAATTCAGGCTTAGTTTGCAGTCTGATTCTCGCTGGACTTTAATATGGAGAGCGCCAGGTACCCGTTACCATCAAGAGAACACCATTGAACGACACCGTTACGGTGGTGCAGGATGGCTCGTTTGGGGCGGAAATATTTTAGGTTCCAGAACTGGCCTGCATGTTCTGAGTGTAACGATAACATGCCACATCAATAGGGTTGTCATTCTGGAACAACATGTACGTTTGTTTCGGGGTGCAATGGGTGCTGAATTTCGGTTTATGGATGACAATGCCCGTTCTCACCGTGCAAACATTGTAGACGAATGCCTTCAATCAGAGGATATTACCTGTATGGATTGGCCAGCATATTCACCTGACTTGAATCCAATAGAGCATGTGTGGGATATTCTTGGCCAACGAATTGCAGCCCGTCAACCCCCTCCCACCTATCTACAGGAACTTCGGAAGGCATTTCTTCATGAATGGTGCAATATTCCCCAAAATCAGATTGATAATTTGATTCGCAGCATGCCTAGGCGTTGTAAGGTCTGTATTGCATCGTTTGGGAGACATACTCCGTATTAACCATCATACTAACCATGTTATACTGTTTTTAGTAAATAGGTTCTTTTTTAAAATTTGCTTTAGGGAGTAAATATCGCAATTTTTATTAATCATGTCAAACATATAGCATCTTTTTTTGCTCTTTACCTTTTGTTTAATAAATAGATTTGACAAATAAGTCAAATTTGTTTTGCTTCTGTATCTTTCTTTGCCTGAACTTCATTATCCTTAATTTATGGACATGAGTGTATTTCTCCAAGGTTAGTAGAAGTAATGCCACTAGCATGAAAACATTGTTGTTGTTGTCGTGTGTTTATTACTGGGATACATATGAAAGACGTGAGATAGGTGAATAGAAACATATAACACAATCACAGAAGAATACAGATGATATTAAAAAATGATAAGCCCTGCAAAAAACAGCAGAGGTATGCTGGTTTCCTTCCCAGAAGGGAATCAATTCAAGTCAAAAGTCCAATTTCTTTTCCCGAAGAAACATCCATGCCGTACTGAGGATTCGAACCCGAATCCACTCGGTTACAAGCCGGTTGTCATAATGGAGCACAAAAGCATTTTCCATTATTAAAGCAATTAATAAAAAATGTCCCAAAATTATTATATGTTATTATGAATAAGAGAATGGCAGAGCGTGATATGAATACATTCAACCAATATTTATTTATTTTTGTAAATACCTGGTAATAACAATTATTTAAATTTCGTTTCTTGAATATTCTCTTTATATATAATTGAGCATCAATTTCAAATCAGTCATTAATTAATATAGCAGTAGTATTTCAATTATGTGTCTGATTTCATACATTTTCTTTGCTTACATATGCACTTACATGGTACATTTGAGTCTCTACGATCCTAACACAATCCTTTTGAAAATTACTCTTTTTTAACACCAATTAATATGGTTTTTCCAACATAAAAATCTTCAAAATCTTTTTTTATTTATATAATTTTATCACTGTTTATACTGCCTATCACTTTCCTGTATTTATGTTTATACTCTGCACAAATTCAGCAAATGATATTGCATAAACTGGCTCAATTAATACAGTATTTCATTAAAAAAATATATAATTATTGCCATTACAAAATAAAGCATTAGTTTGCTAGAGCTTCAACGTCATTCTCTTTTTTTGTTTCTCAATATTAATTATGAGTACAGTAATAATTTAAATTGCTTCTCCTCTCACTTATGAGCCCTTCTTTAAGCTATTGAAAGATATTTAACAGTGCATATTATACAAGAAAAATCCAATGCAATTTCTACTATAATATTTGCACTTAATGAAGTTATCAAATTAACGACCATCCCGAATTTTCAATCAGATTTTATGATCGACTGTTTTTATGGATGGACATTAAACATGTTGTTTATTAAGTTCAGTCCCTTTAGAATGCTTAAAATGTTATTTGAGAAAGTGATACAAATTGACATTGGTGATTGCATGTAGTTTGAAAGTTCTCTTTTGAATGAATGATTATGTACTTTAGAATTGATAATAGATATTTAGATTGTTGATATTTTTATAGTAAAATATAATTTATAAATCACATACAAATATTCCCTTTATTTCAATAATTATGAATTATATTGGCAAAAAAAAAATCTGAAAGACGCTAAAACTCTTACAATCTGTTTCAACAAATAAAGGAAATAAAAGGGAAAATACATTATGTTACACATATACATACACACACACACACACATATATATATATATATGTTTCAGCTAAGATGTTACAAACTTCTTGGAGAGGTAGGGGACAATAAGACAACTCGAAGTATATAGGCAATGCTGGGTCGGAAATGCTTTCCTAAGGCTCCACGCGCCGACAAAATTTAGGGTGCGAAACTTCAACTGGTCTTAAAAACGGGAAAATTTGTCGAAACGCTTTGGGTTTTGGTCAAAATGATTGTTATTATTTATTATTTCATAAAAACAATTCTGAGCAATATTGCTGCTAAAACATCGCCAGAGGGCGCTTTAGACTTTGAAACGCTAGGGAAAAAAATGAGGGCTTTCATAAGTTGGCTTTGATGGCTTTCATAAGTTAAAACTTTAACTTGAAATTTGATACCAGATTTGGTATCCGCCGGGGAAAATTGATGTAAAAAATCGAACATTGTTCAGGGCACTTAAAGCACAAAAGGTGTTAAAAACGAGCAAAATGTTGGATTTCGGTGCGGTTTGCGCGAAAAGCATTCCGTTACTGACTAATTTGTTCAAAATAAATTTTGACTTGGTAGCCATTAATCAAAGCCAGAGGGTGCTTTCAGACATTGCAACTTGGAAACTCATTTGGATAATTTTGTGGTTTGGTGTAAGTCGAATAATTACTAGCAATTTTTCCTCCTAAATGAGATTCGAGTTGTTGCAAAAAAGTAATTTTATAGCAAAAAATTTTAGTAAAAGAGGTTTAAAAACACAAGTACCAAATCACAAGAAGTAAAACACAAGGAAAGACTCAAAATATGAGGGAAAAAGCTGTTTACTAACTGCTATGCATAATCATAAAAGAAAGAGTAAAGAAAAGAAGGAAACACTGCTGTCAAAGGAGGTGTTCGAACTGACGCCCGCCGCATGTGATGCAGGCTTCACATCTTCGCTTCATGGAGCGTCGAACATTCGATAACATTTCTGGAGTGTTTCGTATTTCCCCGACTGCTGCACTGATGCGTGCTACAAGTTCCTCGGCGCTGTTTACGGGTGTTTCGTACACCAAGGATTTCATTTGCCCCCAGAAGAAATAATCCAGACAGGAAAGGTCTGGCGATCGGGGAGGCCAATGCACTGGACCTCCACGGCCAATCTATCGTTCACCACATGTTGCATCCAAGTGATTCCGAACAGAAATACTGAAATGTGCGGGGGCTCCATCTTGCTGGAACCACATAAAAGTACGAGTCGCAGCGGTAACGTGTGCGCTGTCCAATAACTCTGGCAAAACTTGTTCCAATAATATCAGGTAGCGTGGACCAGTCAGGCGATCAGGCAGAATGTAGGGTCCTATTAGATTATCCGTTAGAATGCCAGCCCATACGTTAACCAGGAAACGATCCTGTGCAGCCCGAGTACGTGTTACATGTGGGTTCGCTGCTGCCTACGAGTGGCTGTTATGGGTGTTGAAAATACCCTCTCTCGAAAAAACGCCTCATCTGTGAACAACACGGAGGCTGCAAAAAAAGCGATTTGCAATTCGTTGCTGCAAGTACCACTGTGAAAAGGCCTGATGAGGTGCAAAGTCACATTATTTTAGTGACTGGACGCGCTGGTAGTGAAATGGATGCAGGGCACTATCATCGAGAATCCTCCAAACGCTACTGTATGAAATCCGATTTCATTAGCGATACCTGGTGTACTTAAACTGGGAGTGGTCTCTACCATATCTAGTACAATTTCCTGGTTCAATTCGGTACGTGTCGTCCGATCTCGATTACGTGCTGCCTTCTGGAATGAACCGGTCTCACATAATTGCTGGTGTAGGCGAGCAAACTTGGTATGAGAAGGAGTCCGCCTGACAGGATGCCTTTCGGAGTACAACCTCTGAGCGGCACGACTATTGCAATCTGTGGCCCCGTACGCCAGAATCATATCTGCTTTCTCTGTGTTCGTGTACTCTGCCATCGTACAGCCAGTCTGTGTGCGATGGAAATAAAACTTCCTTCCAACGGACTCCTTCTTATCGTTCTGTCCCTCTGGCGGCAAATTCAACTCTCGACGGTGAAATTTGCATATTCTGCCTTTAACACTCTCTCGCTAAAATTTTCGCTGAGAACCCGGGCGCGTTATTCACTGCCACGACACTTGCAATTTTTGGGCTACGTATCAGGCTTTCGATGGTCTTACTGCTTCAGGAAGGCATTTCCGTGCCACCTTTCTTATGTTATTCCGAGTCGTCTAGGTGTACTCTACCTCGTTGGTGGAAGAGTACACATAGATGACTCGTAATCACATAGGAAAGGTCAGTCGGAAATTCCTTTTTTACTTGTCCTAAGCACCTTTGGTTTTAAATTTGGCAACAATGTCAAAATTTGTTTTGAACAAATTAGTCAACAAGGGAATGCTTTTTGTGCAAACCGCACCGAAATCCAACATTTTGCTCGTTTCTTAGCACCGTTTGTGCTTTAAGTGCCCTGAACAATGTTCAATTTTTTACATCAATTTCCCCCGGAGGATACCAAATCTGGTATCAAAATTCAAGTTAAAGTTTCAACTTATGAAAGCCATCAAAAAACTTTAAAAAAATATTTACAATTTTTTTCCCTAGCATTCCAAAGTCTAAAGCGACCTCTAGCGATGTTTTAGCAGCAATATTGCTCAGAATTTTTTTTATGAAAAAATAAGTAATAACAATAATTTTGACCAAAACCCAAACCGTTTCGACAATTTTTCCCGTTTTTAAGACCAGTTGAAGTTTTGCACCCTAAATTTTGTCGGCGCGTGGAGCCTTAGGAAAGCATTTCCGACCCAGCATTGCCTATATACTTCGAGTCGTCTTGTTGTCCCCTACCTCTCCTAGAAGTTTGTAACATCTTAGCTGAAACACCCTGTATATATATATAAGTTTTGAATGAAATTGATCTACACATATTTGTTTTTACCGACTTTTATGTTATTACTTTTTAAACATTATATTATTTTTAACAAACATTTATGCATCTGTTAACTGTGACTAAACTAAGAAATTTTATATGTTTAGTTAAAGTATGGAAAATAAGAAACATGGGCATTTTCGCTTTAAACTTGGATATCTAAACTTCGAAAATGAATTATCAAAGATTAGCACCCTTCTTCATTGTAGTTATTAAAAAAACTTCATACCTGGAAATTTTTTAGAATTTTATTTTCTATATTCATTTTAAATTTCAAAGAAATACCACTCACTAAACTAATACTTACAGAGATTACGTATTTGAATTACGTATTTATTGTAAGAATTACGTATTTTTACATATTTACAGCTTTATATAATTTAGCCGTCTAAAAAAGTACTACAGTTATACAAATAGCTAACAGAATCATAAGTGTATATATTATAAAAAAAAGTCTGTGCTTATTTAAATAAAATTTTACTTCCGTGGTCAAACACTACCCTATTTTTCTCTCTCTCTCATTCGTATCATACAGAATTTAAATATTCAACGTTTCTACTCTAAGTGTTTCATCTCTAAAATTCCTTGTGGAAGTGGTTCATGAAAGTTGAATTATTACATATAAATCTCAGCCCAGGAAATAGATCCTTTTGTATTTATTGGATTTGATACTGTTGAACATGTCTGTGCCATTTAGACTAAAATGTTCTTCAGTGAGACCCACTCCACCTCTTTCCCCATTAGGAATTTCACTACTTGAATAATTTCTTTATCCTCGATCCTAAGAGAAGAGTTCTTGAAGTTTAAAATAAAAATGTTTAGAATACCAAGCAGTTTGCAGTCAAATATTTTATTCCGCATTGAATTTATACCCTAAGAATTCTTGATGCATCTACATTCTTTCTTTATTTATAGGTATACTCTTATAGATTTTGATAGAGTTTATTTGTTAAATTACATATGAATAATTGGCCAGGTATCACGGCAATAATCAACTAAGCAAGTTTCATTTAGTTCGTCTTTCCTTATTCCATTTATACCTTTTAATTCTTAATTAAAATATAAAATATATATATATATATATATATATATATATATATATATATATATATATATATATATATATATATATAAGTATCTACTTAATATAGATTCAAGATAACTCACACTATCACAAAAGAGGAAATAATGTATATGCTGCAAATTACAAACCGAATCATAATATAACCAGAAATGTGGATTATATATATTAATCTTAAGAGTTAACTACTTGGTGACATTTCCCTGATGTGTGATATAAGCTCGATTCAATTGTTCTGAGACCGGCAAAGACCTCATGAATGGCGTCTCTTGAGCTCGAGCCAACTAATACGGTTGATGAAGTATGGTATAGATTTCAAGAAGCTTGGATGTGTGTTGCCCGTTTCCGCCATCCAAGCCCATTGCAACTTTCTGCCTAACTGGTTAAGGGTCATTTTAGCTGCATGGGGTTGAAGCTTTTTCTACTAATTTTGTACCCTTCTAAACCCCCAAATTACTGTAAAATTTAGTCATTTAGTCTCCATACCATACTGGTAATATACAATGGTTGTATGTTTTGTGTTTACTTTCCTTCATTGTGTTGGGATTTTAATGGCCAGCAGTGTCTATGCGTAGGCTTCAAAAATTGGACATTTGTGACTCGTTGAAGTTAAATTAATATCAAAAAAATTATTTGATAAAAAATGGAGCATACGAATATTCTTTAAAAGTAGCTAGAAACATTAAATTCTAGTTTTTATTAATAAAGTTTGTTATATTTTATAAATTTTCATGATGGAGGTAATGACAACGTTTAAAAAATAAATAATGCATGAAAGATTTACAAAAGAGGTTTAAGTATTTTTACACACACATCTGAAAATTCAAATATATTTTCAAATATTATTACTATAATTTAGTTCTTATGTACATTTAAAAAAATACATTAATGAGATTAAATAATAGTAAAAAAAAATTCGGAAAGAATATATAAAAATAAAACAGATCTATAAAAAGAAATATTCTTTTTATCATTTTCACATGTACAGCCATTTTCTTTACTTAAAAACAACATTCGATTCATAGCTGGACATAAAAAAGCCATTTTTCTTTTTTTTATTACATACTGAAATATGTGGGCTTGATTTGTTCCTAAATTATTAAAAAATACTATTTTCTTCTCCTTTTTCTTAAAAAAATCTTTTCACAAAATGCCAATGCTTCAAAAATTATAATATACCTGATTAATAATGAACATGTTTTTGAGCTGAAGTTAAAACTTTAACAGCTATATATGAACATCTTCCTATAAATGCACATATCTTATTCTATAAACATCTTTCTTAAAGACAAATATTCATTAAATTCATTTTTACCATTTAAAATCGCTAGGTTGTCATTTCGCCTTCGTCTTTAAAGCAGCATTGATTCTTTTCCCCATGGAATCTACAAGTTGTCATTTTCGAAATTTGAGCTCATGTTTGATGAATAAATCTTTTCGATGATGTGCAAATAAATGAATCAAGATGTTGAATAACTCTTCAAATTTTGTTATAAGTGTGCTTCATAGCAACCGCCACATGAATTTTCGGAATAAATGAGCAAAGTGAAGTCTCCGCCATGTTTCTAAAATCTTTTATCTATTTCATTTCTAAATCATTGGGGGTCCTCAAACTTCTCTTCGTGATTCGTGGAACCCCTAAATTTAAAAAGTGTTTTCGTGGAATCCCTAGAACTAGAGAGTGTTTTCGTGGAACCCGATTCCATATACTCAGGGGAGCAAAAGCCCATGAAAACCAATGCCTACTGTGCTTATCTCAGTTTATGTGACATTAGGCACTATTGTGCAGTGCAGATGTTTCGGTGAAGTGGTCACTCTGGCATGAAATCCCCATTGTTTGGGTTTCCAAACAAGCTTGATACTCATCCATCGACCAACTGAAGGGAGTAAAGTCTGATTCGGCACGGGTTTGCCCAGTACGGGATTTCAACCCCGGACCTGTGCCGTGGAAGTGCGATGTACTACCAATCAGCCACCGGGCTGTACGTAGCAGAATCTCAAAATAATATTTAAAGTAGATTAATATGCTATAGATACTTTATGTAAAGGTAATTATAAAAGTATAGCATTAATAATTAAAATGTTCTAATCTAGTTTTTAAATATAATTTATTAATTAATAGTACAGATTTGTGTCCAAATGTATCTTAATCATGCATTATATTTAGTAACTGAAATATGTGCTTGCTTTTTTTCTCACAAATTGTCGATCAATCGTATTACATTACATTAATTTGTTTTTGTAGCCACTCATGTTAAGAATTATATATATCCCTTATACATAATATTCTGAATGGTAAAAAACATATATATTTATAGCAGTGAGAGAAATACAGCGCCTTTTGCATGAATTTGCAAACTAAAATTTAGTAGTTGCCTTGATTAAATTTAGATTTTAACATCGAATCTGTTGAATTGTTGTTCATTTTCTTCATTGTAGGTGTTTTTTCCTCAAATTCAAAAATGTACATTTTCTATTAGAAAACTTTTTAGTTTTGAAAGACATTGTGCTAACTAACAAGTATAAAATTAATAGAATATTCACAATTTTGTTGGCAATATATAACAAAAATGTGTGTGTGTTTTAATATTTTTGTTATATAATTATAAAAGTTTAAAAAGTGTTTCAAAATAAAATTAATACATATAAATAAAATTTTTGATTTCAATTAATTGGATGAACGTTAGATACTTGTAATTATACAAACTTTATAGAGAACGGGGGATTTATGTTGCATACATATTAAAAAGTTTCTTTTCAATTTTCTTTATTGTGACTCGTGGAACAACTGGTATGTTTAGTTCAACCCCAGGGTTTTGTGGAACACAGTTTGAAGACCACTGCTGTACATAAATAATCAACATTTTAACATGTACCGTTAAATTTTGAGTATAACGCTCACCTTTGTGTAAGATGCACCTATACTTCCAAGAGACAATTTTTAATTTTTAGATTAATTCTCCGTTTAACACGCACTCCCTTTTATAAGAAGACACTTGAAATGCAAATGCATAATGCTATTTCTTTTTGAAGTTATTCTTTTGTTATATTACTTTAAGATTAAGAAAAAATGCAATACTTCTTTAACTACAACCTTTTAAGTTCATAAGGAAAGTCATTTCTTTTCAATAAACAGTATTTTGATTTACGTAAGTAGAAATCTGAAAATGTTAATTGTCCATGCTTTTCAAAAAGCTATCATTTTTATAACCTGTATAAAACGTGCACCCATAAATTCCGATCTACTTTTTTTGTTGTTGTTGTTGAAAGGATGCGTTATGCGCCGGAGTTAACGTCACTTAGTCAGTAACCATTTTTAAATTTGATGTCTTATCAAAAATCCATGTGCATGAACAAAACGGCCGAAAATATAACAGGAAAAACTTTTCCTCAATACCACATAGCATGCATCTGTTAATTAATTTAGAGTATATGATAGAGTATTGTTTCAATTGAACTTAAAATCTCTCATATAAGTGATGTTACTTAAAACGAATTTTATTGACCCACAATCACTTAAAAAAATATCCACCATACATTCATTGCATGTGTTATCAAATTTCAGACATTTTATTTTGTTTGCAACAGTTAGCGAACTGGCCTTCACTGATTCATGTTAAACCTGCCGAGGCTCAAATTTTGGAAAATTAGAAAGTGGTGTGATAGCTCAGGTGCCGTTCCTGTCAGTTGACCATGGCTCAAAAATATCAGGTATGTCGCTGTTGTTCGCTAGAGTTCGGGTGTTGCTTTATAGTGCAATGTTATATATATATATATATATATATATATATATATATATATATATATATATATAATAAAAACTAAACTAAACTAAAACAAAACTAAAATGAAACTTGAGAAAGGATATATTTTTACTTTTGTTTATTTGAAAATCGTTTCTAACTCTTCCACAAAAACAAATAAAAGACTAAATATAACGATAAATATATTTACCGTAAAATCCGGCGTATAACGCGCACCCATACTTTGAAGATGCAGTTTTTAATGTCGTATAACATTACAAAATTGTCGTATAAAATGCCGTATAACGTGCACCCTCTTTTTACGAAAACATCTGAAATATTAGTATACATTGCTATTATGTTTTGAAGTCATTTATTCCATGCTTTATCTCAAATTTTGAAAGAAATAGTTTACTTTTAGAACTACAACTCTTTTAGTTCATAGGGCAAGTCATTTCTTTTAAATAAACAGTCATTCGATACATGTAGAAGTATTATTTTTTAATCATAAATTTTGTTATTTTTAAAGCTATCGTTTTTATACTCGGCGTATAACGCGCACACTTAAATTTCCATCTTATTTTTTGTGTTCAAAGTGCGCATTATACGCCGGATTTTACGACAATGTTTATCAAAATGTACAATGATCTTCAAGAAATTACTTGAAGAGATGAGAGAGAGACATTTAGAGATAAATATGTGATGACCTCCCCAGCTTTTGTAAAGGTCTTGCTTTTGTGCCTAAAGGTGTGGGAGAAATGGAAGACGAGCTATATCCAAAAAAACACAATTTATACACAGTACTAACCACAACACAAATTCAATCAACAAAAGTTAAGAGATGCACCTAATTATTAAATATGAAAACAATTAACGAGGTACGCGAGATATGAGAAGACAAAATACTTAGATACTTACGTCAATTTATATCGCTTTGACTTCTTAGCTGCCTAATCTAGATTCAATCTTAAGTTAAAGATAGTCGACTTACACATAACAATTATAAGCTAATAAATATATGCGCGTCACTTTAAGTGTGATTATCACTGCTCCGCTAGCAGCCAACCCTATCTCTCTCCCTCTATCTTTAACCTGAACTTTAAATAGATGTCTTAATTTGCATGGTCGCGTTTTCTTCTTCGGGAGAAATATTTATAATAAAATAATTTTTAAAGACCAAAATTCCGCAAGAGCACTTTTAGTAGAATGATTGCGGATAGAGCCCCGTCACAAATTGTTATAAAAATCATTTAAAAGGGGGGAATTGTAAAACATCTAAAACGAATTATGAAAAAACTATCTTCAAAGTATCGATGGTTAAACGTGTCAAGTTTCTCGCGTCTTCGTCCTTCAATTTTTCTGTAAAATCATTTACATCCTCGCAAAAGCTCTTCCTTGTATGAATATAGATTAAAAAATAGAGTTTCATAGATTCTTTTTTTTCACGTTAGATATCAAGTTTTACTTTGTTTTATTTTCTTAGCATTTAAATTGTATTGACTATTATACAACGATTACAATTGACATTTTTTTTAAGTATGTTAAGCAATTGCCCTCTTTACAATTTTTTTTTTCATAAGATCTAACAATGCTCAAATATAGACACTGCTGGGTAACAAATATTTTATTCTGATTCACAAAGGAAATTTTAAAACCTTGATAATAATTATCAGCATCAAAAATTAATTCATTGTAAGTATCAAAGACAAAGATGAATCATTCTACCTTTAGAATTAATTTAAAATTTTAACAATTATTTCCTTAACAATGGGATTTCGGAAGAATGAGAATCAAAGTAATTCTCTTTTCTCTTTCTTCTATATTTTTATCAAATTCCCAGTTTGCTTATTAATCATTCAACAAAGGAAACAGATTTCAAAATCAAAGGAAACATGTAGGAATTGTAAATGTAGGATGTATTTCCTACTTCCACCGATTGGGTAAATATCTTTCTTTTATTTGAACAGTTTTCTTCGTCAAAATCATTGAAGTTTTCTAGAATTATGTACTAATAAGCGACATGTTTAAGAACCGCGAATACGGTATATATTACTCCCCTTAGTTCCCAACAATTCCTACCAATTAAAATGAAGAAGCTCTATGTGACGTGTCACTCATTCTAAGGTGCATTATTTAACTACTTTAAATTTTACTTTTAAATTTTAACTATTTTAAACTCTGAATCTTAAATCAACGTTATTGATTTTTGAAAAAAACATAGTGTTGTATTGTCACATGACAATGATTTGAAAAATCTATATAAATGAAACAGCAAAGTGGTCCCCTAACCTCCTGAATCACAGTGCCTCCGAAACTAGTTAACGTACACACTTCAAATTTGGTAGGCATATTCCTTACATTGAGTAGAGAACTGTTGAAAATAAATTTTGCGAAAATTGATCCCAGAAGGGCGTTTTAGGGGTTTATGAGGAATTATATAGGAATATTCGAATTTTTCAGCTATTAAAGCTACGTACTTGAAATTTGGTAGGCATGCTTCTCTTATGAAGTAGATAACCTTTAGAAAAAGAGTTTTGCGAAAATCAACCTCCAAGGAACTTTCCAAGAGCTTACATGGCGCTAAAGATAAGTGTTACCGCTTTTGAATTATTAGAGGTGCAATCTTGAAATTTGGTTAGCATGTTCTTTTCCTGGAGTATAGATGAGCTACAAAAGAGGTTTTTCAAAAAAACCCTTTCCCCAAAAGGGTTGCGAGGGAATTAGAAGCGTTGAAAATTAATATTCTCATTTTTGAAATAATAGAGCTGCAGACTTGTGAAATTAAGTCCATAAGTTTGAATTGATATCAGTTAAGAATACAGAAATAAAGTCCTATGAGAGAGTTGTCGGTAGTTACATCAGCATATAGTTCAAAAAACCCGGTTTTGAACTACTAGATCTACAATATTGAAATTTGGTAGGCATGTTTCTTTTGTTTGAGTTGAAATCCTTTTGAACGGTTCTTACGCAAATTGCATCTCAAAGCGGTCGCGAGGCTTTTTGATAAATTAATCCGTTTTGGAGCAATTAGAATTAGACTTAAAATTATACAATCATGTTCATTTTGTTAAATATAGGTAATATCTAAACATTTGTTAAAATCCACTTTGGAGGAGGGAGTTAAGGGAGGGTAAAATGGTGAATCTAATTCAATCTTAGAAACACTTAATTCGCGTCCCTTTTAGTTTGAAGGGTAATAGTTATCAGAATGTTTTTCACTACAATCGAATATTTAATGCTAGGGCTTGTGTATAGGTCCTAGTGGTGGATATTAGTGTAGAGTTTGGTATATATATATATATATATATATACTAAAGATAAACTCAGTGGTCCAACAGCCCTAATAGGGCAAAGACCTACTGTGGCCTATCTCAGTTTCCGTGACCATAGGCGCTAAATTTCATGAGCAGATGTTCCAGTCAGATTGTCAGTCTGACGTGAAAGCCTCCTTGTTTACTTCAAAAGCAAGCTAGGTAGCCATTTTATCGACCCACTAAAGAAGTTACAAAATTGAGTCGACCGCACCACACCCGAGGTTGGAATCCCGGGCCAGTTATGGCGAAGCGTGACGCGCTACTTCTCGACCATGACGCTTCATTAGATACATATATAGATATAGACTTTAACAGCTATAAATGTAACTTGTCAAAATAGAAGATACATTAGCCACAGTAGCATAACAGCCAACTATCGGTCTTAGTAAAAAATAATGCATGTTTAAACATGTTTTTGGCCAGTCATCCTTCGCATGTAATTTGCCTATACTGCTGAATCATAGACAAAAGAAGAAACATAATAATAATGTAATTATTACTAAATAAAATACACTATTGCTATTTTAATAATGTAACCGGAAAAATTAATAAACTACTTTCTAGTATAGATTAAAGCATCTTAGTGTAATACTGCAAGGTATTAAACCTTACCACGTGAACATAACATGTAGTTAATGTTCAACGCTAATACAAAAGGAGTTAAAAGTCACACTGCACAAAAGCAAATATTTTTTAATAAAATAATAAAAGTAAGTAAATACATATATATATATATATATATATATATATATATATATTCTCGTGTAGTAAACTACACCTATCAATATTTAGAAATATGATCTTAAATTTCATAAAAATAAACAATGATTTAGTTACTGATAATGTATGAAAACAAAGTAATTATATAAAATTTTGTAATAATTGTATGGAGTACAATTATCCAAGTAAATTTATTTTTAAATATATTTCTATGTTATATTATATTAAATATATGTATGTTTATTTAATATAGATTATTAATTTATTTAAAATATTTTATGATTAATTTAATTTTAAAATATCTTATACACTTAGCTTAATTGCAAAATAACTATCAAGGTGGCGCCACTGTTGTTGTTTTTTTTGCTTCTTGCGTAACACTTCCATTTTATATCACTTAGAGTGGGACTTTTGCATAAATTGCGTGCCTGCACACTCATTTGTGGGTTTAGTTTTTACATGCATGTTTTTATCCTATTTTTTTCTTTCGAATTGTTTGTTAAAATTTTTCTCTAAGAATGAGACATTATTGTTATCTTTTAATAATTTTATTTTACTTTACTATTTGGTTTGTCATCCACGTGTCCATAGGTTTAACTTTTCAACATGGCTCTGTTTTTTTTTGTTTGTATTATTTTGAAAATGTCAGCTGTGCAGGTAAGGTGGAACCATTAAGCACTGCTAACCCTAAATCAGTGACATTTCTAGCAATCATAATATGACTTCATTTTAGTCTAAAGACTATTTTTGTATCTACCTTTCTGTTATGTTTCTTAAACTCAAATTCCTTTCTTCTTTGCAATTATAGGTTATACAAATTTTTCCCTTGGTATCTTATTTTATTTTATTATACTAAACATATATATTCATACAACATGGGATACACAGTGAAGTGGTATGCATACAAAAATTTGGTATTTTTCTAAAGAATTGTTAGATTCACTAGTTAAAAAAATAAATATTGCGTTATATGACGAATGAAAAATGTATTTATTTTTGTAAATTTATAAGTTATAAAATATTTTCTTTGAATAAAAAATATTTTTTGTGTTAATTATTTTTATTCTCTGTATAAAAATTAACGATAAGTTATTTCAAGGGAGTACTAACATAATTTAAAAGCTATATTTATTCACTTACTTTTATTTTAAGATAAATATTTCAGAGGAGGAATTATATTTTTTCGTTTAAAATTATAATTACTCTGAGAGTTAGGATATTTATAGGGTACTCCTTATACACAAATAATATTTTGTAAATAGGAATTTTAGGGATTACCTTTTGACAAACGAGATAGTTTATTTTGTGTCTAAAGAGGAATAAAATATAGTGGAAATCACGAGGGCTTAAGCTTCATTTGCAGTTATCAATATTTTTATTCCTTCAGCACTTATGAGTATTTTGTTTGTTTTTTACTTTAAAATGCAAAATAATTATCCTGTTTTCTGTTACCATCTCTCTCCAGACATTTAAAGTGTTTATGTAAACAAGTGTAACAGTTATTTTTTTAAAAAAAATTGTAACAGGACGTTTTTTTCCTTCTTTTTTTTTACTTAATTTTTTGTAAATCATCACATAATTTTATAGCATTATATGATAAAATATTTGACATATTATTCATTTTTTTAGTATGGAGTTTTTATTGATAGGAATTAACCTTTTCAAATCATTCTTGTATAGCATATAAATATATCATTATTAATCACTTAGATACGGGATATTCCGATGAGAAAATGATGAACATAAACATGAATTGTATTATAATTGACATAAATATACGTATATATAATGGGAAAAATATTAACATTCAACATCAAGAAATAATATTTTTTTAATGAACAGACGTAATATACAAATTCATTAGAGAGTTCGAACATATAACATTATTATTAATTTTCGAATGACAAATTACGACATGACCTAAGAATTGTATCTAAAACTAGAAAAGAGATTGCACTTATATTATTTTAAAATATATTTATTATTTCAAATAAATCAACATTAAAAGTGTTTAACTTCACCTAAAACAATAAAAAAGCTTTCATGTTTTTTTATATAACTCTGAGATTTTTTAGTACATCTCTAGTGTCCCGGGGGATCCAATATTATATTTCTTCTAGTCAAAATTTATGAAATTAATTAGCATGTAATTTTAAATATTATTATCTCTTGAAACTAAAAAATGGCTAATGTTAATTATAATCATAATATAAGCACCTTTGGACAGTCATGCAAAAATTATCTATCATAATAAAAAGTACAATTTTATCGTCATAATATTCGAAATTACTGCAACTAGGTATACTAAACTGAGGATTATGCTTGTAATTGGCACACAAAGGGTTTTTAAACAATTTTCTACTATTTCATTCATCCATGATAATTACTTAATTTTGTAACATTTTAAAATCCCAATCCTTTTTACGATGAATTATATGGCATAATTTTCAGTGCGTTGCTATTTGAATTTAAATATGCTTATCCTTCAAATTCATACAATGCACATAATTAAGTCAATTACTACTTAAGACAACAAATATAAGTTTTACTTTAGTTACGTTTTATGAAATAGTTACAATTAATTTACATATGTATATACATAGGACATAATCACAATATTAAGGGACAAAATAGAAAGCAATTTTCCATATTCATTTCTATGTATGGTGTTGGACAATTTATTTCGTCTTTTAATGTTTATTCGTTAACTAAATTTAATAATTATAATAAAATAGTACAGTGAAGAAGTCACATTCTCATAAGTTACCCATCCCAGTTGCAATTCTAATCTACGACTTTCAAATTAGAAATTCAACAAGCTATTCATTGCGCTACAGAAATACAGCGAACCATTTTCCTTTCTATATATACTGTTCGAATATTATTTTTTGTTAATATTTATTAATTTTTAAATTGGTTAATGTATTAATATTTGAAAAAAAATATTAACATCAAGTGCCATTCGCTACAAGTTTACAAAATATATTTGAACTTTAACGAATTAATAGAAAGTATTTTATTAACTATTGAAAATTTGAACATAGTATGTATGTATATAGAGAGAGGGAACTAATAGAAGGGATTGAAAAGAAAAAAAAATGATGTATTACAATTATTAAATTTCAATATGAAGGAATGAGATAAAAACTCCATTCTCAACTCTTATTTTGTAATGTACACTACTGTTTTGTAGGGGTGGGATTTATAAAGATTTTTTTTTATGAATGGTATCAGAAACGTTTCGATTCCCGCAGCAATTAATGGAAATTTAGGGGAAAAAAGCTCAGAAAACAGATTTAGAGTTTCCTTATATATTGATGTATAACGCATCACATGTATAGACATTTAGTAACATAAAACTAAACAACATCGAACATAACTATTCATTCCACATAAAAAAGTTACATTTGTTTATTTATTATGAATTATGTGTTTTTAAACATATTCATTAAAATAAGAAACAAACAACCCCAAATGCACGTATTTATTTGATATAGCTAAAAATAAATTTCTCTAGAAGCAAATCTTGGATTCCTGAATTTCTTTCCTAGATCGCTCTACTACGTATTGCAATATCAGAGATATAACTTGTGTCTTTCATTTTGAAACGATTCTGAACGTTGAGTTGTAAAGTAACCACTTTACGCGGACTATTTTTCATATGAGAAAAGATATGTTCACGAAAATAACAAAAAGTGGCAAGCAGAGTACATGTTATCTTCTTCAATGCAACCTTTCGTCAATGGCATCCAACAATGTAAAACAATTCTTAATTTATAGCTAGTTAACTTCAATATATTTTACTAACTTCTTAAGTAGTTTGCTTTCAATATTTCTAAAGATTCAAGTTCAACAAGCTCTAATTCAAAATTACCAATCTTTATCCACTCAAAAATTAGCTAATTTATAAAGAAATGTAAACAGACAATGAATATAAAGTATTGTACCGTGTGAGAAATGTGGCACGCGTGCTATTGTTTGCTGAAACCTGGATTAGATGATAAAAAGAAGAAATTTAATCATATTTCAAAGGAAACACTTTTCACAATCCCATGCTTGTAAAATAAGTAATAAAATCCCATTTCCGATAAGAAAATCATGGTTCCTACGAAAAATAATATCGATATTGCATCAAATATCAATTTATCTTTCGGAGAAAAAAATTGCAAAATATTTTACCTGATTGTTATAGCTCCTAGGACGGATAAAATGAATTTTCAACTACGTTAAAGTTGGTCCTCATATATCATAATTTAAAAGCTCTACCAATAGTAATCATGTCTCTCGAAAGATCTACCTTATACCCCTAACTCTGTTAATATAACAGTTAACAAGCTATCCCTGAATAAGATATTTTCGTTTGAATTGGTATTATACATACAACAAACATTTATATTTATATAGAGGTCCACCGAAACCAATCTCGAACATAAATAATCATTTGAAAAAAGGTAAAAATCATGGGTTTCAACTCAAAAAAATTGTCATATTTAAAAGTTATGAAATAAATCATTGTATTATTTTTGTAATGCAGAATTCATTAAATCATGTTATTTATTAACAACTTTATCTCCCTCTCTATCTCTTTATTTATTAAAGCTTATTGAAACTTGCTCAGAATAATGAAGAGGAAATCTGGAGGGAAATAATTAAAAATATGGAGCTAAGATTAAATTTTAAAAAAATAAATAAACTGCTTTATAAAATAGAAAATGGAATTGTAGACCAAATTCTTGTAACAATATAGTACATTCATTTAAGTATATTTATACGCATGTATAATTTAAATGCATATTTTCCAGATGTTATATTGGAATTTCGTTTAAAGCTTTTACTTGCATATCAACTAAAATATTGTAAATTATGTTACTGACAAAATTCAAATAATAGAATATAATCAAATGCAATATAATATGATTAAGCAAATATTCACAAAATCCAATTCGAAATTTTTAAAAACTTCCCCTTTATATTTTACATTATTCCGTTGCCTAGTGGAATATTAAAAGAACAGGTGCATAATATATTTCTTAAGATTTTATTAAAGAAAATGTACCATAGAAATAATTTTTAAGCCCAGGTTTATAAGCAATACCTGAATGTTGAAGCAAACTTGAATCATTTAAGTAATGTTTTTAATGATAATTTGTATTTTCTTAAAAATATCCGAATGGTTTTCAGGTTTTAAAGCAAGTCTCTAAAGCAAGTTTCCAACATTAGCACATGCTAACTTAGATAAATATATGTATGGTTTCCCACTAATAGTGAACAAACTGTTCACAGCTAGATCTCTTGCCGTAGTACATACAAAATGCTGAAAGAACTGTACCTTTAAAATCCACAGTTTACGAGAAAAATGTGGTAAATGAGATGATAATTAATGATATGATGATTATTCGGCGTTTTTATGTGTTCATGTATGTGATTGGCTGGATAGGGATCCCAAGCCCTTGGCTCAGACATGGAAGTCTGGTTATATGATCATCATGATCGCACGATTTTAAACCCTTGATTGTTTTTCAATGTTCAAGTCTCAAGGGACTGGTCTATCTAGACCAGCGATACTGTAACCACGGACCACCGAGCCATTTTAAGTAGCCCGGTCATGGCCCATTGCTCTGAGAACATTACTTACTTAAGAACATTGTATTAAAAATTTGGTGGGAAATTCTTTGTCAAGAAATCAAATATATAAATTTTGCTTTTTGTTGTCCGTGTCGTACTGGTATGGATTGATATTATTTTTCTTTTTGGAACGGTTACGGTTAGTGATAAAAGACAATAGTGTATTAGCGACAATTTTATGGGTGGAACTAATTTTTAACTATCTTTCATATCTTGCAAGCGGAAAATATTTGAAGAAAATATATTGTTTCAAGACGATTAGGGTGGGGAAGGGGGTTGATTTTTTTTTATTGAAAAACAAACATGGGGATCAGTAGTTATTTGATTTGTCACGAAAGTGATGTATTTAAAAGATACAAATAAACAGGTATCATTCAATGATATTTTTCCTCGAATATCTCTTTCAAGAGGTGATAAATACGTTTTCTTGAATAATATTTGCAGCAGCAACAAAGTGTTGTGTCGGTGGTAATATCACAACGGTAACAAAGTCATCGTATGAAGTTTTTTTTTTATTATTGGTAATCATATGAAACCGTTTACTGAAGCAGAAATTGTGAAGGAGTGTTTTTAAATGCTTTTAATTAAGTGTTAGTGACAAAAATAATAAAAAAATAATAATTAAAAAATCAAAGATGGAGTTGTAATATTTTAATCAATTTTCCACTTTTTAAACTTCCATTATCCTCCCCTTCCCCTTTTATCATCATGTTGCGGCCTGCGTGAAAAATTAATACATGTATGCAGCCCGCGTGAAACAGCTGGCATATGTATGCGGTCCAGCCCCAGAAAAAGGTTAAGTACCCCTGATCTAGGCGTAGTGAGTCCACAACGGAAATAGTGCTCGTTTGCATGTGCGTGCACAGCACGTTACTATGATATTTGCACCCCTTATTTCCACGGCGCACTCAGGCCTGTCTCGATACACACGCTAGGCTCTATGAACATCTGCCTTTTTAACCCTTTTCAGGACGGGACTATTTTCTTCGAGCCAATCGCTAGGGACGGGGTGAATGCGTTAGAACTACTCCCTTCAGGACTGGGCGTTTTTTGTCGCTAAGCCTAACTTAAGAAATAAACGCATAAATAATAAAATTTCAGCCCTAACGTGGTAATTTTTGCTACCTTTTTAGATTATTACACAAGTTGTCAGTTACATTTTAACTAGAATGTAATAACGTTTTTCCTTTAACTTACATGAAATTATATAAAAAATATGTGATTTATCTTGGGAAATAAATTTCGTAAGCACTATTCATTTTTTTCCAAAATTTTCATTGACGAAACCCATTAATACACTTTCAAATTAGTAAAACAAATTACGACAAAGATTATTTACCAAAGGAAATAAAATTAAAATGAAGATTGAGTGTGGAAAATCTCGAAGCATGGAGAAACATTAAGTTCTACATTGTATGATTGGCAAGCATAAAATGTTCGTTGCGTTTTTTTTTTATTTACTCACGGTTTGTTACTATACACTTTGGCTTTTTTTTACCCTTTTTGTTCATATTAAGAGATGTTAGGAAAATTCTTTCAAAACAATCAAATAATAATCTGAAGCTAATGTTTTTGAAATAAGAAAAGTACGCGAAATATATTCGAAAGCAGCAAAAACTTTCACAGAATTGACGCTAAAACTCTAAAACACTCCACACCGTTAAGAAAAAGGAAATAAAAAATCATTGGGAGAGTTATTAGAAAAACGCAAATGTTTTATGGCAAGTGGAAAGTTTATGAGCCCAGCTCTGTCTGTTGACCTTTCAAATACCCCCTCCCCCTACTCAGCTGATGTGCTAAATATAAAATCCAGACAGAATATAAACTAGTTGAAGGTCAGGGTACTGTAGCTACTTTCAATTTCAATATGATGGACATAGGGTGCCATTTAGGGGTCATTTAAAAACGTTCCATCTGAAAATACACATTTGAACCACCCGTCCCTCCACAGCACCTTTATAAAATGCACATTTGAACTGCCTGCCCATAGGATGTATCCGTGAAGAATACATATTTGCACTGCCCGTCACGAAGGGGTTAAAAATTTGTAAATACTGTTGTTGCTACGACCAGTGTGGTGTTTTTGCCTGGCACTGGCGGGGACATCATACATTGCTCTTTGTATTTTTCTCACAAACAATGGAATCGTACAGGTGCGTGATTTTGAGCATTTTATTGCCTCTCAAATAGGAATCTGACTGTTTAGAGTTTGAACGCTATTTTGGGAACACCCTGTAAAGAGATATATTAAGTATTTAATAAGAATTGACACAAAGTCTTTATGGTTTGATTTGTTTTACTGGATGTAAATTAAAAAAATAACTATTTAAATTTCTGTTAAAAAAAAGGGGTTTTTTTGTTTCTGGGTAAAATATTTTCAGCTCAAACAATTTTTTGAAGAAAAAAATTAAACATAAGATGCAATAGATGAAAACCCAAATTAGATTTCTGACGTAAATAAAATATTTATGCAACAGTAATGAAAATAACAATGCATCCATACCGCAAAATATTTCTTAGTTTAATTTGAAAATATTTTAGTTTACATTATCAGATTTCTAACGATGCAATAAAACACTACACGACAGTAAATGAAATCAGAATCTACAATCCGGATAAACGTGTGGCAAGCTAAAAGTGGATCTAAAGTACCTTGCATTACTACTCTAAATAAATTAACACTTACTCGTAGATAATAAATAATGAAGAGTAATCTAAATGTTATAAGACCAACAACTTATTGCTAGTACCTGAAGTAGTATTTTCAATAAGAATCAATAAAATAATTAATATATATTGTTTAATATTTCCTTATATAAACGATTCGTTTTTTTTCTGTATTCTGAAATATTTATGTTGAATATTCTAAATTAACGGCAATTATTTTATATACAATATTTTTAATACTTAGCAATGCTTATTTTAAGGTAAATATTTTAGGAGCATTATTTAAATCTAGAACATATTAAATGATCTATACTTAAAATATTAGCGTTTGAGACAAAAATGAAGAATATGAGCAAAGCCTTATTTATTTTATCCAATATATGATAATAATTAATGTAGAAAATATGACTATATAATAATTGGAAGTTAGTGTTTTTATTTAAAAGAATGATAAAGATTCAGAGTGGAGTTTGTTTAAAAATGCAGTTGAAACAATTATGTCAAGGAAATTAAAAAAAAAGTTACTCTAATGAGCCCTGATGCAAACATTATAAGCTTAAAGTCAATGAAAATTGTAAGCACCACGTGTAATTATTACTTTCAAAATTAATAATTTCTTTAGATTAAATTATATTTATTAACGCTGAAAACATAATTTCATTTTTCGAAAAATAAGTATTTTAAGTACTTGTTTATGGATTAACATACTAATTAATTCATACAAAATAAATAGTTAAGTGCATGATTAAAAATACAGACTTAAAAATTATTAAGATAACAGTCAGGAAGTCTATAAGAGTAAACAGCTAAGGTAATAATGAAATTATTTTTTATAAAAATCTTGACTAGAGTGAAATTAATTTGATTCATGTAGTTAATTAAATTCAAAGACATTCAGTAATAATAATGTGTGGTTTGATTGTTGATTTCAGTATTGCTATTTCGAAATATCACAATAATGAAATACTGTGTTGCTTATTACTAATTCCACAAAGTAATAAGATTGTTGCATTACATTTCTTTTCTTCATATCCATATAAGTAAGGTTCAAATACTCTCTAGACAATGCTGCTTATATCATTAATTAAGAAATAAAGAAGATAACAATTGGGATTTGAGTTTTTCTGCAGCAAACTTTATTATATTCGGATAGACTATTATAAATGTGATCCCATGTATTTAAAGCTTTATAAAATTTTAGAAAACCTATTAAATTTACAAAATACCTAAAGTTAAATTTAAAATACTCAAATCATTTAAGGTTATAATGGAAAAACTAAACTTTTATTATTGGTGATTTTATTAGGCTAAATTCATGCGACGTGATAGTTAACTGATTTTTGTTCTTTATAGTAACTTAATTTTAAAAAAAACATTTGGTAAAAAATAACAATGTAGTGAAGGAATGTGCAATTTAAGTTTAATAAAAATAACATGATTGCATTTTTCCTATGACCACCATGAATTTAGTTCATTATTTTGAGCCTATATTCATGAATTGCATTTGAAAAAAAATATCTGCTGTAGCTCATGAAGATTTCTTTTATTTCAGAAATTCAGAAATGATATAGCTCAAAGTACATAGCATTAGAAAAAAATTATACCTGATCAAAAAAGGCTTTGGAGAAGTAAAACTGTTTAAAAACTTCCCAACGTTGACTATAAGTTGGTAAGGCTATGAACTTTTCATTACTAGAATATACATATTGCATTTATATTTTCGTATGCCTTATTAAAATCAATACATATTACTTAAATATACTGTCATAGTTAACTAAGACAAATAGATATGTACACTGAAACATGACAATTTTTTTATTTCCCCTGCACTAATACTCTTCATCTGGCTAACTTGAGTTTTACAGGCAAAATTCGTTTCCCTGCATGAACTTCAAAACCAAGATTATGACCGGAGATAAGGTGTGAACCGGGTTATCAGATTGGCAAAATTATAGTATTCCGTGACATATTTGTCTAAATGTACAATGTGCCAAGGAGTCACCAACAAGGCATATAGGATCGATCTTTCTAGAAAGAGCTATTCAGCTATTAAAATACCTTTGAAACAAAAGTCAGTTCCGTTCAAAAGAGATTTTAGTCAGATACGAATCAGTTTTATCGTTGACTGTGAATGACACAAAGAGACTGTGTCTGATTTCCTGCGAGGAGAATTGTTGAAGACAGCTGTATGTAGATCAATGTAATGCTTATTTATAATGAGTGGAATCTGCTCTATTGTAAATATTAGTTTATGCTATTTATTTGTATGTGTAAGCATATTTGCCTTAGAGTAATTATCTGTTCGTACTAATCATTAATGAGCTTGTTATTTAAATAGTTTGAGTCATTGGCTGCTTTTTTCCAACTCAAATCTGCAACAACATTAGATTGGTTAAAATATTAAAAATTTCTCTGTATCGCACTGACCATTATCTCTTCAAATGCTTGAAATCGATGATAGTAAAATTAAATATGTGATTTTTTTTAAAATTGACATTAAATTTATTTACTTGCCTTTCTTTTTTTTTTCTTTATTTTCTCTGATACATACATTTCATGAATAAACACGGGAGATTAAAAATAAAATGTAGGAGAAAATTAAATTCTAATAAGTGTTTACCTCTTGCACATGACGGATATAAGACATAGTCTTTGATGCGCATGAAAAGAAAGATAATAACAACATTTTTCTTCATTTCGGTAGAAAGTATAAGGAACAACAAGTACAATACAATCTCAAGGATGCTTATAATTCGCTCGTGCAACAGCATAGAAAAACTCGGATGTAAAGAAAAACATTGTGTTGTATCTTTATTTCCCTATGGGCAAACTGATCAATGTAATCTACGAAATGCTCTTAGAAGGCGATAGCAAAGCGCCCCTTGCCCTATTATGCTCACGAGATGCATAATCCATTTACGCTGCTACTTCTACACAAATTGGCTCCGTTGGTTATTTTTCTTTAGCTTGGATTATTTTGCTTTATATGTGTAGATATTGTTGTACTTGGCTACTTAAGTGATGAGCTATGCGTGTATCTTCAATCATTGTTTATTATTATTAAACGATCTTTTGATAAAAAGTCTTCTTAGCAGATTATCTTATCGTTACATTTTTTTTAAAAAAAAATAAGTTAATAATAATGTAGTCAATGAATATTTTGTGTATCTTAATGTGCATGTGTGAAAAATAATACATACACAATAAGCTATTAATTCAAAATTACTTAGAAAAACGTTCAGCTTTCAAGATTTTTCGTAGTAACTGCACGCCTATTATTTTAAATCGGCATATTTATTCAAACTGCTAAGGTGCTTAAGCTGTTATTCTTCTTTTCTACAGTTTTATCATATGTAACCGCTGTGTTCATGGCCATAAGTTAAGACTCAGAGTACCAGAAGTTCAAGACATAGTTCAACTGGAAACCACCTTATAGAAAGCCTGCTAAATGTTAAATTTGTGGAGGCTATAATTCCTCCTGTTGGTATGGTGTGCTGATTTAAAGAGGGGGTGATCTGCTACCACACAGGTACCGACTGTATCACTTGACTATGTTTAAAAATTAGGAGGTCATCACCAATAACCATCTTGTTGCTTTATAATGTATATTTAATAAAAAATCCCTTAGTCACACATATTCCTGTATTAACCACTCTTAAATAATTGTTAACCCTTTCAGGATCGGTGAAGGAAGAAAAATAAGTTTCCCCTGTTTCGTAATTTCTAAGAGTAGACACACGCATGGTACTGGGCGAATTTCACTGCTAAGGCTAATTTCATTTAAAAATTTACATAAAATATTTAATGCAACCAAATGCATTAAAATTAACAATTTACTATCATTGATAATATCTGAATATATCGAACAAAAGTGTTCCCTAAATTAAAAAAAAAAATTAAAAAATGAATTTCAAAGGAAATGTTTTCATTTTCATATGAAAAAAGTACCCTTTTCGACATGATGTGTGTGATTAAAATAAAATAGACATAAAACTTGAAAAATACTATCTGAAAATCCCAAACGATACATTTTTACTCACATACACTTGTTGCGTCTTGAACTGATTCAAATCTTTAAACGCATAGCTAATATGACGTATACAAATACGCATTTACACTGATATAATTTATATATATCAGCTGGTGATATAACTTCATCAAAAATAAAAGTTTCCTCTTCCATACGTTCATTAACTATCTGATACTATAACTAAATAAAAAAAAAACAACATTTCGTTTGATTTACTATATTGGCACGATGATGAATTTTTTTTACGTTTACTTTTATTCTAAAATACTACTCTTTCAGGAAAATGTAAAACTGAGATCCAGAGAAGAATTCTAGCAAGATAAAAAATTCATCACTGATCTTATTATTGAAATGATGTACATTAGATGTAGAAATAAATGGAAGACTTATTCACTTTTCACTCAGGAAGTAGATTTGCGTCAGTCATCGTCGTTTTACTTCAGAACTTATTGGTATGATTAATTCTGTCCTTGAAATATTACTTTGCTAAGATTTATTTTTATGGGTATTCTGAGACATGTAAAGCATTATGAAATACGCGTTTTACACAATTTGTTTTTTCTAGAACTAACACCTATATTTTTATATTGAATACACTTTTAACATGGGAGCGGTCACGCAGGGCTAAAAGTCAAAGGACAGCTTACCTACAATAATTTGTACAAAATATCACGGTTTTACTTGCAAATAGCATTCCTGTAATGTTAGAGAAAAGTGTCTAGGATTTGAACTCTTTATTGAAGTTACGTACCTTTGAAATAGTTTCGTTCATTTGTAATGCATTTTTTCTCAAATTATCAAAGAAACAATGAAAAGTCCTTGAACATAGGTAAGTATATTTTCTCTTAGTTAAATTGCTCACTGGAATTTTGATTTTTATCGTGTACTATAGAAATAATTGTAAAACAACCCAAAAAAACTTTGGGGTAACTCAGTATCATGTCGGGACTTCTAATGTTAGTATCGAGTGCGCGCCTAATCTCCCGGGTTAAAACATTTTGAAGTCTTATTTTTTTAAATATTTATGCCAAATGTGATGGATATGACAGAGATCAACATAGACTAGACTCTTTTTCTAATGACATTTATACTTTAAGAAATGGATGATGGTGGAAATAAATTTTTACTTAAATTTCATTTTTCAATCTGTTCCAATTTAAAAATAAGACAAAAGAAAAATAAGAATAATTGTCCTATTACTTAAAAGTAATTTGCTTAAAATAAAAATTACTTAAGAGTAACAAATACAAAATTTAATACTTACCTTGTTAATTTGTTCGGTGTATAATGAAGATCGTATTCTAGCTTTAGCGACAAAGCAGTTTATTAATGTATAAGGGGGGTCGATAAAAATTATGATAGAAAATTGGGCCACCAATAGTGAAAGTTTGAGAAGCACTGAATTAAACATATTATTACTTATAGCGCGTTCCTCGTATCATATTATATTTATATTTTCTGTTCGGACGGTTATTACAACTCTGTGCGTGATCGCAACGAAGAGGAATAGTTTGTTCTTACTGAATTAAAAAAAGTCATAGTAAGAACAAACGATTATTTTCTTTAAAAATAAGTCGTCGCGTTTATTCTATAAATATATGTGTTTTAAATGTTTTTTTAGAAAATCAAAGTTGTTATTGAAAATGTAAACTAAAAATAAAATAAGTACTGAAAGTGTTATTATGAATATCTAATGAACAAATAAATTAATTAGCTTTCCATCCTTTTCAAAGTAGACAAGATATAAACAGAAATCCAGAACGCAATAAATCATGTACCATTAAATGACCGATTCTCTCAAAAGAGCTAATAATGTGCAGTTGTTTATGTTCATAAGCATCCCGGATATAATATGAAAATTCGGAACCAAATGCACATATTGAAGTTTGAAGTTTTTTGAAACATTATTCGTGAAAAAAAATAAATAAAAAAGGGACTTTAACCGCCATCTAGTGTTTTGTGAAAAGTACACTGCTGGCCACCATAAATACTACACCCTGAAGGAAGCATGCAAATATCATGAAATTTACAACATGTTTTAGCGGAGTTGAGGTATGCAAATGATTAAAATATCAGCTCAGACACACATCAAGCGTGCCTATGGCACCACCTCAAAGTGCTATTTAAGCATTTGAGGTTTCGACGATTTTAAGTTCGGCAATTGTGCTTTTCTCGGGGTGTTTTCAAAAGATGATCAGTTATGTCCCGTAGAAAACAGCGATCAACATTTGATTAAGTATCCGATATCGGCAGAGGAAGGGTAGTGGCCTACCGAGATTGTGGATTATCTTTCAGCGAAATTGGTAGTCGTATTAGACGAAATCAAACAACTGTAATGCGGCTATGTGACCATTGGATGCAGAAGGGTACGGCGGGACAAGTAAATTGTGCGCATGGTAGTGACAGATCGCTCAGTCGCAAAACGAACCGTAGCACAGCTCGTTGAGTCTGCAACGCATTATTCAGTGTCTGCGCGTACCATTCGACACCGTTTGCAGCAAATTGGGCTGTCCGCAAACGTCCGCAGTAGAGGAGGAAGACCGCGTGATCACATATGTGAGATCATCGGCCTGAACATGTTACAAAGTAGAAAATTCAAATGCTATTATTAATCTTTGTAGGATTATTTTAACCAAGGCTCAACTTGGATATTGCCAGGTGAGAATAATTGTATCATCATGCGTGTATTTAATAATTGATTTTTTTTCAAAATAATCACTAATGTGTGCTGCGCTTTTTCAGTCTGATGAATGATAAATAAATTACCCCTTATAAAAATTACTTATGTACGCTAATATTGTTGAAAAATGTACGTTTTAAAAATTATGAAAAGTTTTGCCAAGAGCAAAAAATAGCAACAACGAAGCTCATGCTGGAAGAGCATTATCGTATGCTTATGATGTAATTTAAATTTAAGAAGTAATTGACTAGAGATAAACACGTGTTTTTCATCCTCGTATGACAATGACGTCATTTAATTTAGTGCATTATAATTATGAGTAAAACATGACGATATGCATCGGTTTTAATAGCACTGAACTTTTCTTCTCTTGCGTTATTCGACAAAAAAATCAATAAAAAAGAATCACGTATCAGAAAATTATATCAAGGAACAATAAACCAATCTGCATTTGAAAGAAAATAATAAAATTTTATTCAGATCATAAAACTCGTACAGTCTAGACAGCCAAGAGGAAAAGAGAGATTATCAGGCCACTAAACCACAGTTTACGATCTATTTCAGTGGTGGAATTTTATTGCACCTTCGGGTGACTGGTTTCTATGTTTCCATCCAACCTAAATGCAGTAAAGGTAGTTAAAAGTCATAATAGGTTGTTTTCCCAATGCCTTATGCATTCCAATTTCCTTCCAAATCTGATATTACTGAGCACTTGGAAAGGCTGTTTAGATCTTCATTCGACGTAATTCAATTTTATTAGTGTCTACTTTCAGTGGGACGAAATTAAAAATTTTTAGTTTTCTAAAACGATTATTTTAAGCTTGAAAGAAAATACGTTTTAACTATAATTTCACAAACCTTCTATAAATGATTTTCTTGAAATTTTCTACGAATGGCATAGAACTGAAAAATAATGTCAATGACACTTTTAAGGGTACTTTAAGCTAGTATTAAGATATTGACCAAATATTATAGACGAAAACTAATTAGTAAAATAGTTAAAATAATATGAGAAGGATGTTTGATATAATGCTACCCGACTACGTCCGGAACCGTGATTTTGCAAAATCATATAAATTGATAATATTTATGATATTTAGCGTCACTTAGATTAGAAAATGTATAAACAATTGCTTTAAGAATAGTATTACAATAAAAAAATATTTAAATACAATATTTTGACAAACATAGAATGACCATTTTTCAAAATACTATACTTTTGTGAAACATGCTTCTATTATAATAATATTTTGCTTGTATATAGCTCAAACCTCTGTACAGAGGTTCAACTAAAATTTTTGAAATATATAACTTAGATGTATGTTTATCCATGTTTTAAGACAACAGAGGGGAGAAATTTTAAGAAAAAAACGCCTATATTTATTTCAATTGGAGGTAACTCTGAAAATAATGTGACTTTTTCAAAAAATCATAATTGAACCTCTGTGCAGAGGTCTGAGCTATATACTGGTAAAATATTATTATAATAGAAACATTTTTCACAAAAGGAGAACGTTTAAAAAAAAGGTTATTCTAATTTAGTTTTTTGCCGAAATATTGTATTTAAATAGAGGTTTTGGTCAAAATGGCTTTAAAACAATTTTATACATGCATTCTAATCTAAGTGACACGAAATATCATGAAAATTATCCATTTATGCACTTCTTGTAAATCACGATTCCAAACATAGTCGGATACTTTAAATAAAATACTAAAATATTCCTCTCTTATCAGAATTATACACACATTTAACTGTGTTAAGTCCCTGCAAAAGACAAGGTGATTCGTAATGTGCGAGAGTTATTCTTAAAATTATATGATGAGTTTCTTTCGAAATAAATTAAACAATAATAAATTTTTTGAGTAATTTTGGTCAATAAGATTCCTTTATAACCTTTCATGAAAATTCTGAAACAGAGTAAAACTGTAAAAAATAAAATACCGATAGAGGAGTCTAACTGGGGATTTTTAATTATTATATATTTATTCGGAGATAAAACGACCATGAGAGCTTTTAATATATTTCCCTAGAATACAAAAATGACTAACACGAAATTTTCATTAGCTCTTTTGCCTTAAATTATAAATAAATATTATTTTTTAAACTTCTATTTATTTAAAAGATTCTCGAATTCATATAAACAAACCTTTTTGCACGGGCATGTTTAGTTGATTGTTTTCAGGCCTTCATACATAGACAAACTATTAACTTAATGGAAGCAAAGCACAGCTGTATATCTGTTAGATAACTGATAATATCTACCTACGAATGATGTAACTAAGAATCTGATAGCAAGTAAATATGGCGCTGTGGATATGTAAATAACTAAAAAGTGACGGGAAAAAAGTGTTATCAAATTTTATAGGAAGAGGTGCAGTGGTATGATTCGGTAATAACTGGATGTTAGACGAGATATATAAGCAACATTGATCGTGGGAAAAATATCGGGTGCAGACGTATTAGTAATTTAACAGTGGATCTGGAACGAGCATAGGGAATTTCACGAAGGATTGTCGCTTGACTCTACTGCCTCCCGACGTAACCTTCCTCACAAAAAAAATTATTAGCTGTGTGTAGATAAAGGTGTTGAATTGCAATTGTAAAGGAAAGCTTGAATTGTAACATTTGACAGAATTTTCAGGAGTGCAAGGTATCATGAGACGAATTTAAAAAGGTGCACAAAAGTGTCAGTTGTTTTTTCACCGGACATAATCAGCTTGAAATAAGCTCAATTCTTGACAACTACACAATGAAGGTAAACAAATGTTCTCCAGGAATTCAAAACAAACATGAAACTATTTGTACTCGTTGTTCAATTTGTAAAACTTGGGTACGATTTTAATATTTATAATTGGGCAAAAATGTCGACACATATTTTATAAATAAGCATAAGTTTACTCCTTTGTTTGGGAAAGTGCTTGGAAAAACTCTGCATTACTATGCATAACGCCTTTTTTAAGAAATTTAGTCTTTTAAGTGATGACCAGTACAGTTTTGCGCGTCAAAAAAAGCAGAGAATGCCTTCGTTTGCCTTTGTGATATCGTCAAGGTGGAAAAACGCGAAACCCGTGTGACTTTTTTAATCTCTTTGGATATTAAAACTTTCGATAATGCCTAGTGGCCTGGCATTTTGCACCTGCTCAAAAGTTTCTAAGTTCCGAAAAACATATTTTCCCTTATTAAGAGCTTCTTACAATGCCGTTCAGCTTATCTTACATTGGGTAACGTCACAAAGAATCGTGTTTTGGAAAAAGGCTGCCCACAAATGTCAGTGATGGGACATTTTTCTGTGGAATTTAATGATGAACATCTTCTTTGCACTATCTCAAAGTTCCACAATTGTCATAAAATAGTTTTTGCAGATGATGTACATCTTATTATTCAATGTAAACACTTTCAGGATTTCTGCATTTTGACACAAAACATTCTTAATAATAGTTTTGTTTGGTCAGAACTATATCAGTTTAAGTTTCATCCACATGAAACAAAAGTAATGAAGATTTATATGAAATTCGACAGTAGATCAAAGAATC
This sequence comes from Trichonephila clavipes, assembly GCA_019973935.1. Lineage (NCBI taxonomy): Eukaryota > Metazoa > Arthropoda > Arachnida > Araneae > Nephilidae > Trichonephila > Trichonephila clavipes. The sequence goes on from BMAU01017720.1 coordinate 1,165,787, forward strand.
AACTTAAAGCTTAGAGGTGTAATCATTGAAGAAGCGCACAATATTAAGTATTTGGGCATAATTGTTGATAACAAAACGCAGTGGAATGAGCATATCTCTTAGGTTTCTAGTAAAAGTGAAAAAATTCTTCTTGGACTGTTAAGAATTTCAAACAATACTTTTGGAGTGAAAGCTGATGTTCTTCAGTTGATTTATAAGCAGGAAATAGTAAATCTCATATCTTCGAGAGCTTTGGGACATTCTTTTAGTAAGAAAGTAACTAGTAGACTTATTAGAAGTACGCAACGAAGATTTTTACTTCGTATCATTAAAGGTTACAAAACTATTATTTATGAAGCAGTGTTTGCTATTTCTGGTATACCACCTATCGACTTGATTCTTCTGAACAGTCTTGTTGCTCGGGAAAACTATTTGAGTACCAGCCTTGGCACGCTGGATTGGACGATTCCAGTTCCATTATTGCCACATTCTTCATGCAGGAAACCCATCACTCTTGTGACTTATACAAATTATAAGTCTTCCAAGAATATAAAACTGTTTATTTCACAGATGGGAGTAAATTGAATAGAAGGGTTGGTCTTGCCTGCGTTATTTAAGAGAAAGGTGTTGAAAATTTTACTTTCCAGCAACGATTAAGAGATGAATGCTCTGTTTTTCAAGCCGAACTACTCTGTATTTACCTTGTCGTAAAATTAATTCAGGACTCTCTCCGCCAGGGTGGAAAGCTCCACTTTCTTAATTGCACTGACTCACTCTCTTCACTCCATTGTTTGCTCAGCGTTAACTCCACAGAAAAAACTTGCTGTAGAGGTTCAGTCTATTCTGTACTACTTAGACTGTTACATCCACTTTCCGTGTGTTCGGGGCCATAGCGGGAATCTCGGCAATGATAGAGCGGATCAGTTGGCCAAAGAGGCAACTTGCCAAGATATGAACCTTTTAATGTATGTGCCATTGCCCCACTGGAAGCATGTAGCCTGAGATAGAACTGTTTCCTCCTAGAACACCGAATTCTTGGCCTCGCCTGAAGCTTTGTGGAATAAAAGGTTTTTTCTCCGACACTTTATCAATGGCTTAAATGTAAGAATTTTGTTGCTGATTTCAAGTTATCCCAGATTCTAACAGAACATGGAAATTTTAAGAGCTGTTTATGTAGATTTAAATTAATTGGGTGTGAGAGATATATATATTTATTCTTGTGGTCAGGATACTGAAACTGTGGAACATGTATTGTTGTATTGTAAACTATATTTCTGTAAAAGAGAGAATTTTAAAAAGGAGTTGAAAGGCTTAGGTATTTCCTGGCCACCTGTTTTGTCTTTGTTGGTCAGTTGTACTGAAAGCCTAAATGTCTTAAGAAAATTTGTTTACTGCATATATTTTTAAAGTGTGATTGGTACCTTCCCTTGTTTGTATTTATGTATTTCTACGCTTTCTTTTTATTTTACGTTTTTGTTTTAAATGGCTTTGTTTTTTCAAATTTGTTTTAAATGATATAATTGTGTTACCACTTAGTAAGCGTCATTGTATGCAATATGGAACATGAGGAGTTCTGGAAATAAGTTAAAAAATATATTATAAAAATTAATTTCTTTGAAAGGGCTTTTTTAATTAAAACAAAATCTTACTTTTTAAGCCTGCACTTTTCAATAAAACGCATTATGTTTACCTGGGTGCATTATTGTTGTTGACAAATTTTTATTTTTTAAAATAAAGTTTCTGAAAAGATCAACATTTTACAACAATGAACCACATGAACTGATTAGCTGGGAATATATTATTGCTTTTACAGTGTGACTACGACGTAACATAAGATTTTAAACTGATTGGCTAAAAACAAGTGGTTATCATTATCATGTGACTATGACGCCCCATGAATTGGACCCATTGCCTTAAAGAAGCCAACATTCCACAAGAGTATATCTGAATATTTGCTTACTATGCATAATAGAGTACAATATAATAACATGATTGTGCTAAAGTAATTTTGATTTATCTCTTTTCCCTCGATATCTGGAAAACTTGGCATGCAAAAATAAAACAGACGATGGTAGAATCCGACGTCATTGTACGAGGTAAAGCAAACTTACTTAGTTCAGAAGTACTTGCCAAAAGAGTACTGTGTGGAAGTGCTTACTCTTTCGCTACCACAGATTTTTACGAGGCCACCCTGTCATCTATGAGATTTTCTCTTGAACTGCAATATTATTGCGATATTCTTTATAACTGCAATATATTTCCATATTCTAGAAGTGTGTGTTGTCCAATTCCAAACAGTTCTGTAAAGGTTTGCTTATATTCACATTAGTAACAAAAATAAACTCCTAGAACATAGAAAACTAGAAGAGCAATAGAAAATTGAACGATAACGTAACATACAGAAATTGACTGAATACAAATTAATTAGAACAAGATTCAAGTTTGTCACTGTCTCAAGAAAAATAACTGTTTAAATTTCCCATTGAATAGAGAAGATGCGCTTAAGGTAAACAATACTCTTCCGCAACTATTACACAGAATCTGAAGCAAGAGTTGCCACAACGACTATGTGTCCCTATTTTGTTTCATCCATAACGCACTTTTCCTTATTTCTTTTTCTTTGGGGTCCTCAAAGATAGTCATAAAACCAATTATAGAGAAAAGGTTATCTGCATTTGGGCCGGCATGTAACTGTGAGCAGTTATTTTCTTGTGTGATTATCCCCAATAGTTAATATATTGTAGATACAAGTTGGTTGACACTGACGTGTAGGCTTTGATTAGAATATCAACAAGCAATAGCATTTTTGATTTTTTAAAAAAATATGTAAAAATGTGTGATATGAAACATTTATCACATTAAACAGATTCTAAAATTAAATGGGTTTGAAGCTGTAGGCAATATGAAAGCACAATATATGAACTGAAAAAAGACACTTCACTACTTTATTTTACATATATTCATTACTTTTTATATTTGGAATGGTTTATTCATTTTATGGGGTGCTTAAGTAACAAATTAATGCATTCATTTTAAAATTATGTGTCTTTCCGGTATCCTCCGTTGTTCTAATGTGGCCATCGAGTCAAAATAATTGCCCGTCCATTTAAATCACCTGTTATAAATTTCATGATGCTGACATGGGATGTTGTCTAGATGTAAATTATCTATCGTACGAACCCTCACTCTCGGATCTTCGTGAAAAATGGTATGCTGTTCAGAAGCCATGTGTTTGTATGCAACCAAGCGCATTTCATATTTGGTAGATATTACATGCTGAAGCTAATTGCCTCCATGATTAAGGGCAAATGATAATGCTGCAGAATATTATTCTGGTTTGCAAGTACTAATTGTTCTTCAATTATATATTATTTTATAAATTTAAAATCCAAAATTATATATTTTGCATATTATAGGCGAAGAATAAAAATTTAGGAAATATTTACTTCAAATGAAATAAAAAAGGGTTAAAATATTTTTCAATTTATGCTATTAAGATTTCAGCAGATACTCTTCATGAGATATTTCGTATTCTAAATAGTCATACAATATTTAGGAAAAATTAAATTATTGTTTTGTATTTTAATGATACATGAATTTTCACACCTTTGGGTTTATATTTTGGGTTTTCACAACAAAGTTTATCTTTCTTGTGTCTACATGCTACGTCAAATTAATACGTCAGTCGTATTCATGCCAATCCTTTCCAGAATAATATCGAGTTCGGAATTAATTTTCCCAATATGTACACTAGGTCCTGGTGTATTCCTCTTAGTATTCTTAACCTTGACATCTTGTTTCATAATATGTTTGTTCATGGTCTGCTTGTTTTCCTTTTGATATAGAGTTCATTTGAGTTCGAGAAAAAACAGAAACATTTGGTAAGAAAATGAATTGACTGATGTAACATTTCGAAAATCTTTACATCTTGCAAATTGTAAGCCCCTACCTCTTAAACTGTATAATTAATAAATTTAAAACCATTAAGTATATATGTATTAATACTCTGAAAATTTGAAAAAAAATAATAGCCCTTTTTAAATAAATACACAATCTTCGTATAATTTGAACTAATTAAGGCATATAATTTTCTGTATCCCAATTCTTATGGCTAAAATCGCTGTATCTATTCCTTCTTAAGGACATAAATTCATTAGGAAGTTGAAAAGCCTCTTCATAAACAAACCCCATGTAAAGGAAAATGTTCTAATTAGAACTTTTCGAGATCCGCTTTTAGAAAGGTTCTATTTTTGTAGCTTCCACTAAGATTAAACTTAATTACTCTCAATTGTAAATATTTCGAAAGGGATTTGTGAAGCTTAAGCTGCAGTGAAAAGGACATCAGCGAAATAAAAAAGAAAACACAACGTGCACAGCATTAAATTCGATATTCGTCAAAGAGAATTTATTTGAAAAATCAGACTTTTTTCCGCTATTTTAACAAGTAGAAAGCATTGCAACTCAAAAATTCAGTTTAAAATGCAATACCAAATTAATCTCAAGAGCTCCTGAGTCACTATTTTTAAAATGAAGCCTGACACAGGCAACTTTATTTCATTAAGAAATCTTGAATACGTTTATAATGTCAATTTCAATGAAAAGGACACAGTACGATTCAATTGACCAAGATCGGTCAAAAAATTTAACCCTATATTATTCTTTCTATGTATGTTCTTATAAAAACCTAAAGGGTGTTTTTTTAGAGGTATAGAACTTTAAATTGCAATAAAACAACGATGTATTATTCGATTGACATGGATTTTTTTTATTCGAAAGATACTCTTGTGGCATTACATTTTAAATATGATTTCCGGCATAGGACTGTCACGGCTGGCTCGGATGTCGTCTAATCTGACATCCAATTTTCGGTGACTTTTTCCGACATTTGTGGCCGTATATCGGCAATAACACGGTGAATGTTGTCTTCCAAATGGTCAAGCATTTGTGGCTGATCCGCATAGACCAATGACTTTACATAGCCCCACAGAAAATAGTCTAGCGGTGTTAAAACACAAGATCTTGGAAGCCAATTCACAGGTCCAAAACGTGAAATTAGGCGGTCACCAAGCGTGTCTTTCAATAAATTGATTGTGGCACGGGCTGTGTGACATGTTGCGTCGTCTTGCTGGAACCACAGCTCCTGGGCATCATGATTGTTCAATTCAGGAATGAAAAAGTTAGTAATCATGGCTCTATACCGATCACCATTGACTGTAACGCTGTGGCCTTCATCGTTTTTTAAGAAGTACGGACCAATGATTCCACCAGCCCATAAAGCGCACCAAACAGTCAGTTTTTCTGGATGTAACGGTGTTTCGATATACACTTGTGAATTAGCTTCAATCCAAATGCGGCAGTTTTGTTTGTTGCCGTAGCCATTCAACCAGAAGTGCGTTTCATCGCTAAACAAAATTCGCTTATGAAAATCGGGAATAACGGCAATCTCGTTTTGTGCCCATTCGACGAATCTAAAAGCGTTGTTCAGTCGTGAGTCTATTCATGATGAATTGCCAAACCAAACTGAGAATAAATCACTTGACAGCTGTTAAATCGGTCGCCATCTTGGAAAGTAATGCCAACTTAAACTTCTATACCTGGAAAAAAACACTCTTTACAAAATATTAAGACTATTATTTAAAAATACATGAGCTATGATAACATTTATTTTTTTAAGGTATTCTCATCAGACTGGTACTCAAATACGTTACATCATTCATCTCAGAAAGAAAAAAAAAACTACTTTTTTTTTAAAATTAAAGTGCGAATATTTTATTTATCTTCTATTTTACAAAATCATTTGATAATTTTCTAAATATTACAATTAATGCTTTTAACTAAAATTAGTATGTGTTTTTAAATCAAAGCTACTTTTAGTTCTCAAAAACATTTCTGTAGAAATTCATACATATTTTAAGAACCTCCAAAAAATTCACCGAAAAGTATTTTGTAAATATACTCAAAAAAAATTTTTTTTTATAGTTCAACATATTTGTAAATCAAATTTCCAGTGTATCCTGTGTTTACGTACTCAAGTAGAATATATATAGCATTTTAAAACTACTTCATGAAATATTTACTTTAAAAATTAAATGCTGAGCTTTTTATGGTATTTTGACCACAAAAACTATCTTACAAAATATATATTCTTTGGGTTAATGGAAAACAATTTTTGAAAGAATTAAATCAGATATTTATTTAAAATTTCATACCGCACCTCTGAAAAGCCGCATTTTTATTTTAAGTATCATATTAAACTTCATTTAATAAACTTTCTAGATCTGTTTTTGTTTTCAACGTGCGATAACTGTAAACAAAGTATAGGTGCTTAAAATTATGTTGTTGATCAGCATTTACATTAAAAAAAAACCCCGCCAATATGGTATAGGAGTAGTGAGGCTTAATACAATTCCATAGGGCCTTGGTGCCGATTCCGGACAGGACATGGGTGTTTATAAATGCGTAGTGCTTGTACGACATGGAGGGGGATACTCTAAGTAGCCTTCGAACTGCAAGTTCTCTCGTAAGGTTTGTGTAAGGGAAAGAGAGGTGGGAGGCTTCTGGATGTCTCGAAAGTGGTCCACCTCAATATTTGGGTGTCACCTGAATGGTTCTCAAAGCTGTGGCTAACGACCGGTGTACATATAGTCATTTGTCAGGATAAACTTATTGTATCTCTATGTGCCATCGATAGACAGGTAGCATTAGCAACAACAACAACATTTTTTAAAAAAAAACAGTTCGTGAAGTCTTAGGAAAGCAAACAACTGGCGATTGGAAGATTATTATAGAAGGTAGTTTCTATTGGTGATTAGAAAATAATTAGAAAGTAATTTCTACTGGTGACTGGAATATTATTAGAAGGAAATTTTTATTGGGAATATTATTAGAGGGTAATTTGTATTGGTGATTAGAAGAACCTGAGTGGCCAAGCCTCAAAGTTGCCTGAGAAAGTTATGTGTATTACCAATGTTTGAATATGTTTCGGTACCTAACTTTGCTTCAACCGTGTATTTCCCAAATATATATATATATATATATATATATATATGGTTAAATTTAATAAAAGTTATTTGTTTTTACAATGTCAGTGTGTGTTGAATATCCTCCATCAAAACTAGAACAAACTCTCGTTTGTCTCATAACTCAGTGTTTTAATCCATTTTAAGAATTTCTAATCTAAAAGAAAAAAAAAATAACATAAATTTTATCTTATTTGTTTAACAAACAGTTTATCCATATTTCTTATTTTAAATATATTAAAATGAATTTTAATTTTATCTTGCAGCTTTTAATATTTTTTTTGCTTTACTCTTGAATTGACTAAACTTTTGAAAGGACGTAACATTTCGAATAAAAAAAGAGATTTAATATAAAAAAGTATTTGCTTACAAATATTTGAAAGGAAATCCCACAATGTGTATTTTTAAACCCATTATGATTATTTTTATTAGGTAAAACACACAGATAACTTACTGTTAATCACTTCTCAGAAGAAAAAAAAACATATTATAAACTTAAAACATTTTTTTATTCATGAACTCTTTAAAGAATTCATTCTTTGCTTCATTTTTATTGGTATTTTGTATTCCATCTCATTCCCCATGTTAGAAGTACTTTTTTTTTAAGACTCAGTGAATCGTATATTTTTGACTGTATTTTCTCCAGGAAAACTACAATTTATTGAATAGTAAAATAAATCCTTATTGATAGTCTTTATGTATGAGAAATGTGAGAAAGAAATATATTCATAAAGTCCATGCTATGACAATTTTTATTGCAACAAATGTAACGTATATTTCCCATAGATCATGTAGTAATATTGGTGACAACATGTACTTTTTCTTCATATATTTTCTAGTTTAGCTTACTAGAATCAAACCGACACAGATGGGGACAGAATAGCAACATACATTAAAATCTTTTGTGGGAAATTTTATGAAAGCATTTTGTGAAACTTAGGAATAAATCAAGGAAAGTGAACGAGAAAACTTCAAACGAAAATGAAATATTTATTTCAATGCTACATTTTTTTTCTTTCAGTATAAATTGTTAAAAATGCATGTTAAATCTGTTGATGTTAAACATTCGCGTTTAAGTGGCGTGAGAGTTAAAACATTGGATGACAGCTCAGGTGTGATCTTTGTCAGTTCTTTTGTTCAAAATTAATAGCACCGTTGCCAACACAATCCTATTTAAGATTTAAACTTTGTCGTTAATGAAAATTCGAGGCAAGAACAAGTATTTTAAGTAAAATAAACATTTATTAACAATATTTCCACTTTTAAATCTCTCGTTACGATTTCTAAGTTAGCAATACCTTACGTATAAATCATAAGATAAACATTAAATTCGATATAAACAAGGAATTAAATGCGTTTCCTACTTCAAATGTGATTTCGAAAAAGTTGTCAACTTTACGACTACTCTGAATTTTCAATCAACTTTTATTATCCAGTACATTTTACGACAGAACATTAAACCACCATATTTATTAGGTGCAGTCCCTTTGGAAAGCTCAAAGCGTTATTCAAGGATATGAAGCAAATTAAAAATGGTGCTAAAATATTTCCTCATTGGAGTAATAATTATGTATTCTGCAAATGAAAATACAATTTATTTTAATATCTAATAGTTCATTGAATGTTTGGCTGTATAAAATTATCACGAAGCATATTCACAAAAATAAGATAGAAGATTTTTTTATTCTTGAACATAAGAATAAGGAACAATAGAAGATGACATATGTCTCTTCTGGTAGATGAAGTATAAATAATATTTTGCTGTTAATGGCACATATCATTAATATTTCACTCTTTATTGTGTCAAAAATTTCGTACACTAAATATATGCCGATTCCAAGTGTAATGTATACTTAACTAATAAAAAAAATTTAAAATAATGCTCATATAATATTATAAAGCAATAAAAAATATTTAAGGATGAATATATCCATTTTAAAAAAAATAAATAGTAAAAAAGTCAATAAAAATTTATAGAATAAAACTGATTATTTAAAGAAATAAATTTTACTCATAATTCCAAATGAAATAATTGAATATTGAAACAAGCAAATTAAAATAACTGGTTAAACATTAAGATTGATTTTTATTGATTAAGTGTGTTTCTTACCATCAACAATGCAGATTCGTTGCAAAATAAATTTAAATTCAGTGATTTTCATATAAATAAATTTTTGCAATTCACTGGGAGTTAGAACCATTTCAAAATTTTATCTAAAATGAAGAAAATAATTAGTTCCAATAATAATAAGAAATATGTCACATCAATTGAAAACAGTTAAAGTCAATAATATCCTAGAGATGAATAAACAATGTCTATCTATTAAATATTGCTCAATGTTTACATTACATGTTATCGGATTTTCCTCACGCTTAAAAATGGAAATCAAATTCTTATTGAAATTATTCCGACAAATGTCGACCTAAGTGTTCGCAAAACTGTTTCTAGTAATTCAAGAAAATAAAAATTTACCATATATATTTAATGATCGGGGGAAAAATGATTTCTTTTATGTTTGAAAGCACGCTATGTAGAGGAAGGTACTATGTAGAATGTGTTCTCTTTTTTTCATATACCTGCATACAATCTATGATTTATTTTCTTCTGTATTCTTTAAGACAAATTTTATATTCTCATGACCTTAAATACAATGAAAATTGTGTACATATTCATAAGTACTTTATATTCAGAAAATGTTCTTTCATAACAAAACAATAAAAATGCAAGAATTGCAGATTTAAGCTTTTTTTTAATGCTAAAGATAAGCAAATATAGGAAAAATATGTGCAGATGTTTATTTGTTTTTCTGAAAAAAGGTGTTTCGAAATAACTCATGCTAAGAAAGTCGTCAATAAATTGAAGATACTTTACTTAAGGGAGTTCCCAATATTACATGTGTATGTGTGTGTGGGCATAGAAAGTTTTATTTGAAAATTCTAACCAGGTAATAATGTTATAAAGTATAAGCTGAAATCTATTTAAGTAAATGTGTTACTACATGTTCAAAATAACTGTCATATAATTATATTATATTTTATTACATTAGCTTTCAAATTTAATGATTACATAAATATTTAATGTAAATGCAGAATTTGATAGAAGTAATGGAAATAATCATTCTAAAAAAATAAATTATCAATTGAGGATTAAAAAAATATTAAAAAAATTAAGTCAATTCTATCTTAGGTCAACAAATAAAAATTTTATATTAGCTACTTTTTACTAAATAGTTAGTGTTAATATAAATATGTAAACACATATGACAGAATCACAACATTAAGTGGTAATTAATTTTTATTAATTATCATTAAAGTATCGTATTGCCATCCAAAACAATCGTGTATTTAAATTTCAGTTCAACTGAATACTTTAACACGTGAAAAAAAAAACCTTTTCAAGTTTTGACACAATTCACCAAAAGGGTCGCCGCTATGTTGCCAAAAAGGATGATAACGTATTTGTATTTGTAATTATTTAAATAATTAGTTTTAATCAATTACTTTTAATTTATTATTATTATATTATTGTATTGCCATCCAAAATAATCCTGTACATAAAAGTTCGGCTCAATTGAGCGCTTTAAAATGTATTTTATTAACGCTTGAAAATTCCACCAAGATAAATAAATAAATATATGAATAAATTAATATATAGAGGTTGTGAGCTAACAGTAGAAATTGAATAACTTAAGAAATGATCATTTCTTAGAGAAAGTCAAAGAGATCACTAATAAAATATCCTTACCATTATATCTCGTTTTACAAATATAATTAATATTAAGATATATTCCGTCTCTCTCTCTTTCCACTACACACGCACACAAAAATGTATGTATTTAAAACCCGTTACATTATAGCCACCTCTCACTTAGAGCAATTAGCTCAGAAGGAGAAGAATCCACTTCACAAAAGACTTTAATGCCGTAGTACAGAAAAGCTCCCATACACTATCCTTCCATATGTAGAGTATTAAGCGACACAGTAGGAAAACCAACGGTTAATCCAATTTCTTTGGAAGTGAGTTTGAGTTTGAACAGGGGAGTTTCGACTTCAGAATAGATGAGCTGTTCACGTACAGTCATTAAGTGTTAGGGAATTGTCTATGTAACATCAAATGGATGTGTGGTGATTTTAAGGTAAAAGTACATACATTCTAGATGAGAGCCGTTATGTGCGGTTTACCTTGACTAAAATATTACAATGGGCGATATATCCCCGGAACTTACAACAGTTGCGACACAGACAATGGTCTCAACACATAGCATATTGCACATTGCTGCATATGGATCGAACAAAGTCCTAATCATGCCTCTGTGATAGGGCTGCGGTAGCCCAATAGTCAAGGTATCAGATCATGGTAGGTATACCATGAGTTCGAGCCCAGTACCACTAAATACCAGCCGTGTATGGCAGAGATGCACGTTAAATATGTCGAGAGGTGAAACGTCCTCCCATTGGTGGGGTGCGGTAGTTAGGAGAGAGGGGTACCAGCTCAGGTTTCGTCCACGTCACTTGAGCATGGTTCAGAATTACGTGATCCGTCGCCAAAAGCCCTAATGTAGCTGTACAGTGCGACGTTAATATTCACTCACTCACTCAGTCTTTGTGATATTGGTTCATCGTTCACTAAGGGCTGTGGAACGTTGGAATTGGACCAAAGAAAAATGTCCCCCGGTCCAAAGAATTACGGTTTTGACAATCACATTGACTGACGATACCAAATACATTGGTGTTTTTAATGGAAAATTCGGCCCGCGGAAGCACATTTTCCCGGATAAAAGACAGCGGTGACAATATAATGGCACGGAGGATTTTTCTAAAGCGACAAATCAGAACCCATTTAGCATTGGAATACTTCGTGATGTATTTGCGCTATATTGTACACCAAGTGAGCCTCTTCATTACAACAGTGATCTTGATGGATATTTCCGATTACCAACAGGATAATGTACCATGCCATACGAACCGAAACATCAAGGAGTTTTTTTAGGGGAATTATTATGAGAAAGAGAGAACTCCGTGTGTGTGTGTGTTTATGTGTTGGTTGAATTTTGATGACATGAATTCTACCGAGGTAAAATTGTGTTGCTTTTCTAATTAAAAATATTATTTTTCTTTTTTTATCCAGTAAGTTTTGAGAAACAAAAATGTTACAATAGTATTTTTAAATTTTAAGCAATTTTTTATTTTTTTACTAATATAACATGAATACACAACTATTTATATCTAAAATTTAAAAGAGGAATAAATTACACATTTTCTATTTTTTTTAAAACTAAGAGTAGGTTTATTTAATTTAGCAATTAAATATAACCACTTAATATTAATGCAAAAGTAATTAATTCATGTACTCTTTAGAGCAATCCACACTCACTTCCAAAAGTTAAGCACAAAGATGTAAAATGCAAAAATAAAACAAATATTGCTTTGATTGACACAAAATTTGGCAGTAAAGTAGCATATATATTTATACATAAAATAAAATCAATAATTATATACAGAAATGAAAACAAAATTGAATTTTTGTAAGTTATCACAGATAAAGTCATACTGCAGACTTAAACAGAATTATGTATTAAGTGAAAATAAACAGCATAAAATGAAAAAAAAAGACATTAATAGGGTATGTTATTCCACCTCATCTGTATGCAAAGTTTACGCCTTCTGAAAAGGCTATCAATTAGGTGGTCAACTTGCCCAGAACTACGCAATAGCCATTCTTCTTGTAGAGCAATTTCCAGCTCAATAAGGGAGGCTGGAGGTAGGAAACGTGAAGATATAGCACGGCCGAGAGCATCCCAAAGATTTTCATTGGAATTAAGGTCGGGCGAATATGCTGGCCACGCCATACACGCAATTCCTTCACTCTCCAGGCAGAGTCATCCATGATTTCAGCTCTATGGGGACGTGCGTTATCGCCGATTAAAACAAAAGTAGGGGCAACTGCTGCTGCAGCGTACAATGTCACAATGGGTTCTAGGACTTCATCTCTATACCGGACAGCCGCAACAGAACACCGTTTAAAGATGTGCAGGTGGGTGCGGTATCCAACCATAATGCTTCCACTTCGGAATGCGTGATGTTCGGTGATGTTTCGGGGCTGGTTGCGTGTTCCTTGTTTACGTCATGTCCTTATACTCTTGTCATCTGGCCCCAGAGCAAATCTTGACTCATCCGTAAACATGAGATTGGCCGAGTCAGACACAGTCCAATTGCCATGTTCCTGGCACCATTTTAATCGTACCCCTGTCAATTGGACGTTTAGAGGAACACAAACTCGAGGTACCCGGGTATACAGTCCATTCATATGTAATATTAGGTGTATAGTAGCTGCAGATATAGCCTTACCAATGGACTCTGTAACCATTGATGTCACACATGTGGAGGTTGCTCTGTGATTCTGCTTGGCTGCAATAGCAATATATCGATCTTCCACGGGGTTGTAACCCTTTGGCGGCCACCTATGAGCCTTCGGACAATTGTCTGTGTGGTTTTGAATTGTTTCCATAAACGTGAAATTGCAGATTGATTAACGCCGAAGAAAAGTGCAGCATCTTTGATCGACTGCCCTGCTTCAATGCGCCCCACAGCAAGCCAGCACTCAGAAACTTCCATTCGTTTTCTGGAATTCATAGAAACACGTAAGACTTGAAAACAAATTGTACGAATGCTTTAAACACCTTCTATCAGCACTTATAATGAACTTCTGTATACGTTCATAAAGCTGGTATCTCATAAGACTGCACTTTTTGCATATTTCTTGACATAAAAGCACGATTGGCTGTTACCTAACGTATTTGCATACTTCCATCTACCTTTGCAGCGAATTGAATCATCTTGACTTTTGATTGGCTTCCGAAATTTAGCATTTTCCTCTCCGTGCTTAACTTTTGTAAGTGAGTGTGATTACACTTTCTCAAATTCAAGAATAATATTGACTGCTACGCTGTATTGATCTTTTTTTTATTTCTGTAGTTAATGACTCATCTCGTTATTGAATTAGTTTCCAGCATTACAGTCAAACTTCTGTATATTAGTTTTGACAGTAATTATATGATCCATTTTAGAACCTTATTTGCCGAAGAAAATTGTTTTAAAATGACTGTGTGTGGGGGTGTGATTCGATAGATGTTTGAAAATAGTAATTACATCTCCCGATCTAATACGCAATATATGTTGTAGGTGGATTTAACCCTCCAAGTGGTTAGCACGGAAAATTCCGTCATTATAAAGATACTTCAAAAATGCACTGCACCGTTTTTTTTTGTCTTCAAGTAACATTTTCAAAAGCGGAATAGCCGTTCTTTTCTGAAATCATTTCCCCCTTTTAAAGGTTTAACATCTTGAAAGATAATTAGGGAATGTGGAAGCAACACAGCAGGACACTGATAGGAAGTTTTATGGCTCGCAGGGAACCCCACTCCGTGTATTGACCCTGGAGCAATCGTAAAAAATCGGGGGGAAATTTCTTTACACCCCAGGAAATGTTTGTTTGTTAGCGGGTATTTTAAAAGTTTTGAAATGTCCCAATGCATAAGAAACATATGTTGCAATTCCCTTTTGGTTTCATATTAATTTGAAACTGTAACATGTTGCGGCGTGTCAGGGCAATCTGCTAATTTATATAGTTAGACAAATTATCTTTTTTAAAGTATATTCTTTCGCTTCATTTTTCTTATCTTAATCAATGCTTTTAGTTTTTGAAACATGATTATTTCATTATAAGATGCCAAAAAAAGTTAATAAAACACCAAACATTTTAAAATTTGAAATCTTTTCAACTTTTCAACCATTAAATTTGAATAAATTTAAACTTCATCAAATAATTTGAAACATTTTCTTACACTTTGATAAAAATAATAACGAAAAAAAATTAATTAAGATCTATTAGTTATTTTTTTAGATTTCAAAGCCCAAGTGTTCAGGAAAGTTTACGTACAGTGTCTAGTTATATATTATTAAAATACACCGAATTATATTTGAATTTTAAGTGCTTGAACTTCAGTTTACATCAAAGACAACATGAATGAAGATTTTCCCACATTTTTTTTTATAATTTGAATGTTTGAATAAATGGTAATCAAAAATATACGGAAACATTTACAGTAGAGATTTATGCATAAAAATAAACATAAACATCAATTTTAAATTCGAGCTATTCAAAAACATTCGAATTATTCTTCAAAAATATCTATTTATGCAAAATAACTCAACATTTATCTTTTTTTCAAGGCTAACTGAATAAGTAATTAAAATCTGGATATTTTTTGAAATCTCGACATTATAAAGCTAGAAATTTTATATTAGAAATTCCATTTGAAATTTCGAAAAAAAATGTATCGCGCAGTTAAAAATTATTTACCATAACTTCTAGAAACTCTTTGAGTATAATATAAGTTTTAAATTTTATGTAGCTTCTTTGGTATTTTTTAATATATTTCGTAGATTTCATACAATTCAGTTAAAAACTGCATGCTAAGAGCAAAAAATATACTAAAAATCTACGAATATACAATAAAGTTTTACATAGAAGCAAAACTGAGAAACTAAAGCGTAGGAATGAAAAATTTTGAGTATATAAGAAGTATTTTTTGAAATATTTATTTTAAAGTTCAGAAAATTTGTGTGCGTTATGTTATACTTAATATTAATTAAATGGTTAAAATAATATGTTAATAATAGTCATGTAATTGTTTGATGTCACATTCATATACTAAAAAAATTATAATGGTCATTGATGCGAATGTCAAGAATTTTATGTAATTTTAAATTCAGACATTAAGATATTAATAAAGAAAATATAAAACGAACATCTAAAATACATGAAAAATGCAGTCAGCTATAAAATGATCTTGACAAACAAAATACGGCTTTTTCACTTACTATGGCAGAGCCGACTTAAACAGGGGCGATCTGGAAACACAGAGAGGGAACCACGGTTTTGATGGATGCCGCTCTAGCTTTTAAATCTCACAGGGAAACAATATATAAATTACAAATGCAAAAACTAATTCTTGTAATTTTCCATACAATTTTATAACAACGAATTGTGGAATTGGCTCCCAATACTTTGTTGTGTTTGACAATATATAAGGTAACCAACCATACATTAGACATATTTGCACTATTTTTTCGTAGCCGTATTTCTTTTAAAATTAATTCGTGCAGCCAAAATACACCTTTTTACACTATTTAAAATTTATGTAAACTATAACAGTTAATTTTAATTCATGCAACTTGTGAAATGTTCATCATTAACCATTTCCTTCCAAACAATTTACATGAAAAAAAAAGTTTGGACTCCCTCGTTCATTAGGGAATTATATAAGATTCTAACATTAAATTTTATTTTTCACCGAATAGGGCCGAGTTGTAGTGTATCGTGCTTCCACACCACAGGTTTTGGGTTCTTTTAACGAGCTGGGCAAGTTCGACTCTGCCTTTCATCCCCGCTACATTGGTTCGATAAATAAGTACCAAGCTTGCTTGGGGTCTTAAACACTGAAGGTCTGTCTTCAGACAGACCACCAAATCGGGACATCTATTCATGCACCTCATCGCCCAATGGTCACGTATATTGGGATGGGCATAGTAGTTCCTGGCCCTCATGGATTGTTGTGCCACTGAGTTTGAGTTTTAAATTTGAGGTTTGCCTCACTTTGGTTATAACCCTTAGATAAACATGTATTTCCACTCATTTGCAATAAAACATTTTTCTTTCAATTACTTTTATTTCAGAAGGAAGTATGATTTTTCAAATGTATTTGCTTAATAACATGTATATTTGTGTATTATATTAAAATTTTGATCAATCAAAAATTACATGTTTTTAGCTCCTCTAAAAGCTTTTAGGATTTTAGAACTGATCTTACAATCCATATACGTTTTATAGTAGTATATTTAAAAATGATAAAGACTTTTTTACGACTGTGTGAGCTTTTATCCTCGTTTATAAATATAAAAAATTTTATACAGCTACAGTTTTTAAAATGTACTGAAATAAGTGGAGGAATAGGATATTTACATATTATGAATATTTTTGACTGCAGTAAGATATATTTATATTTCAGTTTCTTTACAATTTGAATAGAAGTTGTACACCATTTTGCAAATAGTTTGATATCGAATATAAACCCATAGGCTGTTTAAAATTGTAAAGTGTTTTATTTTGATACCAGCACACATTAAAATAAGGCTCATTTGCAGTTATATGATCAGCTTTAGTGATATTTAAATTTTCAAAAATAGTCTACACGTACGAAAACATTCTTTCACAACCACACACCACATCTCATACTATGTCTTCCATACACAACAGAACATATTTCTGTATACTCAAAAAATTTAATACAGGAAACATTTCCAAGTGTTAAATTTGTTTTTAAAATTTGGTATGGATACATTATGGAACTGTCGGTTAACTTCACTGAACAAAATTGTTTTAAGTGTACTGTTTTGAAACACAAAATTATTCAGGGAGAACTTTTCTCACAATAGAATTTGTAATGACTGAATTGTGTGAAAATGTAGTTATCGATGTGTGACATTTTTCCTTGTAATAAGAAAATGAAAGATAAGAAATTAAATATGAGTAGAATATGGTTAGAAGTACTTTCATGCGCATTTGAAGAAGTATATCCCCCATTTAAATTAAAAATTACTGACTGAATGTGTGTTATGCCCATCACAAATGCCGATGTAGAAAAGAAAATTTTATTTAATACAAGAAGTTCGAAAAGGAGAACACTTGGAATGAAAATTTAGATTTTTTCCGAAAAATATTCAGTTAACATAAAAATATCATTTATATGATTTTAATTTAAATAAACTAAAATTATTGAAATTTTTTTCATGTTATTTTAAATTAAAAATATATTTGAATAGAGAAAGATCGGTTTTATTTCATAAATACAATCATCGTATGTATATCACCGTATGCACGAATTATTATCTTATTGTTTAAAAAAAAAGGGCCTTCCCTCTTTTTACTTCATTACTTTTTAAAAAACAGGAAAGTGAGCGCGTTTTCTTACTCTCATATTCAAAAATGAATGCAGGCTGCTTTTTTCTGGTTCAAATCGCAATACCATATACAGTCAGGTCTCGTTTTATGCGGTAGATACGTTCTACCGAAAACCGCATATAAAAAAATCGCATTAAAAAAGACATTACTTGAATGGAAAAAGTAGGGATACGTTCCTTAGTTTTCTAAAATCGCATAAAACCAAAACAACTAGTTAAAATTAACTTAAAACCGCATAAAAAAAAATTGCAGAAATGGAAAGAAATATGCTGCATGATAAATTACTTCGAATGTCTGAAAGAAATTCATACAAAAGATAGAAAAGAAACTTGTATTCAAACCTTAATTCATTTTATTTTATGGAAAAGTAATACACATAGTTTTACATTTTTAATCATTATCGCTATCTGATAATGGTTTGCACCGTTTGCGAAGTAATTCCAAATCACCTTCATCATCAGAAGAGACTGTCTGCAATAGATATTTGCGGTAAAGGCCACGGATTTTCACAAACTTCATTCTCGTTCTGTGTAGCTCTTCCTTTTCTGACAATGTCATCAGTAATTAAACTTTGCGATGAGGATTCTTTTATTTTTTATAGAGTTCAGGATATCCAGACATGCAGTTCTGCAGCTCACGTTTTAATTTAGAGGCTCGTTCAGAATTGGGGGCATTAATAAGAAAATGATTTTCTAATTTACTGAGCAAAGTTGAAGACCTTCTTGAATTAATTTTCCAGTGAGGGGAGTTGATTTTTCTTCCTCATCATTATCACCTTCTAGACCTACGACGCCGTCTACAGTTAGATCTAAAGTTAAATCAATAATATCATTGTCACTTAATGCATCACCCACAAGCAATTTATCTACATCATTGTGGCTGAAGGTATTAAAACCATCTCCTTCAATTCCATGTGCCAAATTAATTATTTGATCTGATAGTGTCGATGTTTGAGTGTTTGTATTGTCTGTCACACATGCTGGACAAATCTTTTTCCAACAGGCATTTAAAATTGTAGGTCTTATTTGAGCGGAAGCAGATGCAACATGAATTAAACAATCAAAAATAGAAAATTGTTTCCACACATCTTTCACTGTTTTGGACTCTTTTTTCTAGTTTATTCAAGATGAATTTGTACGTTGTCTTAATATAATATTTTTTATGCCTTGATCTAATGCCTGAATAAGGCTTGTTGTATTGGGCGGAAGAAATACTAGTTGAACATTTAGATGTTCTAATTCTGGATGACTTGCTGCATTGTCAACAATTAATAAAACTTTAAAATCCATAGATTTTTCCTTCATATAGGCTTCCACTTCTGGTACGAAACAATTATTGAACCATTCTGTAAAAATAGCTGTTGTCCTCCAGGCTTTCGGGTTAGCCATCCAATGCACGGGCAGTTGTTTTAAATATTTACCTTTGAGGGCGCGTGGTCTAAGAGATTTATTTATTAAGAGAGGTTTCAACATCCGATCTCCTGATGCATTGCTAAAAAGTAATAAGGTGACTCGATCTTTACTTGCTTTATGTCCACTTGCAGTTTTTTCATCCTTTGCGATGTAAGTACAATTAGGCAATTTTTTCCAATAAAGTCCTGTTTCATCAGCGTTAAATACACTGCTCAAAACAATTATGGGAGCACATGATTTTAACAAAGTAAGCAAAGATGTATACCAATAAGTAACATAAAATGAATCATCCATAATTTAAAGGCTACCAGGAAACGGAAGAAGAAAACTTTATATGCAAATCAAAGTTTATGACGTCAAAAACCAGAAAAAGGAGATAAGGGCAGAAATCGGGATGTTGCAGAAACGTCTGTTTTATTGCCGTAACTGTGAAATTCGATTGCGCAGTATTTTTTTTTGAGACAAGGTTACTTGAGAATGTCTCAACAAAGTGATTTACCGGAATCCATGGCATGGCGTGTTATAGGCAGACTGGAATCCGGGCAAACACAACGTAGTGTCGCAGACGCTGTTGGAGTCGCCAGAAGTGTTGTTGCAAGGCTGTGGAATCAATTCCAAGAAACAGGAAATGTTAGACGTCGACCAGGGGTAGGTCGGCCACGCGCCACTACATCAACTGATGGCCGGTATATACAGTTAACAGCCCGTCGAAACAGAACAGAGAATGCTACGCAGCTGCAAAGACAGTTGCTCTTGGCAACGGGACGAAGGGTGTCCAGCCAAACAGTACGTAATCGGCTTCATGAGGGAGGGCTCTATGCACGTAGGCCAATGGTCTGCATTCCGTTAACCCCACGCCACCGTGCGGCCCGAAGAAGATGGGCTGCTGAACATCGAGATTGGGAACAACATGATTGGAGCCAAGTGCTGTTTACAGACGAGTCTCGATTCAGTCTAGAGTGTGACACCCGAAGTGTTCTTGTATGGAGGGACAGGGGCACTCGAAATAATCCCGCATTCGTTCGTGAAAGGTCACAATACAGAAGAGCTGGTTGGATGGTATGGGGTGGAATCAGCATAGGTGGACGTACGGACCTGCATATCATTCGTAATGACACTTTGACGGGCCGAAGGTATGCAGACGAGATACTTCTACCTCATGCCATCCCTTACGCTGGAGCCATTGGAGATTCCTTTGTTTTCCAGGATGATAATGCCCGACCGCATAGAGCTCGTCTGGTGGAGAACATGCTTGAAGCTGAAACAATACAGCGTATGGAATGGCCAGCGTGCTCTCCTGACCAGAATCCAATCGAACATGTTTGGGACATGCTCGGACGACGCATTGCTGCGCGACCTAGGCCACCTGCTACTGTCCGAGACTTGGAGATTGCACTTCTTGAGGAGTGGAACAGTATTCCCCAAAGTCTGATCGATAACCTCCTCGCATCCATGGCAAACAGGTGTGTAGCAGTCTTAGCAGTTCGAGGATACCACACGCCCTATTAAAACTCATGCATCATGTCTAAACAGTATCTTTTTTTATCGTTTACATGTGACCAAATTGTTCCCCTATAAATCATCTTTTAATGTTTTTTCCTTAATTTTCAAAGAATCAAAGCTTAATTCCAAAATTTTTTTACGCCTTTTTTCTGTATTGCGCATTGATACGCGTGTACTATGCATTGTATGCCAGTACGTGGCTGTCTCACACGGTTTTCTTCACTTTTTTGCTTGTTCCTCTAATTGTTTTGAGCAGTGTACTTGATCGGCAGAATAGTCCCCGTCTTCAATAATTTTCGCTAGCTCCTCTGGAAATATTTTTGCTGCTCCTTCATCTGTTGTCGCACACTCTCCCCTGTTATCTTAATATAATGAAGTGCATTTCTTTTTAAGAACCCGGTTAGCCATCCTTTGCTAGCTGAAAATTCTTTCCTAGCTTGGGAAGTGGAAGTTGATGGTTCTGACTGTTTCATTGAGAGCTTTTTCTTGGATTAAATAACCACTTACAGGAATCCTTCTTTGAACTTGTTCCTCAATTCAAATTGCGATGGCTCTTTCCGTTCTTTCTAATAATACATCCCTTGTGTACGATGCAAATTTGGTGCTATATTTTGTACCAGAAATGACTGATTTTCTTATTGCAGCTTCATTCTTTTTAATTGCTCTGACAGTAGGTTCGCCTAAATTAAAATGTTTTCCAATAGCCGTAGATTCTTCTCCTTTTCCTAAGCGATCTAAAATTGCAATTTTCGTTTCAAACGAAATTGACTGTCTTTGATGTTTTTTTTTCTCCATTGGGCCAAATAAAATCTTAGAAAAGAAATTTAAAAAAATTACACTTACGATTTTCTAATGAAAAATAAAATTTTACGACACTCACTTTAAATCCAAAAATCAAAATTTGCTGCTTATTATATTGCAACTTAAATTCACCACTTATTAAAGTGAAACTTTTATAAAAATGAACGAGGCACTTCTAAGAGATAACATAATTTCGAAATAATGATATCGTATCGGTATACTACAGAAATACAACTGAAATAACGAATCCGAATCTAAGACTGTCGCAGGAGAGCCACAGACGTAAGCACCAAAAGGTACGGAAATTCTCGGAATACTTCAATCTACGTCTCAGTATAAAAAATAATAATTATAACAAAAATCTAGAAATGTTTGGAATACAAACCGCACAACTTCAAAACCGCATAAAAAGAATCCGCATAAAAAGAGACCTGACTGTATATATATTTAATTTTTTTAAAAATGACAGAAAAATAAATATTGTTTGAAGAAAATATAATTTTTTCAACTTCTAACACACTATTTATTTCCTTTTTTCCACCCTTCGTTCTGTTTTAATTTTTCTGTGACTAAATATATAAGGGAAACGACCCAGTTGCACTACAACTTTCAAACAAGATTGCCCAAGGCAACTTGACAGCTAGCTGTAAACGATTGATCTCTTGGTTCTTACTTTACAATGGGACCGAATTGAGTCATAAAATTGTCCCCGTTCGACCTCCCAAGTTTTAAAAGGAGGAAAGGAAAGAAGTCTGTTGCAATTTTAAAGCGAATGGCAAAATAAGAGTAAGCGCTTTCGGAATAACTTTTCAGGAGGAAGCTAACCACTCAGAGGGTTAAAGAAATTATATGAATTTTGAAAATACACACAATTTCAAGCATATACTGTATTAGGTTATTATTAATTTATTCTGAATTACGTTATTATTAATTTATACTGAAATTCGTCTTGTTGAAAATACTAGGTCAAATCTTCCCGAACTCTCAGTGTCCGCAACCCATTTTTCTATCATAATTTCCATCATGCACCCTTTTTTCTGTAACAATGTATTGAATGCAATAAAAATGTAATTTGACCCTGAAGCTATAACATGAATTTATTTATAAACCATAAATATTATCAAAATAAGTTTAAAATTTTGTATACTGCAAGTTCATGGAAGGGACTACCTAAATATTGGACTTATTTTTAATGTATTGATAAATAAACTATCAAACACGTTGTGCAGTACTGATACATTTATCTGCATATTTAATCAGCGTAAATGTGTATTTAATTTTGTTACATCAAATTGTATTTATTTTATTTCCTTTCATTAAATTAATACTTATTTTAAATGTTTTGCTTTCGACTATTTAATATGCTCGCGCCCCCTATAAAGGGGTATTATTCTCCCTAGGGGAGATGTGTCCCACAGTTTGAAAAACGCTGTTCTAGGTTTTTTATTCTATATTAATGAAGTTATTGCAAACATTTCAAGGCATACATATTTCAAGAACAATTCACAAGAACGAAAATTTAAAAAAAACTATCAATTAGCCAAATTCAGGACATTTAAACGAAAAATTAAATACATGCATCCGTAAAAAAAATAGATTTTGAAAGAAATTACGTTTTCAAAATAATATTTATATCCAAAACGGGTGTCATTGCAAGGTAAGAACTGAGCCCTTAATATTATCGATCGTAATCCAGAAATTTGTTTATATTCATAGAAGAAAAGTCATTAATAAAGATCTTACAGGAAACATTTAGATCCAAATGTCTGAGTGACAGATTATCTATAGCACAAAAAAATATTGCAAAATGAAGCCGGAAGCAGTATATCATACTCTTCTTGAAATCTAAAAAAAAATGAGCGAAAAAGAAAAGGAATACTGACAGATCCTCCAGCTTCATTTCCAGATCTTAAAAGGAATAGTGTGTACCCTTCTTTCATTTGAGAATTGTATGGCTCTTTTCCAAAACAATTTCTTTCCTTATTTACAGTTTAAATTTCTTCTTCGGTAAGTTAAGATTTCTTTAACCTTTCTTCGTTTGTGAAATTTGTATTGGAAAGGATTTATTCTTGAATTTTAATGTCGCCATGGCTTATCTCGTATTTTTTTCCACATTCTCAATTACCATCACAATTGACCTAAGTTTCTATGCAGTCGTTTTTCATACTTATTTATTTGATTATTTGGTTATTTATTTTCTTTTGGAATAAGATCAAATTTAAGTAAGATGAGTCGTGACATATGTAATTATTTCCGCTGGGATTAGTAAAGAAATATACTTTCAGTTTAAATTCTATGATATAAAGCTTCATACGAGTATATTGTACTTTTCGAACATGTCGCTATTTATCACCAAATTTCTAAATATACTTATATTAATAAACCTCTATTATTTAAAAATTCTAAGCAATTGAAAAGAAGTATAAGTAAGACTTAAAATAAAAACATTCATGATATTTTATGTGAAGTACACATGTGTGTGCGTGGGTGCATGAATGCTTGCATTTATGTATGCAAGCATTTATACATATGTATACAGATCTATGCAGAAGAGACATAAAAATCTAGGGACAGAATTATCATATAATGTTTGTGATATCTGTTACCGCTCATTAATAAATTGGTATTGCAAGAACCACACATTGTAAAATGACAGCGTGGTAATAAGAATGAATTTTTTTTTCAGGTCGCACCGTAAATGTTCGAGTGGATTCATATGATATGAATTCAACCATTAGATTACTTGGAATTCACAATAATGTTCTTCGAATTCCCCTCCTGATGATTCATCTTATATAACATGGTGCAGTACAGTGCTGGTGTACGATATCATAAGCCAAAAATACTGCTGAGATAAAAAGGTACACCTGGTATGCAATGATGCTTATTTGCAACACAGACGGCAATGTTTGTTCTATGGGAATATTGAGTTCGAAAGTGTACTTATGAAAACATTACTCTCTCCATAACAACATATGCACGAACTAGTAATCTGCCTAAAGTTCCATTGAAAATTGGCATGCACCCACTCTTTCGTCAATACGCGCGCGTTTGACCATACAACGTACATATATCGAACCAATATAAGGTCTTTTAATAAAGATTTTCTACCAGCACTGATATGCCTTTCGAAAGCAAGATGCATAGCTCTATATAAAACAAAGTAAGCTGCACTGTGCAATAAGATACAACTTCTTGGGTCATCACGGTTATAGTTACATGTGCTATAGGTGATTGTGACCCACATTGTGTTGTATTGGTGTAACTGTCAAAGATTTCATCTGGAATCAATGAGCCATAGCCAAGCAACAAACTTTTACAGATGACTTTTTATTTTAATGTCCATTCACGCCTTTTGAAATTTCTGCATAATGGCTGCAAGTAAGCAGTTAGCTAAACACACTGCCTCGAAAATCGATGCCCCTGTCAAAGTCATCATGATTTAATTTTTATCAAAATTTGATGAAGCTACTGCTTTTTACATTATGTCGATAAGCACTTTACATGTTGGAAGTATGTGCATGCTTTTAACCCTGCTCTTCTGTTTGGTTCTGTATGACGCAAAATAAAATTTATAAGTTTATAAAAAAATATAAAATATAGGGATATTTTTATGAAACTTGTTGATATCAGATAAATAATATAAATAATAAGAGAACATAAGAGTAAGAATAGATAAATATATACTCTTAGAGGGATTTATGTTTATTTAAATTCCGAAATTGTTTTTTTTCAATTTATACCGAATGTTTCGTTTGGGTCAATGCTAAAAAATAATTTGTTTCTAATCATCAAAGTTCACTTTTGTTTGAAATAAATTAAAAAAAAATAATAGCAATAGTTTCTCTAATTTATCCTTTTTTCAAAATTTTCATGTTTGGTCACATGATAAGAGAGCACGCGCAAAGTAAAAAAGTTGATATTATTGGCAAGGGGCTAAACTATTTTCTTTTATTGCAACGTTTCTTTTTTTTTCTGATGTACAGTAAATGTGTTGTGTCTGAGAATAGGAGAGAAAAAATAGCTAAGTTGAATTACTCTGATATAGCTGAACTAATGGAAGCTTCTCACAGCAAAGAAGTATTGAAGTATGAAAATCATACAAGTGATAAAATTGAGAGGGAAAGTACTGATATAACAATTTTGATACCAATAACAACAAATTAATTATAAATAGAGTGTTGAGTCCAAGAATCGTGAAATAAAGGGTAAGTTGAATCCACTGCAAAATTTTTTTTCAATCAACATCTGCTAATATTATAAAAAAAACTATTCTAGAGGTCACATGATATGCAATGACAAGGGTAACAGATGTAAAAAATGCGTTTTTGGTGGTATTCAATTCTACAATTAGAAGCGAAATCATAAAAGTTACTAATAATGAAGAAGAAAAAGTTTATGGAAAAAAAGTGAAAAAATATCGGAAGTAAAATTCGTCATGCATGTATTGAATTATTATTGTTAGCTGGTGTTTATAAATCATATGGATAATCAACAAAAAGCACTTATGGGAGAAAGAAACTGAGAACTTTGTGACAATGTCCCTTGAAACATTTTGCACTATATTCAGAGTTATTCATTCCGATAAAAAATCCGAACGTCAAGAAAGAAGAAAAATGGATAAATTAGCTGCAGTGCGAGATATATCTGGGAAAAGTGCATAGAAATTCTACCAACGTTATATAATCTGAATGAAAACATTACTGCAAATGAACAATTAGTAGGATTTCGTGGCCGATGCTCTTTCAAACAATATATACCAAGTAAGCTATCTGAATATGAGATCAAAATACGGACTTCATGTTACAGTAAAGCTTTGTATGTACTGAAAACACAATTTACACTCGAAAAGATCAAGGATCAAAGCCAGAGAAAAAATCAAGGAATGGGAGTAGTATGTGATCTCCCTTATGGGTATTCAGGTCACAATATTGCATGCAATAAATTTTTCACATCGTATAACTTAGGATAACTACTGCTAAAATGGAAAATGAATATGTTTGACACTATTAGAAAAAGTAATTTAGAATATCTTGAAGAAATGCCGAATAACGAAGTTCACAGCTCATTGTTTTATTTTACAAAATACACAGCCGTTGTAAACTACATTCCAAAAACGAACAAGAATGTTATTCTTATGAGCACTTAGCATCGTAGCAAAGTGCGCCATTACGGCAAGGAACGTTTCTTTTCTGAATCGGGTCATATTGACCCGAAAGCCACATACGTGCAATAAATGTGAACAGAACAGCAGCGTTAAGAGCCATTTAAGAGTCACAGTTTTGTTTCTGGTATAAATAATTCATCTAAATGAGAACTGATCATAATATAAAAATTATTGTATCACTTAAATTGAGTCGAAACTGCATGAAAATACAAAAACCTTTGTGTAGTTAAAATTGACACTTTAATATTTCGCTCCTGGATTAAAATTTAGAAATAAAAATTGTCTTAATCTGCATATTTCTAGTCATAATTAAGTTCAGTGACATTCAAATCATCTTAACTATAATGATAATAATAGTTTTTAAAAACCCTCTGGTAAATATAAGTCAAAACGTGGATAAAATCTAAGGAAGAATTCAATGACTGTACTCTTAATTTGACATCTTATTAATCGAATGGAGAATTTTGGTTAATTTTCTTATTAATTTAAATAATATAGTTCATGTAGAAGAATATAATAAGTGAATTTTACAGATTTAAAATAAAAATGTGATGTCATCTTTAATTCAGCTATTTCGTAAAATTTGATGCTTATAAATAAAGCCATTCATAACAGTAAAACGATTTAAAATCCTTCTCACGTATTGAAGATTGAGTCCTAAGAGTCGGGAAGAGCTGCAACCCTTATACAAATCTAATGCGTTTTATTCTGTTATGATTCACAGTAATTGCTTTTCACCCCATTTGAAATCAGTAAGAACATCGTCAGTAGAAAATGAAATACCTTTCTCCAGAAGCACCTTTGTCGGCAATGAGCCGTTTGCAAGAATGACAGCGAAGGAATGAAGTAATTGTAAATTTTATCTTAACATGTCTTTTTACTGCCACCCCAGAGACAAAGCGATAACATTAATTTTTACAGCGAATCGATTTTCCTCTTCGTTCCATTACCTTGTATACTCTCGTTTCGCATTTTGAGAACATAAATATCATACTCAACGACAAGAGTAATAAAGAACGATGTAAGTAATTACGCAAATCATTGGCTTAATGTCAGAATTTAAATTAATACACTTCTTTACTGGAACCATGTTTAAATTATGCATGTTTGTATGTAGAACTTTATGTTCACTATACGGTTTTTTGGTATTTTTATTTGAAAAAGTAGTATAATTATTTAATAACATGATGTTTTCATCTCGAGTACATTTCTAATTTATAACTTGTACAGCTATAAATTGTTGCCTTTGAGATCCATTTATTTTTAATAACAATATCTGTTGGTAAAACTGCTTTAACCACAGTAATATTTCGATAATGCATTATTTTTTATCCCTTCTATACTCATTGATTTATCATATATGTGACCTTTATCTTACTTCCTTTATTATATCTCTCGTATGATCTTTCTAAAGTAGTCCCAGAGGTCAAGTAAGGAAATGAGCCATATAGTTCGCTACATCCAATCTTGTTCTATCATTGATAACAGCAATTCATATGTTGTGAAATCTTCACCGATCTCTTCTTTCTGTACTCACGCTTCGAAGTTTCTTTTGAGTTGATCTTGGGATTATTGACTATGTCATGATTCAACACTGACTGTTATCTGCAATTTCATAATACTTAAATGAAAACGCAAACCAAATTTAATTTTGAGCGTTTTGGGGTGTAGCTGTTTTGTTTATTTTGACCTGATTTCAATTTTGTGATGGTTTTGCGGTTTAGAGTTTTGTTTATTGGGTCGTAATTGAAGTTATATTATCAAATACTTTCTGAACAATAGTGAAAGAACGCTTACACGAAGAATGATACACTCAAAATGCGTACACAGAATCAAATTAAAATGGAAATTCTACAGCAATAATTGAATTACTTCTTTTTTTCTTTTTATGAATGCGCAGTGCTTTGATATTCTTTTTAATTGTTAATTTACCTGGAAAACAAAAGATCATTTACCTAAGAAACACAGTTTTTTTGGCACAACGATTTTGAATGAAGTTATTGCTTTAAAAAGCCTGTAAACTACATGTTAAATTACCTACTTTGGGCGGGGGGATTAATATTACCTAATTAAGGTGATTGTCTACCTTGAAAATGTCGTTTTTCTTATACAAAAGGCATTTTTCATTCTAAAATCTTATAGTGTGAACATTTTTTTCTTTCCAAAACAGTTTTCCTTTTTCCTTCACGCGAAATAGAAATAAAGTTATAGTGATTTTAAAAAATAATCACTCTATGCAAAAGGGCAGTAAGATAAAACTTAAATTGATTTTGTCTCAAAATTATGTTTACAAAAGAAACGCTTAACCAGATGCATAATATCTTAAGAACCAAACCAGATAACTGTTTGAAATTTTGTGGGAAAGTTTATTATACTATTTTTCATAAAGTGGTCCATAAGTTTTGTTGTAAATATTTTTCCATTTAGGATAGTTTTTATAAAAAAAAATTAAAAAAAAAATATCAAAATTTTTATATTGTTATGTATAAAAAAATGTCTGTAATTTTTTGTATTTTAATACTTCACTTAGATTTTCGTTCATTTTGAAGAGCACCATAACATGTATGTTGCGTTTAAAGAACATTATGATAATTGTATTAGAAAATTTTATACAGTGTTACCCGTTTTAGTAAAAATCTCGTAAAATTTCCTTGAAAACAACAAATATTTCTAAAAGTACAACATTTATTTAAAAAATTGCATGTATTTACATATTTTTTTTTTTATTTTCTTCCTATAAACAATAAATTTGTTTCAAAAATTTGTTTCTATAAAAAAATTGGGTCCAAAGGTAGGCAGTCACTTTATAATTATAACTGTAAATATATTGATATTATATGAAATACATGGTAGTTTAATACCATGTAACAATGTAATCCACTGACATTTCACTCTTTTTTTTAATTTTATCAATGAATTTATTAGTGTAAGTTTTATTGTGCGTTTCATCTCAGAATTTGTACTTTTCGAATAATTTGTTATATAATATTATTATTAAATAAAGCGTACTTTAATAAATAAAAACTGCAATTGGAGCATATATATCACATTCCAACTCCTTTTAATATTTTTCAAACAATTATTTGAAATAATTTCGAATATTCAAGTAAAAAAGAAATATTTTAAATAACACAGCTGGCGTTATTTTAACAAAAAAATCAGTTCATCTGATATTCGAAAATCGCAAACTCTTTTATTTTTGGTGAAAATCTATTATATAGATGATAATTACTATAATGATTCTACTCTTTTGTATGAAATAATTTGTTCAAAACCGAAATCCAGGCATAACCGTTAGTTTGATTATTAATATTAGTAATTATTAGTTATACTAATAGAATATTCGTATTTGGCCTTTTTTTGCATTTTTAATGCTTTTTCTTTTAATAACTTGTACTTAGAAAATAATAAATCTAAGGAAGTAAAATATATTTCATTTTAAAGAGAAGGATTAAATATGTACAGCATAAATAAATTGAAATGTTTGATAATGAACGGTTTAGTGGGGTATACACATGAATTTGAAAAATCACATTTTAAGATACAATTTCTAAAAATAAATCCTGAATGTTACATAATGTTAAACAATACATATAAGTATTACAAATGTGAATTGGATTGAGCTTATTTTTTCTTACTTTAATTACTTTTTATATACCACTATTATTATATTTCCTTTTTAAAATGACTATTTTGGTGAACTTGGCGAACCATTTTTGCAAAACCTGAGACTTAGGCTTCGAATTATTTGAAGCAAAAATCCAGATGACTTTAATATAATGCCCTCAAGAAAATCAAATTGCGAAAAAATAATTCTTCAGATATGCATGACAGCTTCACATCAGTTATACAGCTCTTATAGCTTGATTATATTTTAATGTTTTATTGAATTTCCGATTATCTATAAATTACTAAATTGCATCCAGCATGATAAAAAATGCTTATATTTTGCACGAATTCTACTTCGATATTATATGACTTATAAGATAAATGTATCAAATATATTGTTATAAGAACATTTTGAAAATTAAATTCTTTATAGATGAAAATAAGCTTCAGAAAAATCATCAGGTAATTCATTTTCGGGTAAAAAAAAAACCTTCTGGTGAATAACAGGAACTTCAAACTTAAACTTATATGTTTAACTTACAAGCAAATCTAGAATGGATATACAGCTTTACCTTTAAAAAAGGGATTAATATTACAAATTTTAAAAATAAACACAGTTTGATTAATCAAATCCAAAGAACAGCGTTAAGACAAAAAAAATAAAATACCTGCTTGCTCGTTTGTCTACAGCTTCTATGTTTACTCAAAATATGGTGTACCATATTACGTTCACTACACCAACAGTGTTGTGAAGTGTGCATGAATTTTGAAGATCTCGCTATTTTGTACTGTTAATCTAATTAGTGATTTACTTTGATATTCTTAAATACATAGGATGTCCGAAAAAGATTGTACCATTTAAAAAAAAAATATTCACTAGTTTCTCTGAGGTACTATTGGAGCGCTTTATTATGCCAGAGATTAGGTAACATATCAAAGTTTTTTTTGCACCAGAGTTTTATCTTACAAATATTCAATATGGGCATCCATCGTGATACGGCAAATATCTAGGTGATATTCCATTTCCGTCCACATTTGCACCAAGATGTCTCTCGTAACGGCAAAAAAATAGTGTACCGTTTTTCTTTATTTTTTTAGGTACCCAGAGGGTAGAGAGTGGTGAAATTTGGACTGAAAGCTACGAGATATTACAAGGAAGAACTGTCGATCTCTATCAAGTGTTTCCTACGAACGCAGTCGCTCGGGGCGTTTGCCCTTGCAAAGACAACCTCTCTCCATTAGTTGTGTATTCCAACGTTTAATTTAGTTCTTGTCGGTAGGATGTACCCCAAATTATCACAGAAATTTCCGTTGAACTTGCATAACAGACATTGTTTTGCCTATTCAACAATACAAACTGTCTTTTGCTGTCCGGTGGGTGCCATGTTGATAATTTTGTGCACACAGGAAAGGCGAATATTTCAAAACTTGGATATTTGTAAGGTTCATCTTGGGTACAAAAAATCAATATATATTGCCTAATTTCTGGTATAACAAAACATTCCGATAGTACCTCAAAAAAACTAGAGAAACGTTTTAAAAATGGTGCAATCTTTTTTGGATACTCGGTACATTTATTGTCTTATTTCTTTTCATCTGTGCATTTCATTCCATTTACGATGATCTTCATTTCATTAATGAATAACATAGCAGTTATCACATCACTTACGTTCTGAATAGTTTCTCCATAATGATTTCTGCTTCTCTAGATGTGTTTGATCATTCATTCAGTGTATGTATTATTAGCTCAAAAGCCCCCTCTTCATTTAGAACTTCTATATTTTTTACATAACTTTATGCCCAATTGTGTACTAATTGTTAAACCTTAAAAGTAATGTGAGTTAAGGCCTCATAGGACTCTTAAATTTAATTTTTTTCGATTTTTTGAAAAAAGTTATATGTTAAAGCCTCAACGTTTCTGAGCATTTTGCTACCAAAATTTTGTTGATACTGTTAAAACTTCCGAAGTTATTGAGAAATAACTAGTAACACGTAAGTAAAAACTTGCATCTGCCACGCCCACTTTTGACATCTGTTAGAACACATTCCAAATATTTTATTATTTCGCCGATTAGTTTTATTAAAATAGCCCCACATAATATCAGATTGATTTCGGGAGTAGCATAACTACAACTCAACTTTTGACTTCGTTTAATCTAAGCGGGATTGTTTGTTTACATTTCGATTTTGGATTAGCAAACTTTTTCATTTGTTATTGAAAGCTTTTGAACATGGATGTTCCATTGAAAAAAACTTCATCCGGAAAGAGACCAAAGAAGAAAAGATTTCAAGGAAACATGTATCGGAAGAAATCTCTGTCTAAAAAAGGTATTATTTCTTTTGAAAATGTTTCGCCAAACAAAAGTTCATCTGTGAAAAAATTGCCAAGTGCACACAAGATTTCAGAAGCTTACGAAAATGTAGTTTGCGCTGAGTTTCAAGGTTATAGACTAATCGACATTAGTTTATTATTGTCCCAAATTGAAACGTTACTTTGTTGCTCTGTGTGTTATGGCAAAATAAAAAAGTGAAAAATCCACTGTAGGATTATTTTCCACATTTCAGTTCACATGCAGAAAATGTAGCATTGAAAAAAAACTTAATTCCTGTGAATTGATTGGTATAAAAAAATATACCTGAAATCAACAGACGGTCTGTTTTGGCCATGCGCTATATAGGCCAAGGATAGTCTTCGCTCGAGACATTTTGTTCTCTTATGTGTTTGCCAAATCCAGTGTCTCAGAAAGCTTACGACAGAATAAATGCAAAGATAGCTGATATAAGTGAAGCGCTTGCAAATGCATCGATGAAGAAAGCTGCTGCTGAGGAAAAAATTATTGATGGCACCGTAAATTCTGTTGTAGTTAGCGGTGATGGGACCTGGAAGACCCGTGGGCATACTTCTCTTATTGGAGTCTGTGCATTGATTGGAGCTGACTGCGGAAAAGTTCTCGACATGGAAGTCATGTCCTCTTATTGCAAAGGATGTGACTCCTATAAAAAGCCAAAGTTTGGACCAAAATATAGTGCTTTTTTGGCTAAACATCAAATTTTCTGCAGAAAAAATCATAGCGGATCTGCTGGAGGAATGGAAGTTTGCCGAATGCAGAAAATTCTTTTCCGATCAGAACAAAACATGTATTAAAGTATCAGCGATACATAGGTGATGGTGACTCAAAGACATTTTCGTCTATTGCTGAAAAAACCATATGGGGATAGTGTTCCCATTGAAAAAATAGAGTGTGTGAGCCATGTCCAAAAGCGAATGGGTAGCCGCTTGCGGAAGTTGAAAGCTTTATGGGGGGAAAAGAAGCTTTCCGATGGGAAAACAATTGGTGGGAAAGGTCGCCTAACCGATGCTATTATAAGCAAATTGACGACTTTTTATGGCAATGCTATTCGTGCCAACTCCCATAATGTGAATGAGATGAGGCAAGCTGTCTGGGCTGTGTGGGCTCATACATCCAGCACAGATGATGAGCCGAAACATTGGTTTTGCCCAAAAGGCAAAAATAGCTGGTGTAAGTACAATGTTTCGGTTCACAACAATACAGTGAATGAATTTTCTCACAAGAACACCTTACCAAAAGCAGTTTCTGAAGTGATTAAACCTGTTTTTAAAGATTTATCACACTTGAAATTGTTAAGAAGGTGTTTAGGGGGGAAAATTCAAAATGCTAATGAGTCATTGAATTCACTGATTTGGAAGTAAAGCCCGAAATTAATTGGATCAGGAATTAATGTCACAAAAATAGCATCATTTATAGCTGCATGTGAATACAATGATGGAAGTAAGAACAAAATTGATCTGATGCGTGCTTTGAATTTAAAAATAAATAAAACAAATGTTTTGAATTGTGTAAATATTGACAAAGTGCGCAAGTCAACAGCTAAGAGACAAGTTTCTAAAACCCCCTTTGAAGTTCGTAAAGCTAAAAAACTTAAAATACTCAAACAAATTGAGCAATGCAAGCTTTCAGAGGGCAATATTTATGCTGCTGGGACTTTTTAAAGCATACTGGTATGTTTAATTTTCTTTTTTGTTATTTTTTATCTTTAACTTCATTTTTCTCAAAATGAAAAAGTTTGCCTTCCGCGCAGAATTTTTCAAAAACTATTTATCATATCAATATGAAACTTCATACACATGTTCAAAATAAGGCTTTTTATAACTTATACAAAAAATTTTAAACAAATTTTTTTATATAATTTTTTTATTTGTGCTATATATATATATATAATATATATATATATATATATATATATATATATATATATATATATATATATATATATATTTTAATTGAATTTTTCATAAAATTTTAAAATATTCTTCATAATTGTATTTTAATTTTTTTTTTGTTCTCTAAATGCTTTAAAAGTGTGTATAAGTTCAAAAAGGAACATTTTATATCAAATAAAATTAATTTTGTGAATTTTGATCAATTATGTTCTTCAGATTTCTGCGCGGTGTAAAATGCTAATTTTCATATTTTTGAAAAATTGACCAAATTTTATTTCTTAATAACCTTTTTAATTTTTCTTCAAATTTTCTGAAAATTTGAGAAATAATGTAAATATATATGATTATCATGTGGTAAAAATTTCAAAATATTGTTTTGTTTTATTGCTAAGTTACATTGGTTTGAAGAAGGATGTTTTCTTCGAGTGCATGGATATCTGTTAAGGGTCCTATGACCCCTTAAAAATAACATAATGAAATTAAATTGGCATACTATTTAAGGAGTATTATATGTAGTTTTAACCAGTGACAAGTAATCAAGGTTTTATAATTTATTTCCTCTTGTATCACTATTTTTTTTTAAAAAATATTCTATAAAATAGATGAATTTTCATCTTCAAAAATCAGTAACTCTGTTATTTTTTTTACAATTCCACATTTAGTGAAAGTAGCTACATTGTTAATTACCTGATTCTCAATTAATAAAATTTAAACCACGAGGGTAATATTTTCTTGCGCTTATGGTCTAGAAATACTTCTAAGTATTTCCTAAAAATGCTATTGAAATAGAATCACACAAATATTAAATGATTCATAACTCAATACTCTTTAGTGCAAGAATTTTTAAAAGTGCATAAAAGAAAGTTTCAACAAAAATATGATTACATTATTATTAATATAAATATGGATCAAACATAAATGAAACATTTGAAATAGAGAAAAGCATTATTTTTTAACCTTTTTTATATAATTAAAAAATAAAAGCTATATATATATATATATATATATATATATATATATATATATATATATATATATATATATATATATATATATATATATATATATATATAAGTTTTAATTCAGATTATTGTTTTTTTATTTTTGATATGTTTAATACTCCCCGCAGCGTTACCAGTTCGTTTCGATTGGTATTTCATGACAATGTAACAATAAACATTATTTTAGATCATTGTTATTTAAGTCATATTTTTGATTTTATTGAAACATATTCTCATCACTTGATTTAAAAAAGGCAGGACATGAATTTTCAAAATAAAAATATACCAATCACTCTTATCCTTGTAGCTTCTCTCTCCTCGGAGTCTATTTCCTTAAACTTCGTTTTAGTGGATATTTACACCGTAAAAGTAACATGCTTGTAAACTCCGTATGTAGAAATTATTGTCCAAAAACGGAATTATTTTATATATGTAACACGCCTTGGATCCTCCTTAACCACTTTTAGGAGCCAATTTCCACAGAACACGTTATCAGCGAATCTCTTTTCAACAAAAGAAATATGTTAGCCAAAAGTTCAAGTCTTATAGTCACAAAAGAGGACGAGTTTATGTATAACGCTCCAATAACTCCTTCACCGTTAACCCTCCTCTTCTCCAGCAATTTTCTTTGGGAGTTCATATCCGCAAAACCCGTTCCTAATTGATTACTACCGAATAAAAACATGCGTGTCAAATTTTAAACCTGTAGGTCCAATTGCTTCAGAGATCTTGTGATTAGTGAGTGAGTTAGTGGGTGAGTGAAAGAGTGAGTGAGTGAGTGAGTGGGTGGGTAAATGAGTAAGTGAGTGAGTTACTTTTCTTCTAAATCATCGTTCAATAAGTCTTGCGCCTGACATACAAATGGTGATGCCTACTAATTTACCTAAGCAAATCCTAGTAGCATTAACTTTCAATAGACATGTGTCAAAATGTCATGCTAATATCTTGTTTAGTTACAGTGGTTTTAGTGAAGTAATTTTTGTTTGTTTAGAATTATGGATGAAAAATAATTTCATAAGTTAATTAAGCATTGCTTTTTGATGGGAAAAAAACTGTTAAGAAAAGCAATGACTAGAAAAGTGTTATCCGGAATCTGCTACATCGCCAACAATGGTTATAACAGGTTATATACTAACTTAAAACGTGGTCATGCAGACACCAAAAACGCTGAACTCTCAGGTCACCGAAATTCTACAGATAATTCGAAAAACATCAAGAAATGTCCATAAAATCGTTTTATCTGATCGGATATTGAAGTTGTGCAAGATAACAGAGTAATTGAAGATATCAAAACACATTTCATTCACTATTTTGAATGATCAGATGTCAGTAAGAAAGCTGTGTTCAAAGTGGGTGCCGAGTCTGTTCACAGTCGATCAAAAACAACATAACATCGACGATTCACAACACTGTTTGGAGCTGTTTCAGCAAAAGAAACAGGTTTTTTTTTACGTAGATATGTGACAATGGATGAAACAAGAATCAGTTACTACACGTGGAAAGCAGCTGGTGAAAGCTGTTTAAAGCGTTCAAAAACTCAAATATCAGCAGGCTAGGTTGTGACCTCCGTAGTTTGGGATGCGCATGGAATTTTGTTAATGTCAAAGTTCCCTTAAGTGAAAAAGAAAATTTTTATTAGAGAGCTTGGCGTTCGTTTCTTGAAATGATTTAACTTCCAAGAATAGAAATAAGTTTAGGTTTGAAATGTGTTTCCTGATACATCCTAACATATTTTGAAACTGTGATGTTTTAAGTCAAAACCAAGCTTTTTTAAAAACACTTTTAATCAGTGAGAAACATATATGTCTGTCGCCTAGAAAAATAGGAAGACAAGTGAAGTCAAAGGGGCTTTACCACTTATTCCCAGAATCGTGAAATGCCTTTTTTAGTTATTTGTTATACTTGAAAGTTAGGGCTGACATATGACGCTATGAAAATAATGATCTGGGATTATATAGAAGTGTTCTGCTGGGACCATCTGTTCAGGGAAAAAATTAGAGTTTTTCATTTAAGAATTGAAGATGTAAAGGAAAAAAAAAATTAAGTGGTATATAAGAGATTTAAATTTGGATCACTCTCTCTCTCTCTCTCTCATTTAATAATCTTGACATATATATAGATAGAGAGAGATATATATAAATAAATTTCTCTTTTGTCGCTGATACGTTTGTGATTACCTTCTGCAATTCCATACAAACATTAAAAAAATAATAAATTTGATAATGGATTAAAATGTCAAATTTATTGAAGAATTCTGCCCAGATATATTACATAGCTCAGCAATGTAATTTTATGGTGTGTGTGGAGGGGATCGTTAAACGTGTCAAATGACAAAGGGGGTTTAAAAATCGGTAACAATTGAAGTATAAATATTGGCATAAATAAATATATATATATATATATATACATATATACGTATATATATATACATATATATACGTATATATATACATATATATACGTATATATATACATATATATACGTATATATATATATACACATATATATACGTATATATATATATATACATATATATACGTATATATATATATATATATATACATATATATATATATATATATATATATATTTATATATATATATATATATATATATATATATATATATATATATATATATATATATATATATATATATATATATATATATATAATAATACATGGACCTTCCTCAGTTTACTTAATGTGACTGAAATTTCAGATCATTGAATACAGTCCAAAGATCATCGAATACATTCTAAGAATACATAAATTTACACATCAGTTTTGTACACCATCATGTATTTTTGTGATTTCCAGATGTTTATTGAATAGGAACATATTCACTAGACGAATAAGAAACATTAAGTGAGATAAAAATGTGTTATTATTTTGTCTAGCTGTAAGGGAAAATAGATCTTATGGACAGATGGAGTAAAAAAAAATATATCTTTCAAATTTACTCAATTCAACAACCCCTCTTCTATCTTCGTCCTTTCAATAAATTCTTACAAAGTACCAGCAACCGAGTTGCGTACCTTAATACTAAATCTCAAAAGATTTCAATACTGAATTGAAAAAACTTTGTACGTGGAAAACTGCATCTTTTGTGTAAATGCAAATATTTTTTTTATCTTTTCTTACGTATTTTTTTTATCTTTTTTCTTCCTTTTACTTCTCTTTTTTGGAGTTTTGTGTTATTTTTTGTCCTCGATCCTCTTTGGTTCTATTCAAATGATTTTATTCTACGAACAGAACTCGGCAAAATTGTTTCAATTGAAAGGTGAAACTGGAAGGAGAGGGAAGTTTTGGTTCTTTCGTAATTGCTATTTTCCGATCCTCCTTTACAAGTTTAGAAGAGAAATCAGATTTTGTCCAATTGGCAGTAATTGAATCTTTTCAGATTTCAAAGAAAATCGCTTCCGATCGAAATGAAGTTTTAGTGACTGACAGAGTTGATTATGTAGTTACAGATGCAAATATATGAGCTAAATACTTGTGAACTGATGCATGATATTTCACAAATGTGTGTAGTTAGATTTCTTTTCGTGAAAGAGTAATCTTAATCCTCGATCAAAGGGCTCACGAATAATATTATCTATAACAATGCTCATTATTGTTTCAGCGAGTCCCGAATATATATATATATATATATATATATATATATATATCTACAGTGGTGGCCAAAAATTGTGGACATTTTTTTTTAAATTGTAAGGTTTTTAAAAGTTTTAATGCTTATAAAAAATTTTACATTGCACAAAATGCTTAGTATTGTACGCCATTTTAAAGGGTATAATGGGTTTTTAATACTAATACTAGGAATTTTTATACTAAATTCAATACAGCAAAAAATTAAAATATTTGCAATTCAAAAAAAGTTATGCTAAATAACTGTCGATACACATTAGAAATTGATGATAGCAGTGAGTTATCAGAACTTAATGAGGTTGCCTTTATTCTTTATTACAGCTTTACATCGAAGTTTCTTTGAGCTGAAAATAGTTTTAAGTTATTCGTTTGTTAATACATATGAGGGTAGAATTCAATTATATCTTCAATTAGTACTTATTTCCTGGGTACCTCATTCGGACGAGAGTTTTAAAATGGTGTCACAAGTTTTCGATATGATTGGGGTAGGGACGGCTTTCGGGCCAAAATAACAATGATATTTAGTCTAACAGCAATGCCATCAAATATATGTGTTACGAGAAAGGGTTTGTTAAAATTGCATAATCGATGGGTAGTTTAGTGACTACATCTGGAGACTGAGAGTTTTGCTTAAGATGTCAGGAGACAAATTTAATAAAAAAAGCAGAAAATAACCGAAAAAGATGCACCACATCTGTTAATTACAGAAGAACAAAAATATTATTTTTTAGAAATAAAAGGAATTCATGGACATCCATCCGAAGGGAGGAGAGTGATGTTGGTGTTTCCGTCTGTTAAAAAATGACTAGAAGTAGAATA
The DNA here is from genome assembly GCA_019973935.1 of Trichonephila clavipes. Lineage (NCBI taxonomy): Eukaryota > Metazoa > Arthropoda > Arachnida > Araneae > Nephilidae > Trichonephila > Trichonephila clavipes. Next base: position 1,206,014 of record BMAU01017720.1, read on the forward strand.
TCAGATGTAAAACTTAAAGGTCGAATTCCACAAAAAAAAACCGTATCTAAACTTACAGTAGCGCTAAAATGGACTGCAGTCGGCAATGGAACACATTGATTGGATAAATGTTTATAGGTGATGCTATATAGAGGGTCGAAACTAAAATATCGTAATTTAGTAGCGATAGCCTTAAGAAATGCTACATCCTGACTGCATCCAGGCAACACTGTGAAGTTCCCACATAGTTTTATTACTAAGTCATGAATATCAGTAGATGGTTTGGGTCGCCTTCATATCAACGATGGGACACTGTATGTAATAAAATACATTGATACCATTCTAGAACCCAAACGTCTGCCTTGCAAATATTTAATTTTTTTTTGTATTGAATTTAGTATTAAATTTTCCCTTTAAAATGACATAAATTACTAAGCATTTTGTGCAACATAAAATGTTCTATAAGCATACAAACTTAAAACACCTAACAGTTTTAAAAAAGTGTCTACAATTTTAGCCACCATTGTATATACTATAGATCTTTATGATAATTGAAATTTTCCAATTTTAGAATTTTTAGTGATTTTTGTGTGTGTTTGTACTGCCATTTTAAAGATTCCGTAGTTCAGTTATATAATGTACTTGGTTGTTTAGAAATTAAACTTTTTTATGTTATACAGTGAGACGCCGCGTAACGCGGGGTATACTTTCCATCAAATTAAAGCGTAATATGAAACAGCGGTAAACGAGGTTATCTCATCATGTAAATAATAGGGTTAGGAGAAGATGGGTAGAAAATTGGCCAAGTATTTTAGCATTAAATTTATGAATTAGTTTTTTTTTATAAAAATAGAGCAAATACATTTCTTACAAACATAGAAACATAATTAATGAATATACATATAAAAAAATAAAATTCTAAAACAGTATGTTTACATTTTCATTTGAAAGTTCTTGCTTTTTCCATTATAATACGCTTAGGAGTATATTGCGTTAATTTCGTTGTCACTCCATATAGAAAGTAGATTTTTCATTCCCACTTTTGTGTTATTTCTAGAGTGGGTAATTCCAGTTGCAGAGCTCATAAGATTGGTCATTATTGTTGAAGTTTCCAAATTCAATGCAACACCAATTTGAGATTGACATTCAACAGTATCTAATATTCTAATCACTTGCATTTTAGTTTCTAGTGAAATGCTTTTTCTTGTTGCTTTACTTTCGTGTTTTTTATTGTAACCCATGATACTCATGATTAATAACTAAAAATCATAATATTTGTCACCATGGCAATCGTTATATTATATAAATTTATGGTTACAATAACGTCAACAAATGTGTGAAACGATAAAAATATGTTATAAAAACACCGCTGGACAGAAGAAACTCAGATAAACTTCTTCGGATATCGGGAAGCCTTATGCATCCTGCAATATTTCGGGGAATCCCACAATTCCTATAAAAGAGCGTTAAACCAAAACAGCGTTAATAGAAATTGCGTTAAGCGGGGTCTTACTGTACTATCTTTCAGAATGCGATGGCCAATAGCTTAATTTTTTCAGATTGGCTTACCAGTTCCAATAGGGGGAAGGTTGGCGCAATCAAACTAGTTTAACCCGACATACCGGTCCTTAGTAGGAGTTTGTACTTGGCTATTTCATAATTATTTGTTTTATAAGTTTTTAATTTGTTTGAAAAGCGTGGAATTTTATTGTTTTTTAAATTCGTCTTTGATAATTTTAAATGGTATTTTGCATTCTAGAAGGTTTTTATTTTTTTATGGAATATTGATTATATATATATATATATATATATATATATATATATATATATATATATATATATATATATATATATATATATATGTACATAACCATTTTCTCTGAATTGCAAAATAAAAGAAATAAATCTTAATAAAAGATAAAAGAAAACAAAAGACAGTTTACGTCAAAATACGATGACGGAAGATTGCAGAAGCAAACCCAGCCTTAAAAACATATGTTGCAGGGGCAGATATAACTTTGTGGCTAAACTACATTTTTTATTTTTGTCTACATACACAAGCCAGGAAACCAAAACCTAGCTTATTATAGCAAATGTTTTTTTAAGAAAACTATATCAGCCAAACATTAAGTAACATGAATTCTCGGGGTTTCAAAGCGGAATCTTAAATTTAATTAAGAAAACATTTCATTCACTATATAAGTACAATTTTCCAACAAATAAAAATATTACAAAGACAAAAAAAAAAAAAAGAAAAATATTTAAAAAATTATGCGCTTATTTGTTTTTGCGCTATATTAAAACCAATAGAAATAGATGTTAAAAAGTCAACAATATTAAACCAAATAGAAAAATGTGTATAACGAGAGAAACATATTTAAAAATAAATTATTATAAAAGTATTTATTATTGAACTTATTATATAAGTAATTAAACAGAAAATTAGAAGGTCACAGTCATGATCTAAACCAGGGCTACTCAACCTTTTTTCCCCCGGCCTACATTTATATGACAGGTCATATGCCGACCTCATGCGGGCCACAACATGAGAATCATAGGAAAAAACACTATACGACCAAATCAACATTGGACAAAGCAAAATTGATTAAAATATTAAAACTCTTATTTTCGGCTTTCATTTAAATTCTTTATTAACGTCAAACACATAAAAAATTTTACTTTAATGCATTTCTTACTGAATTATGGAGTAGTTTCGATTTTCTTTCAACTCTGTGACCAACATTCTTGTTTATATTCTACTATGAAAACAAATTGATAGTAGAATTGTTAGAATCAATTGCTTTATTGATATAATTCCGTGTCTCATTCTTAGTACAATGCTCTTAAATAATTGAATTTCTTAGTGCACTGAGCTATGATTGAGCCACTCAAAAAAGGCTATCGGGCCGTATGTTGAGTATCACTGATCTAAACAGTGATTAATAAGCCTTTTTACATTTAAACCGTTTTTTATTATTGCTTATCAGTATATTTTGTTACGGTGAAAATTATTAATAATACTATTCCTATAAATAAACTTATGTGTATTCGAAACCCAAAAAGTTACCGAACTAATATTAAATTAAAGTATTATTCTTAATAAAATGTATTACTATTTTATTTAGTATTCATAATACATAGTTACATTCGATTACCGTGTACGAATTATCCAGTTTTTGGCCCTTGCTGATTCCTAGTTCACAAACAAATTAAAATCGCTACATTTTCATGATAATCATGTACACCTGTTCAGGAAAAGGAGCACTAGAAATTTGAAACTTGTAAAATGTATTGTAAGTTCACAGCCGTGAGAAGTGCGTTAAGGTTAAATCGAATGCTTTGGTACCTCGTAAACAAGGTGCGATTAAAGAAGATGGTAGAAATCGGAATGCTGTTTTTTCAGCAAACCTCTTTAAGCTATATTTTTTTTTTTATTTTCACCATTATTTTTTAAAATTTTTAGCGTCTTATTTATCGTCAGTTAGAACTTTAAATTTTTTTATTGGCTTAAGCAAAAATTAGAAATTCTTAAAAGAATTTATAAGGAAACTTCAGCTAGCAAATTAGCTAAGGATTATTGAATTGCAGCACAACCAATACAGGATATATAAATAATACTAAAAAAAAATAGTAATTTCTTGAGAGGCTGTGGTGACAAATCTGTACTTTCGAAATGGAACACAATTTGAATAAAATGAGATTCTTTTTTTTACTTCAGAAGGATAAGATAAGAAGTAGATTTGAATGCTATATATATATATATATATATTGACAGGCCCCAGGCCTGCTGGTAAAAAAAGGAGGGCATCATCTTCACAATATTCCTTTATTACGCTTTCATCATATATAATCTAACATGGCGGATTTTGCCGCGCAACCGGGTGTTACCAAATACAACATCGCATATAAAGTCCTTCCTAGTATGCGTTCGCCTTCGTCAGCGCCGTTGCTGCCCTTTTAAAGGCTTGTTTACTCATAAATCAACGCTCTATTTTCATTTATTACTTCCTTAATTTTGAACCCAAATTTCAAACCTGACAAATTTTCCGCTGAAGTCTGGCACAGCCAAATTTTGCAAGAGAAAAAATTATATTTCAATTATATCGTCAAATGAAATAAAAATCTAGAAGATATAAAAATTGTGTAAAAGAGTGGGCTGGTGAATCCTAACATGTACAAAAAAAAAAAATAGCAATAATTGTATCAAAAATTTGGTATAAAACTTTGTGTTACATAGAAGAAAAATATATCTAATACTTCCACTATGACTATAATAATAATGAGATTGAGAAAACAACATAAGATAAAGATAATTCACATTAGACACAAAAATATAGTAGTACTAAACAACATAACATAGGATCAAGTGAACACTAAATTTGCACCAATAAAACAATGTTAATAAAGTGATAAATGTTTTTTACTTCATAATGAGTACATAAATACATAGAATGAATAGGTATAGAGTAAATAACATGATTTTAGGAATAATGGTAAAGATACAAAGAATAGATATAAAATAAGTAACAGCAAAATGAGTGTAGGATAATGGTAAATACATAAAAAAAAAAACATATATGGAGTAACTAACAGCAACATGATTTTAGGAGTAATGGTAAAGTAAATACATAAAGACATATATGGAGTAACACAGCAACATGATTTTAGGAGCTCCCAAAAAAGAAAAGATTACATAACTATAACACAGAAATTTTCAAAATAAACACAACAAACATTATATCAAAATATCACAGAAATTAAAAATGCAAAGAAAAATAAGGGTATTTCAGATATATCAAGAACAGGTAAAAGTTCAATCAATGTAATGTAATGTTTCACACAGTCCTGTCTTGAAAAATCATAGTTCAATGTTCATCATCCAATTATTGTTTATCGCACAGTTCTTTTGTTTATTATTAGAATCTCTACTCAATCAAATTTCAAAAACATACAACCATAATAAAATCTTCATAACATCATACTATATTTTAACTTTCAGAATATACTTATCACAAATAATCACAATGAAATTATTATAACACAATGTATCGTAAAAATGACCTCATCACAATGTTTTCATACAGTCCATAATTCAGTTATTTTTTTTTTTAAATAGTCTTCAATAATGTGTTCATTATGAATAAAGATACAATACAAATTCAATTACATTAAATTTTGATTTTCATAATGTAAACAATTCTTAAATTCAAATTTTAAACACAACTTTTATTATTATTATTTTTAATAACAATGCAATGCAAAGTTTGAGAAAACATCATGAACAATATCTGTTACTTAGTAACATTTGAGAGTTTCCTGACAACTTTAAAAGGACCATTATAAGGAGATTGAAGTTTAAATGCCATCAAATGAATACTGCAATTTGTCTAGCTTGTTGTATAGGTGGATTACTTGATTAGGTAATGGCGAATCATATGGCAAAGTTCCAAACATTAAAATATGCAGTTGTGACTTTACATCTTAATTTTGCTACTGCAACATCATAAATGTAACTTGTTCTAATAATTTTGTCCGGGGCGAGTTTTTGTTTGAAATGACTTTACATCTTAATTTTGCTACTAATGTCTGATTAACTCTTTCATTCTTTCCATTGCATTGTGGTCTATTTGCTTAGTAATTGTCTAATATTATGATGTTTAAGAATTTCTTAAATTTAGATGAAGTGAACGCAGCATTTCTATCACTTAAAAGTTGTTTTGGGCATTAGTTGAATTAAATTTGTTTTTAAGCAATTTGTATAAGTTTCAGAAGTGACACTTTTGGATGAAATTTAGGATGTTTGAAAATAACAAAAATTTTGTAGTAAATTGGAGAAATTAATTTTAACATCTTTTTTACAAAAATTGTTCAATTCTTTTCTTAACTGTTAATACATCATTAAATTTATATATTTTGATCATTAATGTTCTCTGAATTTTGGTATTTAATAATTTATCAGTATTTAAAAAATGACGTTTAACATTGGAATGAAAAAAATGAAAGTTATATTCTATAACTACCTTATGTTTTCAAATGTAGTAATTTCACTTAATATATCAAAAAAAAAAATTGTAAATATACAGATTTATAAAAATATATGTGCATAAGAATTCAAACATCGGAAAAAATTGATACACACCTGCAAGAATTATACATCATTTCTCATCAAAAATTATTTCTTTCATATTTTGAATATTTAGATGATTCCAAGTCTTGACTTAGAGACTAATAAATGATAAGTTCAGTATCTTCTAAATCAGAAAAATGTTTATTCATTTCTTCGATAAACTTATCTACTTTTGTCACAGGACGTGTCTTTTCTATTCACCTTTAAACTTTCTCTTAAGCCCCCAACGTTTTATCTGGTTAGGAGATGAAAAAGGGGTAAATTTCTCTGGTGATGAAAAGAATTCTCATCATCAGCTTTTTTCCATTGTTCTTCTTTTGATATTCCAAACATTGTTGATCAAAACAGTCCAAAAAAAAACTTTTACAACTACTAAACTTATTAAGATCAAATTCAGGAAAAAGAAAGTTTCCCCTGATGTGTTGGACTGGTGACTCCTGCCGGAAAGAGTCGTCTTCCATGGTAGTATCGTTTTTGCAGTCGCTCGTTCGAAAAAAATTGTTGAAGTTCATTAAGTACTTTTTAAATCAACTTAGGCCCCACTGGTAAAAGAAAACTTTATTACGTAACATGGCGGACCTTTTGCCGCGCAACCGGGTGTTACCAAATACAACATCGCAGCGAGGAGACACCATTTTATGCGTTCGCCTTCGTCACTCAGGCTTGTTTACACTTACGCGATGGTAAAGAGTTTCACTTAATTTTGAACCTAAATTCAAACCAATTGCCTCAAACTTTTAAATCAACGTTTTAGTTCGGCTTTAAATTTTGAAGAGTTACGTCTAAACGAATTGTACTCAGCTGTTTTGTTTGATATTTAAGATATTTATTGACGAAAACTGATCACGGATTCCCGATGTGATTTTCCATAAGACAAGATCATATTAGAAATGCCTCGTAAATATGGCTTTTTTTACAAGAACAGTTAACTATAGGCCATAAATCATCGCATGAACGCAATGCCATCATTTACTTAGGAAATGCCTCAAATGAATATTTAGTGAAATGCTTGATGTTTGAAAATATTATGAAATTCGGCTCGTTTAACATTGGAATGAAAAAAAAAATAGTAGTTGTTTATTTCTTTCAAAAGAGGGCAAGGGGAATGTTTCTGCAATGCTCCCACAAGTATTTTTTTTTCTCTTGAATTTAGGAGAAACTTACACTAGAAAACAGTACTGATTTTAACCAACACCCCTTCACATTCAATTGAAAGTTAGCGTGTACCTGAAGGATTTATTAGCACGACATTTTTCCCTCCAAATGTTACAGTAGCAATGCGGCATTTGGATCAAGTTGCAATGTCAACAATTAAACGTTTCTTGAATTTTAGAAAATAACTAACAAGAAATATGATGTAATATAATACTTAATTAGATACCACTCATGAAGTGCCATAATTTTAATTTCTTCCAAGACCTTATTTGAATAAAATAAATATATTAAAAAATATAAAGTAAAATGAAACAAATTGCAAATTTCAAAGAGTCGTTTATAAACGTTACAAAAATAATGTTTTCTTACTACTAAAATAATATATCGACTGCGTTCAGAATTATTAAATTTGAACTATATGACTGTATGGAAATAAACCAAGAAGTAAAAATGTGTATTTGTAGAAGAAATAAATACATGTTTAATAAAAGTAATAAATGAAGATGTTAATGATATTTTTTTCTTTTAATATCAGAATGATCAAATTTAAATTATCATAATGATCAAATTTAAATTTAAAAACTTTTTTCAGTATCCAATATCTTTCTTATATATATATATATAAGTGGCAAATACTTTTAAAATAAGATAAAACAAGGTCACTTTTTATCTTCTAAGTTATTTTATAATCCATGTCTATTTTATCGCTATTTCTTTCTATCTCTAAGATGTATACTATATATATATATATATATATATATATATATATATATATATATATATATATATATATATATATATATTCAAATTTATTCCATTTTTATTCCAAAAATATACTGGCAGCATTGCTTGATTTTTTTTTTTTTTTCTTAAAGGAACATTTAAAGCCTTCTATATAAGTGTATTATGTTCATATTAAATAAAGTTGCAGTAAAATATTAAATATTGTTTTTGAAAAACAATTTTAACTTTATTTCTTTGGGTGTTAAGCTGAAATTTTCTAGTATTTTAAAAGCGATTAAATTTTTAAACTTTTAAAAAACAATATTTTTTTTATAAATTATAGTCTTTCTACCTTGATTATAATCTGCAACAACCTACATACACCCGAATCTTTTTTAAACGATTTTTAAACAACACAGTCCCCGAATTTAAGAAGAGTTTTTCTTTTTTATTGAATTTTTATTGTAGCATGAAATTCAAAAAAAAAAAAAAAATGGGGAAACATACTCTTTGGATGAGAACAATATGAACAAACTTATCACAGATTATGATAGTAAAGATGTCGATACACACATAAAATCAACAATTAACACTAGAACGCGTACGGGATTTCGATTATCCTTAAACGTCCACGAGTGTTATTTTGACACCGCGATATAAAATATATAAAATAAATTTTTTAAATAAATAATTGCAGGACTATTGTTAAACAGGGTTTGGTTTTAAGACTTTTATTTTTTTTCATGTAATTAATATATTTTATGGTCATTTATATCATAAGAAACTGACATTGACATTAAGTTTCCCAAAGCTTGTTGGACCACTGCTTTGTCGCAAAACATTTCGAGTCGCAAATCTTCCAGGAACATTACTATTATGCGGTATCTAATCTATGCTATTCCTAGCAAGAAATATATATATATATATATATATATATATATATATATATATATATATATCAGGATTTACTGGAATATAATCAATTACATATGTTTTTTTCTTCAGATTGCTTGCAGTCACTTTCACTCAATCTTATGTCTTCATTGAAATCTAAATTAGAGACGATTAATTCTCAGAAATCTCTCGCAATAAATTAGCAATTTCATCAGGGTTTAGACCTTTTCTACGAACCATAGTTTCAGCGTGTCTGCTCCGCCCAAAGTTCAAAAGTAGAATTATTTTTTTATTATTTTTTTATGAGCAGATAACCAAACGCTAAGCAGCGAAACACTTAAACACAACAATTTTAGAGAAGTAAAATTCGTTTCTCTCAGCTGTTAACCGAATAACACTGCATTCAAGGTCAAATAAATGTGTGATAGTAGTTTGGGAAGTTTTTTCACCAATTGTGATGATGAAATACAAATACTTATGATGATAAATTGCCTTGATTTCTAAATGACACCAGCGGACGTTCTAGGAACTTTTAGTTGTAAAATGTTTCCTAATTAACCTAGAACCACAAAACTTTTACCGTGCAATAACCATGGATACTAATTCAATGTCAAGAAAAGCATTCAAATTTCCTGCAAAAATTTGGAAAGGAGAACAAGCTTAACAGGACCTGGTGTCAAATTGACACCGATGGACTTTCTAATGTAAACAGCTGATTTAATTTGCAGGGATTTGAAATTTGCTACAAATATAGAACAACATGATTCTGACATAGAACATATCCTGACATCGCATTTAAAACGTAATCACGTTTTCTGTAGCAATATGTCCCAAATTATACAAGCAGCTAGAGAAACCAGAAAAAAAAACGCCGCTAGTAACAGACCTTGGAACAACAACTGCAACAGCAGCAAACACGAGGCTGATAGTAATGAACAAAATTCTGGCTTTAAATCAAAACCAACAGTTACCCTGGATATACCTGATAAATCTACTGATGAAAAAATATTGGATACAGTTCTTAATAAACGTTCACGCTAGTCATCAAGTAGCCACGAACAGTAGTTTTATTTCTATTTTCAATTTGAATTTTTATATGCTGCATGTAATTATAGACCGATTTGGCACTATATGCTAATTTTAATTTTTTAATAAAAATCAATTGTTTTTGTTTTATAAATATGCCATATGAATTCCATTATTACTTTTTGCTCGCGTTTTTGGGAAAATTTTTAGAGATTTTTCACCTCACCCTTCTTTTTAAAGTTGTGAAACATATCCTCAAATGTTCCATGCGTCCATGTATTTTTTACATGATTTTTTTCGCACCGATTTCTATAAGAAACGATCTAACATGTAAAAAAAAAGAATTTGGTATACATAACTATAATTAAATTAATTTATTCGAAAATATTGTACGCATTAATAATTTGTAAGGTTATCAATTATATAAAGCATTTTAAAAATAAAAATAAAAAAATCTCATAAAAATTTTGTTGTTTTATAAATTGGCTATAATCACTTCGTTGTTGATTATCAAGTGTATGTTCTTTATAAAGATATATCTTTATTAATTTCAGTTTGATATGAATTTTTCAACGTGGGAAGTAAATATATAGTACGAAAATGAGTAGAGTGCTACTTTATACAAATATTTAAGTAGAAGTGTAGTTAATATGAGTGAAACGTGGGAGATACGAGTTCAACAAAGGAATAATCAGATGATAAGAGAGAGAATGATGTGTAGAGAATATATGATTATAAATCCGATGATTATATGAAGGGAAAAGTGCAGTCGAGAACTCCCAGTTTAGGGCCGAGTGGATTCACAAGACTAGCAATTATAAGATTTCAACTTCGGGATCGCAAATTAAGTAAAATCTTCTTATTCTATTTATTTCATAAGAATTCGGTTTGATAAACCATTCAATATACATAGCTTCCTTTGAAAGTCATTATTCAAAGATTGATTGAAATAAATTTATTTTATACTTTGTAATGTCTGCTCATAATTAGGGTTCCACTCAAATTTATTCATTTATGCTGTCTTATTGAATAGGAATATAGACTTAGCGTAATATTATCCATTATATGGCTAATGGAATGTTTATTCAGTATTTAATTAAATGTAAGATCTCTTTGAAGATTGAAAGAATTTATATGTGGTTTTAAATGTGCGATATATTCTAGAAACATCATTTTTTTTCAAATAGTGCAAATCTAGATATAATATAATGCTTTATTATTTTTTGGGGTATTTTTCTTCTGTTCATTAAACTGATAGAGTTTTTTTTAAACAAAGGGTACTTTGTATTATAAAATAGCGTGAAGGTAAGGGGATTCAAATTTTCCATTAAAGCCATTACGATTTAAAATGTTTTTTTTTTAATTATAGAAGTAATTTAAAAATATAATCATGCATATTGGATTTTTATTATTGTAGGATTAGTAGAAAATTTATTAAGATTCAGACTAACACTTAATACCAGGAACATATTTATTTACGTATAAAATAATTTATGATGTAAAAGGCTTAATACAAGACCCAGGCGTGTAACTTATCCCTTTTGGGTGTTGACGTAACTCGTCAGTACCTAGGAGCAATCTACCAAGTAAAACATTCTTATTTGAAAAAGGCATAAGGAAACTGTGATGAGCATGATAGCACTATCCCTCTCCACACACACACTTTCATGCGTTATCCATGATATTTAATCAGACCAAAACCATAGACTAGCGAACAATAATATACAAAAGTAACGGGCAAGAATATATACATATATCGCTTGAACTATATCACACATTAAGTAAAAGAAATTAAAATATAAATGTATGTGTTAACGTTTAAGTGTATAATTCTGTTATTTCATAGAATAACTATTTATTTCATAAATTAACTAAACTCAGTGAAAGTACATAATAGATGAAAATTTCATGCATTATCTTGTTATTCTATGAAGTACCTAAAGATACAAACCGTCAAAATGAATAATAAACAATTCCAAAGTAATTTTATAAATAAATTGATCATAAATAGCTAAAATATCTCAAACATATTTTTATCCCTATTGCGGATGATTAATGCATAAATAATAAAAAAAGCTAATGATTAAATTTATTATGGCTCATATTGCTATCACTAGTTAATCAGAAAGAGTAAAATAACGAATATATTGCAGGAACAGTTTATGTTTAAGGATGATAAAAAATGCATTCTGGGGAAAAATTGTTGTTTCATAAATCATAATGTAAACCTTTTTTTTAAAAAAAATATAACAAAATATTAATAGAAACTTTATGAAATTCTTTATTTTACTTTTAGTTATTTATTAGTGCAAGAATTACTGTGATGACACTGAATTGTATTGCGAATTAGTTTAAAAGAAGTCCACGTTTTACAATTACATATTTTCCTTTACCTGAACACTTTTTAAATCCTTGTCCAGTGCCGCAACTTTGAGCTGTTGCAAAAGATCGAAGCATTGTGTTAATATTAGGAACTTCTTCAAATAAACTTAATTTTCGCTCATATATAAAGAGCTGAGATCCAGAGTACACCTGTTCTATTCGGCCATCTCTTGTTCCTAAACCGGTTCAAAGAACTCTCCAGTGCCACATTTCATACTTTAACGATCAAGTAGTCGTTGTTCTATAGATTACCTCGTTAAATCGTGGAATTCCATAATTTTATGTACTGTAACTGACTTTTCTATTTATTTCATGAAATGCCTAGTTTTTTTCCAAATATTTCTCTAATCAGGAGAATGCATCAGGATGCAGTTTGATTTTTATTTATGTGTCAATTAAAATAACACAAGGACAAATACCAATGTGTCATAAATAGTGAGGAAGTCGACACCTGAATAGCACACCACTCTCCAAATATTTTCACACCAGTTAAACGGATGACTACGAGTCGAGATAAGATTAACGTGACCCCAACACGGTGGCTATTTTGTATTGCTATTTTTTAGACATCATCAACTCTACAACATCGACCATGAGTTCGTGACCAGGCCGTAGCAGTCCTAAAATCCTAGGTTTTGCCATCTGTAATTATATTCGGAATTCCAGTTTTCGAAAATTTTTGAAATGTAGCTTCTCAAGCATTTTTAGATGTAAGTGAGTTCCGTTGAATTGTTTCAAATAAACTTATGTACTGGCCCATCACACATAAAAAGTATTTTTATGCTGCTGAATGACGATTCAATAGCTCCGATTAAACCATTATTTACTACCTCCACCCGGAACTGAGGATTGAAGGTGTTATATAATCTCCATTTCCAATTTTTTCAAACTTTTGAAACTAGCACCCTTTGTAAAGGGCGTTTTTTTAGAGGTATAGAACTTTAAATTGCAATAAAACAACCATGTATTATACGATTGACATGAATTTTTTTTCGAAAGATAATCTTGTGACATTACATTTTAAATATAATTTCTGGCATAGGACTGCCATGGCTGGCTCGGATGTAGTCCAATCTGGACGTCCAATTTTCGATGACTTTTTCCAACATTTGTGACCATATATCGGCAATAACACGGCGAATGTTGTCTTCCAAATGGTGAAGCGTTTGTGGCTTATCCGCATAGACCAATGACTTTACATAGCTCCACAGAATATAGTCTAGCGCTGTTAAATCACAAGATCTTGGAGGCCAATTCACAGGTCCAAAACGTGAAATTAGGTGGTCACCAAACGTGTCTTTCAATATATCGATTGTGGCACGAGCTGTGTGACATGCTGCGCCGTCTTGTTTGAACCACAGCTCCTGGACATCATGATTGTTCAATTCAGGAAAGAAAAAGATAGTAATCATGGCTCTATACCGATCACCATTGACTGTAACGTTGTGGCCTTCATCGTTTTTTAAGAAGTACGGACCAATGATTCCACCAGCCCATAAAGCGCACCAAACAGTCAGTTTTTCTGGATGTAACGGTGTTTCGACATACACTTGTGGATTAGCTTCACTCCAAATGCGGCAGTTTTGTTTGTTGACGTAGCCCTTCAACCAGAATTGCGCTTCATCGCTAAAAAAAGTCGCCATCTTGGAAAGTAATGTTAACTTAAACTTCTATACCTGGAAAAATAACACTCTTTATATATGGACAAATTAAGCAATTTTCACTGTCATATTAGGGCAAAAGAGAATAAAAGTATTCTATCTTCCCATTAATTACTTAATGTCCATATAATCCTCGAAAACTTACATATAATTTCTAGTTCCCTAACTTTTTTGCAACGCTGTGAAACTAATGGCACAATGGATTGGTTAAAAATGTATCCTTGAAATAAATCAACCCATCCCCAATTTTGTTTTTTTTTTTAATTTAACTTTTTTTGAATTTCTATAATACGACTTGCTTCAACGGAATCGCAATTGTTTTATTTATCTTTCAATATGTTGTGTTCCGGAAAAACGTTTAAGCTTTAACATAAAATATATTTGTTTCCCGCACTTTTGTCATTATTTGAGAACTGCATAAAACCCCATATGCCATTACGACAAATGAAAAAAGTTCGGAATCCTTTTCCTATTAACTTCAGTATTTATTGAGGGCAAAACTCATATAAATAAAAAGATATTTATGCCTCAGCATTTAATTTATTCATGATTGCCATAACCCGATCCATGTGATGACTCAGCGAAGAATTATTATGAGTTAAAGCAATTTTGATAAATTTTGCTGCTACATTTTCTCCAAATGCAGAGTTCAAAGTGCTCGTCCTACATTCATCATTGCAAGTTTCTGAAAAGATATGGGATTTGAAAACAAAAATCTGGGCCATCCAAAACAGAATTAATAATTTTCCCACTAACGCGTAAGCAATTAAATGTCTCACACTTCCAGTTCAATTCGTGGGTTAAAATATTGCTCTATGAACGTTTCTTTTTGTCATTATTTTTATTATTTTGGTCGGTTATTATTTAGTCTCAGACTAAAGGATTTTATAGAAAATTTATTTGTTTTTTTCTTTCTTGCAAACAAAGATTTATTTTGTCTTGTTAGTACCATGATTCAATTTGTCAAAAAAAAAAAAAATTTTTGGAGAAACACTCCAGTTCACTCTCTGGTGAGAATAGGAAACACTACAATTACATTTATAAATTTATTGAACATTTGAAATAAAATGTGGACTAAAAAATTCATGTTCTTGTGCGGGAATTAATTCTCAAGTCAGACAAATTATTCGTATTATTTTTATAATTTTTTAGAGTTGCAATAATAAGGGAATTTAAGTACATAAATATAATAAACTCGTATAAGCACATTAAATATCCATGATTTTTTTATTGCAGTTAAGAGCTGGAATATTTCCATAACAATGAGAAGAAATTGCTTAATATTTTTGAGTAAAACGTTTTATGGCATCAACAATATAACGATAGAAAAGTTATACTCTACATTGGTAAGCTACATTTTATTTGTAAATGTTTGTTTAATGATCCATATGTTGTTTGTTATATTTTATTAACTTTTTTTTCTTTTTGTTTTCACAATCGAAAAAAGACACAAGATACTTTGAAATGTGTTAAAATGTGTCACTAAAAGTTTTTATTTCCAAATAGAATTTGTGACAAGTAACAAGATGGGGAAAATTTCCCAGCATTTGTATCTCAGAATTCTACAAGCGATTACAAAATTTTAAAATTAATTACATTTAGAATGAGAAGTTAGACACATGTCAAAAGTTTAAATCTTCAAAAATATTTCAAATCTGAAAAATTATTTGCTGAATTTTTCAGTTAAAATATTTAATTCATTAATATTACAATTAATTAGTATTACAAATTTATGAACTAATATTAATGTAAGTTTTCTTAGCTGGGAAGGGATTTATACATAGCAAGTTTTAATGAGTCCCATTTAAATATATGATTGTGCATATAAAAATAATGATAATAACATTATATATTTTATGCTGAGAATGTATCAATATCAAAATGTTTCCCTTCCTTTTTCAGAACAAATAAAAAATAAATCTAATAATTTCTTAAGTAAGAAAAATAAAGCTCCTGAAATGTGAGAAAAATATTGAATTGATCCTTATACATACATTTATAAATACCAAACATACAAGCGTCTTGTTTTGAATTGACTTTTTTTCCCTCGAAATGCCTTAGCTTGCAATAACGCCGTCCTCAAGATGACGATGATATACAACATATCAATGATTTTTCTGGAATTTTACCCATGATCAAACTACTTGAATACAATTTGATCAGATGCCACTTTTTTATAAACCTTCCTATATTTTTTTTATAACCTTCTCCCCAAAGTTCGCATTTTAACCTTGTGAATAACGCATACTCAATATTAACATTAAATCTGAGAACTTGGTCGCGGTAGCCGAGTGGTATAGGTATCAGATCGTGGCTACTTTGTCATTTATAAACCATAATAAGTAGAACAACACCACAATCAAAGTCTCTAAGTTTTTCACAGGGTGGAAATGCAGCATGATCATCGAAAATATTTTTGAACAAAAGTGGTCATGCAGGGAATTCAGCGAAAGCAAGTACCTTAAGATTGTTAAAAAAACGTTTGTCATTCCAAAAAAGAGAGATATATGTGACAAATACTTTTAAGTTCCCATGAAAGCTGTCATATAACAGGATAGTAGCAAGGGAATTGAAAACAAATAAACAGATTCCTCAGAATTAGCGATTTCGTGAGCTGGGGTGAGTTTGGACCCCTTGTGGCAGCACCATGTAATGACTTCACACAACTCTAGGATAAACTATTTATCAGTATCAAAATCATCAAACAATATTCTATTACAATTAATTAGCAAAACGATCCAAATATTTAGAGTCTCTTTGGCTGCAATGTCTTATATCGCTCGTATAAACATAAAGAAATAAAGTGATTCTTTAGAGAGATGTACTATACATATGATACGTCAAAGGGGTCCACAGTTCTCCGGTAATTACACAGCGAATTTGGATAAGTTTGCTGGCTCTATCTCCGCCATGCGGTTGCTGATTAAAAACCTCCTCTGTTTGAAGTTCATTTAATTCGTGGACTCAGGTATCTCTGACTCGCAAGTCTATCGCTAAGAGAGACATCTATCGGATTTTCGTTACTCAAAATCTGATCTTGATACTCCATCGCTCTCGTTTTAAACATCTCGTCTCACACGGTCTTTCACTGACTATTCCTTTGATCTCTTGTCCGTCGGCCGATTATGGCGGAAGTCTGTCTAGGCGCACATTGTGAATACAATTTTCTCAGACGCGCTGTTGTCACACATCCATAAGAAAACGAAAGCACATTATACCGGGGTCTCTTTTAACTTTCGGACTGCAATGGTAAAAAACGTCAGAATTCCTGACCACTCATTTGTGAAACCTCTCCCCAGCAATTATGGAAACAAATGGAATTTTCCCACACTTGCCGGCATCCCCTTCTAGCAATTAGGGAAACAAATGTAATTTTCCCACGTTTGTCGGAGTCCCCTCCTAGCAATTAGGGGAATGTGACTAGGTACATTACAACCTGCATACCCTTCCGAATTTAACAGTAATCCGTATGTACTATGTTGTAGGACGGTATTTAATGCAATTAGAGTTTAAACCCATAGGACTCGTCTAGTACATGACGCCCGCCAATACCCAATATCCTCCTAAAACTTTTCTTCACTTGAAGTGATTTGTTGCATTCAAATCCATGCATGATTTAAGATGGCCAAAAACTTGCTTATATTTTCCGGTATGGTTCTGTACAGTAGCGCACACAGGAATTTTTTAAGGGGGGGTCAAAAGTTCACCATTTTTTGTATCATGCTCCTTTTGATTTTGTCAATTTCCGGGAGCAGAACACAGTAAAAAACTAATTTTTGAATAAATAATTAGCATTAATTAATAAAATTAATCATTAATAACAAGTAATTAATTAAATTTTACGTAACATATACGATGAATTATAATCAATGGGAAAAAATCAAGGGCTTTGTGTGGGAGGTCCGTGCTCCCCGGATCCCGTCCCCTTGTGTGCGCCACTGGTTCTGTATAATTATAAATTTTGAAAAATATTTTAGCTACATTATTTTTAGGTTATTTATATTGAGTTTTTTCTGTGATAAGAATAGTTGACAATATGTTCCGCAAACGATATATTAGGCGTTTGTCATTCTTAGTTTATTTTTTAACGAAGTTTTTGAAATTTTAAAATATATTTAGGAAAACCAGTAAAGAAAAGTAAAATTTAAAAAAAAATATTTTTTTATCCTTTATAAATATATTTAAAAGTTTAGTTGTTCAAGAATAACATAAGAAAAATGAAAATGTATATAAAAAGTGCTGGGCCATCATCTGTGTTGCAACACATGGCTGCGTTTTAATAAAATAAAAAAAATCAAATAGTGAAAGAAAGAAAAGACACATGTGAAAAAGTGGAACAGAAATCGTTCTTTTTACAGCGTGAAAGCTAGCCATTGGCAAGTTGCCCAGTATCTACTGCATTCTCAGGAAGTTTCATTTTAACATACAATAAATGTTTCACTATGGTAGAAACGAAAGCAGATCTCCATCGCAGAACAGGAAGCTGATAGCAATTGTTGAGTCTCCTACGCAAGAAAAGTTAAGAAATTCATTTCAAGGTGTTGGGACGGAAATAAGAAGTTCCGTATAACGTCTGTGGTATATTCGATTTTGTAGGAAAAGAATATCGTGTTCCTTGAACTGGTTCTTTTACGACACCATTTTTTGTCACAGTTATAAAAGTAGGAATTTTTTTTCCTCCCATTTTTAGAAAAGTGAAAGGGAAAAACAGTTACATACACAGTTCAAAACCTTAATTTTTTTTTAACTGAATAGCTATTCAGCTTGTCTATTTCATTATTTGTTGTAGAGAATTTTCAGAATAAACTCAAAGAAAAATCAATTATTTGTACTAAATATTTCTCAAATTCAATCTTTTGTTAAAATCAAGCTCAAACCTGATTAATAAAGGATGCATCTTATATTTACTAAGAGCAATATTTCTGGCATAATTTATAGGTATGCTTATGAATCTAGAAATTTCGGAGTTTATTTATAAATTTAAGAATTAATATACACCTAAAAGTTTATGGAAATAAATATATGCTAATGAAAAACATATACTTTTTCTAAAAATTAATATTCAATTAGTATATATATATATATATATATATATATATATTTTAAATTATGCCAATAACTGTATCCATATAAGTGTAGTAAAGAAATTTAAATCAATCCTTAATTGAAACTACATTAATATCTGGAGCATGTAACGGTTATTCTGAAGAAGTCCGACAGTTTTCAAAACTTTATAACAGAAAAAAGGCAAAGTTTGAAAAAAAATAATTATTGTAGTAAATCATGCGACAGGGCATACATGTACCCTCCCAGAGTTCCTGGATTTATGTCAATACTTTTCCGCTTCGTTACATGACATGGGGGGGGGTAAAAGAAGAGTTGCCAATGAATGAAACCCACATTGAAATATTTTGGAAAATTTTGCCGTAACCCTCATTCACATGTGTTAATCTGAAACCAAAATTAGGAGATATTTTCGAAAGAGTGACCAATGGAGTAGGGGAAGATTCAACACATCGATTATTTAAATACTTGGCTGATAAGTTGTAAGGTTAATTGCATTTTTTAAATGGCTCCTAAAGAAGAAACCATGCCTATGCAATTCTGTTCAATACGTTGAAAACTGTGTTTCTGTTTCCTATGAGTATAATTCAAAGCAGCGGCACATTATCAAAATATTCCTATAAAAAACTGAAAACTTCAGTATTCAAGGGAATCGGAGGCATAGAGTCACCGTGCCTAAACCGCCATATCTTCAATTATTTGACAGAAATATTTCCAATTTGCATAAAATCGTTCGGAATTCAAACATATCGTCTTGAAATCACGTTATCGCGTAGAAATAAGGATTCAATTACAACTCTACCGGAAACAAATATCCATACAATAAATTCTTAATAATGAATTGTTTGCGGAATACACACATGATGATTCCCAGTACCCTATACATGCCAATTTTTCTTATTGACAAATGCATGAATATGGAAATGACATACGCCTGAAAATCATTTACTTAACATCCTTATTGCCATCATTAATTATTTATATCGATTCATTCTTAAACATGTTAATTTTCTCTACTGATACGGTCTGAAGTGGTCAATATGTTTGAATTTTGCATTAGAACACAATGCCAGGAAATTACATATTGTTGAGAGCGTCTTTTTTTTAATTGACATGCTGTTGTAGATTTTTAAATTAATTCTGAAGAACAACGTACGATAGTTTTCTCAAAGACCAGCACATTTGCTTCCGTAATATCGAACTTACTTACTCGAGAGAACCAAGCTCACCGACCCTCCAAGAAGATATTTTATTGATGTATAAAGCGAAATACATATACAAAATGGCACTGAATGAGTCCCCCAAAGTTTTCAGGGGACTCATTCAGGGGGAGAGTATAAAATACAATGAGGGAAAAACACTTTACAAAAGTGATTCATCACCGGATGCTAGAATGTGATTAATTGTAAAAGTAACAATGTAAATACTAAAAAAAAAACCACCCATATATGTTTACTCACAAATAAGACGGTAAAGTTCATTGAGAAGAAATAAATTACCCACAGGAATTCAACTCCTACAAAGGAATACAAAAAAGGGGATGCAAGATGAAGTTGAGTGATGATACACATAGCTTTTTTTTTCATATTATATTTTTGTTAAAATGGGAGGAAAGACAGAAGTGACAACGTAGCAACATAGAGGTAGATCTTCACAGCAGAAATAATGTCGTAGGGACCCTGAGAATCTCAAGACAAAATATAATAAGCATGCAGCATCGGAATGTGACCTTTAGGTGTGGCAGGAGAAGAAACCGGGGACGACGTTTCACTACACGGGCACATCTCCTACTATTTCTTTCATTTTCTTTGCACTGCAAGGCAAATGAAGTACCAGTGACTGTAATAGCCGGCATGTGTCAACCAATAGTGCCTAATTTGTCAATCGCAAAACTATCTGCTTGTTTAAAACTTTCTTACAATGTTTTTATTGTATTTGATTACGAACATTATTGACTTCAAATCTTCATTGAAAATTTATTCTTGTTGCTATAACCCTGTGAACAAATTGCGGAAATTCACATACAAATAAAATATTTTCCTCCTAAGAATATATCATTTTCAACACTATCCTACAAAATTTGAGTTCAGTTCTCTTTTGCTATTTCAATCTCACAAATACTTCTGCATATTTTGAAGATTTTCCTTAAAAACAGTAAGAACCATTTAAAGGAATTGCCTCGTCACCTGCTGCAAAATATTTTAATTAAAAACAGAACCCTTCGAGGAAAAACGTATGGTTGGTAGGATACATTTTTAGCAAGCATTCTTTGTATCCTTTCTCTTGCTCATAATTTTTTCAAAATCTCATAATCTATTTTAGAACACCAGAGAAATAGAATGCCTTAAAAAGTACTGTAAAATTGCATTGAATAAACTACAAGTAATAAATGTGAGAATTTTTACCCTGACAGTCTAATTAAAAATATCATTTTTGAATTCTCCGGAAATGGCATGCAACAGGGAAATTAAAAAAATAAATAATTGAATGATTTTTTTAAATTAAAAAATGGCTCGATTTTAACAATTAAATATGTAAAAAAAATGGTAGCTTTTCTAATCTATGCGAAAGAAAAATCAAGTATCATGCACAAGTTCAATTTTTGAATTAGGGAACATTACATTGCTCTAAATGAGAAAAAAACATTCTGGTCAGCTTCCTTTTAGATATTTATTTGCTGTACGTATACATTTATTTGCTGTTAGATATTTATTTGCTCCTATACTAAACATTTATACAAAAATTAATTCTACCCGTAAGTTAAATAACATATTACTCACCAGTAATTAAGCTGTGATCACCAGTAATTTAAATATTAACACTTACATTCAGACACATGAAAACAGTTCCTTTAAAATAGAGGCCGTCAACCGGTGACCTGTGAACCGCAAATGACACACTGAAATCATTTTAATAGCGCTTCATTTGAATTTGAAGCATTTTTTTTTAAAAATTACTTTTCCACTTAATAAATGCTAAAAAGCAGATAAGAAAAAATAGCGTAACAAAGCTATTTTTTTCTGTTATTCTTGATATTTAAAACATTTCACTGAAGTGTTTTATACCTATTTGATATAAAATTTTCAGATAGTAACAATGTTTTCAGAAAATTCACTGTATCTTCACTAATATTAAAAAAAAAAATATCTGATTATGCCATAAAATTTGAGACTTGTCGCGGAAAAGGTAGAATCTTTATTAGATTTGCCAATTATTTTTATTCGACATATTTAACTTTTGATATATATATATATATATATATATATATATATATATACAGTCGGATCTCTATTTAACGATGACCCGAAAAATAATTCGTTATATAGAAAATTTGTTATATTGAGGTCCATCTTTTAATATACTTCACAAACCACATAAAATAAATTTTAAATCCATAAAGAGAATATTTTAGAAATTATTTATTCCGAAATTTTTGTAAATCAACATCTATTTATTTTACATGTTTTACCCGTCAAAAAAATGGCAAGGAAAATGAGAAAAACGAATGTAGAAAAAACACTGTATTTTCAACATTAACACAACAATTTTTCTTTTAAAATTAATGAATTTTAAGGACATTTTTAAATTTAATGTGCACAAGCACATATTCTATAAATTTTTGAACACGCATTTGATGAATAATAATTTTGTAGCTTATCTCGATTTTTTATAACAGTTGATAAGTAGTTTGGAGGAATAACAAATTTTAAAGCAATGTTCTTTTTTTATGCCTTGATCTATTTCTTGAAGAAAGAATTTTCGTTTGATGCTCAACCACTTAGGTTTTCTCATTTTTAAGTAAGAAGAAATAAAGTTACCAGTACGAATTTTCAACAGTGCAAATAAATGTAAAACAGTTCAAGGACACAGGGGCACAAGTCAAATCCACTAAGGGTGAAAGGGGACATCGAAGCTTTTTCTAGTGATCTAGACAGTGGGAGTTAAGGGTTGCACTTTATGGAAGAAACGTCTACTCTCAGGAGAGTTAGGCCCCTAATAAGACCAGTTCATGCTTTATGATTACAATAAGAGGTGTTAAAAGAGATAATAACAGGAAATTTTTTGCAATATTTTAAAAATAGGGAGAAAAAAATTGAATCATAAGAGAAAAAGTTCATTATGTAGAAAATGCACTTCGTTATTGGGGGGTATTCTACGAAGAAAATCGTGAATTGTTCTAGGTTCCATGAAACAGTTTGCAACATAGAGGTTCGTAATATGTTTTGACTGTATATATATATATATATATATATATATATATATATATATATATATATATATATATATATACAGAGAGAGAGAGAACGAGAGAGAGAGAGAGATTTATGTGATAATCCCCAATTCTTCAAGTGTTCAAGTGTCAGTTAAGATAAAACCTACCAGAACAACTCAACCCACTCCCCGCATAAGAGCTTTGACTTCGACTCCGATCAAGAGATCGATGCTGAAAATAGGACTTGTTTTGTCATGGCTTGGAGTACAGACTGCTTTGCTGAATATTGAAATAAAGTATAATAATACAAACGGCTGCACTTTCTCCTGTCAATTTAAGGATTACTCCATTATATATAATATATATATATATATATATATATATATATATTATATATATATATATATATATATATATATATATATATACATACATATATATATACATATATATATATACATATATATATATATACATATATATATACATACATATATATATACATATATATATACATACATATATATACATATATATATACATACATATATATATATATATATATATATATATATATATATATATATATATATGCAGCATCTCTTCCCTTAGAATTTATTAATCTCTTCCTTAGAGATTTATTAATATAGCTCGCGGATTACTGTGAATTCAATCACTGTGAGCTAATTGATGCGGATTAAAGATCTTTGTAAATGTATTATTTTAGCCCTCGAGAGTGAAAGTGTGAATTCCCCTATTTAAAAGCAACAAAAATTTCCTTTTCTACTTGCAATTCAACCTTTCCAATTTTAAGCAAGACACACTCATGCATATGCATATCGAAAGAACGTGTAAAAATCGCCTTACAAGTTGCTTTATCTTTCGCATTTTATAAAAATTATCTACATTATTAATGCTGAATATTCAAAAGAAAATGTAAAACCCCTTACACACTCATAGTATTGTATAATTTGGAACAGGTGTTATGAATTACTAGATGAAGTAATGATATGTCTTGTGATTCTGATAAAAATCAAGATTTATTTATTTGTTCTTATTGCTATAATTTTATTACTTTAATGCTCATACGAAAAAATAGCTTCAACTTCCCATTTGTAGCGAGTTCTTTTTTTTGTTTAATGAGATATATACGATGGTAATAAATATTTTTCTTTGGATTATTAAAGAAAATATCGTATTGTTTGTGCAACTTAATTAAAATGTTTCGCAAGCTTTGGATGGGGTTTTGACTCCTCTTTTAATGTAAAAACTCTGTTTTATTTGTTATTAATGTGAAAAAAGGCTCTTGATGTATAATATTGTTTAAGAAATATAATTAAATTTCTCAGTTTTCCTTTGTAAATAATACTTCTCCAAAATAATGTTTAGATAATGTAAATATAAATTTTAAGATATATTACATTAGATAAATAGATTCGAATTTGCTTACTTCGAAATTCAAATAAGTTAATGAATATTATTTGTAAATTTTTAAAAATAAAATGTGCAGTTACTTTTAGATGATCAGCTACCATTTTATTTCATTGAGATTTAATCCCTTTATTACTGTTATTTGTTCTCCCTGATTATCTATCAGTTAATAATCCGCGTGCATATACACACTTTTGTTTCTTAATTAGTATTTTATACGATACATAAAGTATTAAAAATGTCTTTGAATTCTTATTATATTTTTTGTTATAAATTGATATATGTATTGTATTATAGATTTTTCGGTTCATTGTTTTTTACGGTTAACTTTATTTTGAAAAACAAACTTTATAATAAGTATTACAATGCTGTTATATACTCTGAATTTTTAATATCAATTTTTGTATATGTTTACTAGTATATTGCATTAATAAAGTTAAAATGTCACTAAAAATACATTATTATTCTGTTTGAATCTCGAGCTACAGTTGAACATTACTAAACATTTAATCACATAAATTAACAAACACTAGCATAATTGCGACGTTAGCATCGAGGAATATTTCTCACACAGAAAATAGCTAGAACTGAGGAAATTTTGAAAAAAAAAGAAAAACTGTGCGTCACTGTAGTGTTATTCGCTTCAATTTCATTTACGGCGAATAGTTACGATGGGGAGTTAAATATAATTTTTGCTCAACAGAAATAAAATATTTCGTTCAATTTGATTACCAATATCTTACTTCTCATTAACGTTGAATAACTGCGATAATACATTTATGCAAAATATAAATTGAATGATTTAATATTTTTGTGAAGTATTTTTTCTTCTTTCGTTGCAAATAATCTTGAACTTATATTGTGTACTATAGGTACAACCCAGGACTATATTTCTCCGTAGAATGTTTCTAATACTTTCATTGGGAGAAAGAGGGAGATTTACTGCTGTCTAACTTAAAATAGGCACGTATTTTCTTTCAAATGATGTAGTTTTTAACTTCTGTGTGACTACTGGCATTACTTCTTCAGAAAAAAAATGTTTCGTGCGGAACACGATATCTATAACGATGAGCAAAGCATCATCTCAAGATCATGTATGCAAGATTCGCCTTGCCCTTTAAAAACTTTATAGGTGGTGCGGCCCTCGAATTCGGGGAGAGAAAACGGAAAGAAGAAAAAAGATCAACGACATAGCGGGAGAGTAAGGAAAAACCCACTAAGATGTCAGAATGAGAGAGATATAGCGAGGACGATGAAACGAGGTGGAGACCAAAAATGGCGAAAAAGCAAATGGACGGTGATTTCGCGAGGAGAGGAGTGCTAATTAATCAAATGTATATAGTTAGTTTCTTTTATATTTATTTGTGTTGTGTATATGTGGCTATAACTCCACAATAAACTGTAGACTGAGATCATTTGTTGTGCCTGGATTTTCTTTTGGAATCTTCAATGGAACGGAAGGAACCTGCGATTCTAATTATGTATATAGTAGGAAGACATTATCATGCTAAGGCAAATTTCCAACTTCATTCGTTGTCCGGTACATACCCTACCACCACATATACTTCTTTCAAGTTGCAATTTTTCTAGCATGATGGATATTTTGCTTCATTTGTCTTCCTTATACACTTTTATAGAACATTTCCATATGAAACTTCAGAAAATGATTAGTTTGAAAATAGTGTTTTTTTACACTGTGGTGAAATTCGCTGAGATTTGGTCCACATATGAAGAAGTTAGTTCAATGATGCAAGAAATGTGTTCTCTCTGAGTATAAAAAGCGTATCCAGAGATTTTGTCGGAGCATCGATGTGTTTTTTCTTCTCAAATATTCTTTATGCAACTTTGATTATATTATTCGACAGATGATCAAAACAATATTATTTTTAAGAATATATCGACAAAACTTTTGCACTTATCTTTCAGTCAGGGTTCGTTCTTGAATGGTACCTTTAATGAGTCAAATACGCGTAATTGTTGTGATATGTTTTTTTTTTGAAAAATATCACTTGATGCTTTTACAGTATTACATTCCATAAACCAATATAAATATCCATATCCAAAGCTATTTTTCCGCTCGGCATTCATAATGATACAAAGCACATTATTTTTATTGTACTAGTAAAATCGATAGAGGCATGTGTAGTATTTGGAATTTTAACATTTTAAAAAATATAAGTTGAAATGATAAAACTTCATTGTTCCACAGGTTGGTTTCAAAAGATGATGGAGTTCTATGCTAAGAAAAACACAGCTTTGACACATCTTGACACAGTATAGATTTAATTGATGAAACAGATTCTTTGTTATAGGATGGAAACTGATGTATCTTTCTAAAACCTGTCTTGAATTACTGTGTACTGAGTGGTAGCATAATTCCTGTACAGGAAAGCCTGACTTCAGTAATGTTTAGAGCAGTGTTTAATGTATATAATTTACGAAGATTTTACGAAGTATTTACAAGTATTAAAACTTGACATCTAGTTTTACTGTGTATTTCATAATAATTTAATATAATTCATTTATACCTATTCTTTTTAGGATTAATTGGCTATAACGAATGGATTTTTCTCACATGCTGTTTATTGTCCCTCTTAACATATGAACTTTAAATGCATAGATTAATTTGCTTTTTTCTTTATATTGAAAGTGATTCTGAACAAAATAAGTATAACGACGTCTATTGAAATTTCTCTTCAATTACAAATTATTCTTAATACGTATGGAAATTATTTCAATTTAGTAAAAATAATAAATTTTAACAGTTTTGGTTAGACATTTCTTAATTTTTTAATGTTAATTTAGTATATTTATAAAAGCTTTGCAGCTATAAATATTAATTTATCATTACTAATAATATATTTTTTGTGTAAAACAAATGGAATATTATGAGGCTTTGTTTCTAAGCAGCATTTTTTTTAATTTGTTTATGGAACATACTCTTATGAATTAGCAGTCTTACAATCCTCTTTTTTGATGAGTTTAGATATGTAGCCCATTGGATATTTCTTAATAGATTCAGAAGATGTACTCATTGGCTTCATTCAGTTCTTTAAAGTTAAGAGAAAAGTAAATATCCACACATACGGTAAAGAGGTAACATTTGAAAACAGCAATAGAACGAAATAACGTCAATACAACAGCAGAAAAAAGTACCTTTCATTTTTGTTACATAAACTGAAATTGAGACAATGAGATTCATACTAATAAACTTTTTTTAAGTAATATATTCACATATATTATATACAGTATCGATGAATAGCCATACCACAATAATATCTTTTCGGTGAACAAAACTTGAAATACTTGTGCAAAGTTAAAAGTAATCTTAAACTCAATTTGCTTATAAATTTTAATTTTATCCCAGAAAATTTTCATTTTTTGTATTACTATCGTAAAATATTTCGAAATAAGTCGCTTAATATAAATTATAAATATTACATTATCACTAAAAGCTTTCTACTTTATGCGATTCTCCAGTGTTCTTTTTACAGTCAAAATATAACTTATCTTTAAAGTTTCTTTGTCTAAGTAATACCTTAGATTTGGTTATTTCATATAAAGAGTGCTTTTTTCCAGGTATAGAAGTTTAAGTTGGCATTACTTTCCAAGATGGCGACCGATTTACAAATGTCAAGTGATTTATTCTCAGTTTGGTTTGGCAATTCATCAAAACGTTCATCAAGCAAGGCGTAGATTCGTCGAATGGGCCCAAAACGAGATTGCCGTTGTTCCTGATTTTCATAAGCGAATTTTGTTTAGCTATGAAGCGCACTTCTGGTTGAATGGCTACGTCAACAAACAAAACTGCCGCGTTTGGAGTGAAGCTAACCCACAAGGGTATGTCGAAACACCGTTACATCCAGAAAAACCGACTGTTTGGTGCGCTTTATGGGCTGGTGGAATCATTGGTCAATACTTCTTCAAAAACGATGAAGGCCACAACATTTCAGTCAATGAAGATCGGTATAGAGCCATGATTACTAACTTTTTTATTCCTGAATTGAACAAGCATGATATCCAGGAGCTGTGGTTCCAACAAGACGGCGCAACATGTCTCAGAGCTCGTGCCACAATCGATTTATTTTAAGACACGTTTGGTGACCGCATAATTTCACGTTTTGGACTTGTGAATTGGCCTCCAAGATCTTGTGATTTAACACCGCTAGACTATTTTCTGTGGGGCTATGTAAAGTCATTGGTCTATGCGGATAAGCCACAAACGCTTGACCATTTGGAAGATAGCATTCGCCATGTTATGGCCGATATACGGCCACAAATATTGGAAAAAGTCATCGAAAATTGGACGTCCCGATTGGACTACATCCGAGCCCGCCGTGACAGTCCTATGCCAGAAATCATATTTAAAATGTAATGCCACAAGATTATATTTTGAATAAAAAAAATCATGTCAATCGAATAATACATCGTTGTTTTATTGCAATTTAAAGATATATACCTCTAAAAAAACACCCTTTATAACTCCAATACTCAAACTATACATGTGTCTATACTACAAATGCTTAAAATTACAGAAAAATGTCAAAGTTGAAACTTTATGAAGTTTATTTTTAAAAATAGATCTTTTTTTTTTTTTTACTCAAAAAAAGGGAGGTACTACACTCAATATAAAGGTATATATATATATATATATATATATATATATATATATATATATATATATATATATATATATATTTTAAATTTAGGCATCCAATCTTAATTATATGCATTATTGCACCAATCGCTATCGCGCAATTTTAATATCTACATACAGTACAGATGATAGACAATGCAACGTGTGATTGGACTTCTTATAATACTTTCCCCACTGTATTTCTTTGAATTTTGAAGTATCTAAATTCAAATATCTCTCTCGACAGATTGAATTTTACGAAGTTGTTGAAAAATTGATATAAAAAATTAATTTTTTTTTCGGAAATAAAATTTCTTTTTTTGAAAATGGCCACTGATGGGAAATAATATGTAATTCAATGCGCATTTTAAATCTAGTGTATATACCAGTAATTTTTTCCATTACATTTGATGAATATATTTGGAGTCACATCAGACTTAATTAATTGTGAAATTTCTAAAATGCAGTTTCGTAAGAAAAAATTTCGAATAATTACAGTATAATAAATTCCAACACACACATTGTATCTATTTGAACATATAAAGTAAAATTTTACTGAAACATTGATAAATGGTAATTAATTGAAATTATTAATCATTTGAAATAATAATCATATTTATAATAATTATGCAAAACTTTATGATTATCTTTATGAATTAAAGAAAGTAGATTGAAGATAATGGGCAATTTATAGCACTTGAAAACTATTTTTTCGAGGAGGAAAGGTGAGTATAATAATTTAGGCATTTATTAAATGACTTCATAAAGGTACATTTATTAACTGATATCACTTAATTTAAATGATTTCCCACTGTTATATTCAAGAATGCTTAAGATAGCATGTTTTTGATAAAGTACTCTAACCTTTTTCTGCATTAAATAAGAAAATTAAGCATCAAGGTAAATTTTAGCGTTGAGATTAAGACTAAATATTACTGATAATTCCTTCTAATCTAAATGCAAAATTATAATGGCTAATACTCTTGAAAGTTAATCAGCTTAAAGTGCTTATTAAAGATCTCTTAACCAATTAATTCTTACTCTTGTTAATGTTGGAAACAAGAAATGCAAATGCTAATTACTCTGAGGAAAAAATAACAGCTCCAGCATAAGCACTTTGATAAATTAAAATTAACCATCATTGAAAGTATTAATTAATAATTGAAAAAATTCCTCCGGAATGCTTCAAATAATTTCACGAGGGAAATTAAATTTTCTTTTTATTTTAAGATTAGTGCTTTTTTTCCATTAAATGTAAGAGATAAATATATTAAAAAAGAACACCTTTATTTTTTGTTTAATT
This sequence comes from Trichonephila clavipes, assembly GCA_019973935.1. Classification (NCBI taxonomy): domain Eukaryota; kingdom Metazoa; phylum Arthropoda; class Arachnida; order Araneae; family Nephilidae; genus Trichonephila; species Trichonephila clavipes. The sequence continues at coordinate 1,236,608 of BMAU01017720.1, forward strand.
TTAGTGATTTATTCATATAAAATTATGATTATGCGTTAATGAGCATTTGAAGTATAATTTTGATAAGGAAATTAAGGAACAGAAACTGCTTTTTTTTAATGATTTTAGTTACTGTTGTTTTGCTGATATCATTTTATCTGTTCCTACAAAATAGAACACATTCGGAGGGACTACATTAAATCATGATTCTGGCTGCCTTTTCATGAAATATTGAAAGCATTATTTCTATCGCATTTTATATCGAAAGTTAACCACGATCTTAAAAGCGATATATTTCAAAAGAGGCTTAAGTTGCTTAATTTCTATCCCGAAAATCTAATGAAAATAAATTCTTTTTATAAAATGATGATGATTAAATTATTCCCTGTTCGTTTCTTTGTATATGCTCAGGTGTGATAAAACTCATTTTTAAAAGCCTTCAGTAATGGGAAGTGGTTCTCAAATACATAATGCTTATTATAAACCCTTTGTAATTTAATATATCTAATAATAAACTTATATTAATAAAAAATAATATTTGTCAATAGTAATAATAGTAAACTAATCAATTGAAATGTTCGCGACGATTATTCTTCTGGAATAGTTCATGGTAGATCAGAGATGAGTATCCCACTTCTAACCTGTACATATTCAAAAACGTTTTAACTGGATATCAAAGCTCAGTTTGAAGAGGGCTTTATAGCCGATAACAATTCCATACCAGTAGGAGGATTTCCAGATAAAATCCTCACGGCACCACTGCTAATCAGTTTGGTAATGACAAAGTTTAGAGACAGTCGGTGCACACATCTCCGGGACATCAATCCTCGTTCACTGAGTTGCCTATGGATGGTATTTCATGTCACCGATGTGCTTATTACTCGTCAAATGTTTAGTAAGGGCGTTTGTGAGATATCGGAAATGATTGAACAATCATTCTGATCTAATTCTTGTTCATCGCTGTCTGTCGACTGCTTCCTCCTTAACATTTTGAATGTGGCTATGGTTCACTTATTCCTATTATAATCCTTAACCATCTCTCTGAGCATGCCGCGAAGTCCACAGACAACGTACATGTAGTAAAATTTACGCTACCCGCGTTTTCGGTGAGTATGCCTTTTATTCCGACTATTTAGCTGTGAAACCCGTGCTGTTCCTGTTAATGCTTTCATTTATGTTTCTGTGTTCCTATTATTATGATTGCATTCTATGTTTTAAAGTGAAAACTGTTTTACCAAAACAAATGTGTATAAACTAAACACTAAAATGTAGATTTGAAGTATGTAATAAAAAATAATCAATATTTGAACCTACTTTGATAGAATAACTACGCAGTGAGAGGATAAAACAGTAGTGTACTTTCGACCTTAATTTAATGTGTTTACTGAGATTAAACTTATTCTTCTTCCATTTTTTCTTCGACATATCATCTTTTAAATGGCACAATCTGCTCTTGAATACATCTACAATTGTTACAACCAAAATGTTTTGAAGTAACCACATTCATGTGAAAAGTATGCCTTAACTTTGGAATGTCCTTCGTTTGTAGATCACTGGAACTCAAACTGGTCAATCATTGACAGTCAAAAGTCAATCATTTCTATGTTTTGTTCTAAGATATATGCATGCACAATTTCATATTATTTGGATAACTTTTTCTCAGTGTGTTTCATTTTATTTTGTACACGGCGTATTTCAAGATCATTAATTGCAACTACTATCGTGTCATTGCTAACCCTTTATTATCGTCTATCATAACGTCTGCGTGTATGTAATTACATCTCGTTTTGATATTTTTGGTACGTTACTAATGTTATCGAGTGTATTTAATTTATTTCAATTCAAAGTAAAAATAGCAAAATAGCATACGTAAAAAATAAAATCAACATAAAGTATTTAATATAAAATAATGATTACTTAACCATTTTTAGAAGATCCAGTAAAAAGAAATATGTATAATTTAGTAAAAAGCCTAACTTTTGTTTTATCACCATCAGTACATATGTAAACAAACTTTCTTAAACCATTGAATGATTCGAACCGAAAATCAGAGATGCGGTATGTGTTAAAGATCATATGAGTAAATGTTCAAGATCACATCCCACACATGACTATTATCCTGAGCATTTCTAAAAGTTTGAAAATAAGTTTGTAAATTCAATTGAAAATTCTATCAGAAATTCTACAGAAAGTTATGAAAATAATAAATGGCTAATATTAGTGGTGAGGAAATACTCGTACATATAGTAAACACCTAATATATAATATATATAATCTATAGTATGTCTTCTTTTTCCCTCCTCATTGGACTGTAAAAAGCAGGCCTAGACTATTGAGAGTTAGGGTAGAGATTCAGCATGATCAAACCACTGATGATTGTCTTCGACTGGATTCTCCAGCAAATATTGACATCACTCCTTAAAAGAAAAAGAAATGGTGCCTTATATTTCTTGTTTAATTACAGTATTATTTTGTGATCGTGAATGCTTTCTTCATTCTGGTACTGTGACTTTTATCATCTCAGAATTATATATTTAACAAAAACCTTTTCAAATATCTAGCCAATTTTTGTATGCTTAATGCTCCTTTTAAGTAAGTATTTATGTGAATTAAACTTCAATGTGTGATGGTGTTCACAAATCGCAAAAGAGGTTTTATTTTATGCAAATGATGTGTTCTATGATGATAACTATTTACGTCCGTGTGTACTACTTCCTATTAAATTTCGTTCCATCTTTCTTGAATCACAGGTGAAGTAAAGTAAAAGCTTTTTATGAATTTCTTTTCACTAAATATTAAACTAAAAAACTTATACACGCAGGCAATTGAATACGAGATTTCTGTATTATAGGTTGAATAATTCCTTTGGGAAAAAAGTAACACATCTTGATCAATAGATCTCAAACATTCAATATTTGAAACCCAATACTAAATCATTATTTTCATCGCCCCCCCCCTTCAATACAATAGCATAGTATTGACTCCAATAATACTATACTTTGCCGCTAAAGATACATTACGACTTTAACCTCTTAAGTGCCTCCAACGTATATAAATGTTTGGTTTAGCCAAAGAGTTAATTGTTGTTGTTGCTGTTGTGTATGACAAAGTGCAGAGGTGGTAATAATATAATATAAGGATATAGTCATATATATATATATATATATATAAAGAGTGTTTTTCCCCAGGTATAGAAGTTTAAGTTGGCATTACTTTCCAAGATGGTGACCAATTTAAGAGCTGTCAAGTTATTTATTCTCAGTTTGGTTTGGCAATTCATCAAAACAATCATCAAGCAAAGCGTAGATTCGTCGAATGGGCCCAAAACGAGATTGCCGTTGTTCCCGATTCTCATAAGCGAATTTTTTTTAGCGATGAAGCGCACTTCTGGTTGAATGGCTACGTCAACAAACAAAACTGCCGCATTTGGAGTGAAGCTAATTAACAAGTGTATGTCGAAAACATCCAGAAACACTGATTGTTTGGTGCGCTTTATGGGCTGGTGGAATCATTGGTCCGTACTTCTTCAAAAACGATGAAGGCCACAACGTTACAGTCAATGGTGATCGGTATAGAGCCATGATTACTAACTTTTTCATTCCTGAATTGAACAATCATGATGTCCAGGAGCTGTGGTTCCAACAAGACGGCGCAACATATCACACAGCTTGTGCCACAATCGATTTATTGAAAGACACGTTTGGTGACCGCCTAATTTCACGTTTTGGACATGTGAATTGGCCTCCAAGATCTTGTTATTTAACACTGCTAGACTATTTTCTGTGGGGCTATGTAAAGTCATTGGTCTATGCGGATATGCCTCAAACGCTTGACCATTTGGAAGACAACATTCGCCGTGTTATTGCCGATATACGGCCACAAATGTTGGAAAAAGTGATCGAAAATTGGAAGTCCCGATTGGACTACATGCGAGCAAGCCGTGGCAGTCATATGCCAGAATTTATATTTAAAATGTAATGCCATAAGATTATCTTTCGAAAAAAAAAATTCATGTCAATCGAATAATACATCGTTTTTTATTGCAATTTACAGTTCTATACCTCTAAAAAACACCCTATATATATATATATATATATATATATATATATATATATATATATATATATATATATAATGTATTGCCAAAGGCGGGAATCTCTGCCGTTCCAAGATCCATGGCACGATCTCAGTAAAGAATGTATATGTTACAGTCATTGTCTATTTTAAAAAGGGCAACCACAATTGAAGGGCAGCTAAAAAGGTGTTTGACATTCACTTTTGTGCCAGGGCAGTTGCATTCCATATATGATCTGGAACCATCGGACAGAATCTTCATGCCCTTAAAATGTTTTGACCTGTATCTAGCTACTGTTGATTTATTTCTCGGTTATAATTTAATTCTTGCAGCGATAATTATTTTATGGGTTTGAACAGAGCTTTTGATTTGCTACTGAGTTGGCATTAAAGACCATAGTAGACGAAGTTAGAGGGTCAAGTGTTCTGGCTTCATTTACAAGGGAATCATTCATCTCGTTTCCGTCATGGGCAGGGATCCGCTGCAGAGTACATGATTTTCCCAATGCACGAATGGAGAATAGAAATGAATTTATTTCTTGGATGAGCCCCATTTTTCCCTCCTTGATGGCCTCAAGCGCAGATGTACAATCCGAGAGCACAATGATGCCGTCGGAATTAGCAATGTTTGTCCGTGTAAATATTTAGGCCTGTCCTAATGTCTTTACGTTCATACGTGACTTTGAAAGCAATTTGCATTGCTGAGACATTGTGCTTTGAAGTTGTATTATCTGGGTACTTAAGAAAGACACCACATCCACCCCTTTTGCACTCTGAGTCTGAATAACCATCGAGACAGTTACTAAAGGAGGCTTAATAAGGCCGATATTTGTGTCCATGCCCTTCCGTTTAATTATACTTATGTTCCTTTTCCGTGCAAGTCCAACCTCTCAGGGCTCTGACAACCCCCAATTATGACAAGTGCTATATATTGTAAGAGTTAATTATCCCTGGCATATATGTATGTCTTTTCGTTGTCTGAAGTTTTCCGTGCATCTGTAAAATTATTCCGATGACTTTGTAATCCAATAAAAGGGTCTTGAAATTTTTGTGAAGGGTTTACTTTATTTTAGAGAAATAATTTATTTGTATTCATTTTCTTCCTCCCCCAATACATCTCATATACGCGATTACGTGGAAAGTAGTGGCATTGGAAAATTAATATCGTCACTTTTAATTGGCAGTTAAGGGTACACATTATAAAAATAAGTGTTTATTTTTGTATATAATTTTACATATGACTAGCCCTGGGATACGCTAGTAATTGATTAAATTTGTTCTTAACTTAATATAGTAAAATTAATTATAAAATACATTGTGAAGTATTAATACATATATATATATATATATATATATATAAGTTTTTATATCAGTGCAAATATGTATTTTGTCTTTTTATTTTTATATAACCCTTTAAGAACCAACCCGCACGGACATTCTCATACGTTTTTACTTCTGGAATAGACGTATGTAAGAAAATCACGAATATAACGATTGAAACGGTTTTTAGAAAAAAAGTTGCTTTTTATAAACAGACGATGGCTGCAGTCCATGTTTTAATTTCAGCTGGCAAATCAAGCTTTGTTTTCAAATACAACGAAAACACGTATTTTTCTATCCGTCGTAAAAAGATAAAAATCAATATACACTCAGGAACATTGAAAAAAGCGACCCAAGAAGGAAGCAAAGTACAATCGCGAAACTTTACAAATAAGTACAGCGTAATGTGCTATAAAAACTATCCCAGTTTTGTGCCAATACGCATGCTTATACACGCCGAGGTGGCGCTACAATGAAAGATGCCTGATCATCGGGATGAAAACTGCAGGCTGCTCGACATGCCGTGTTGCTGGCCAGGTGGATCGTTCGGAGTGTGGCGTTAAAAATTGTTGGGAGCAGTGGACACGAGAAGGTACCCACGCGCGGTAAACCGGTTCTGGAGCGACCAGGAAGATCACGAGGAGAGAGGATCGAAGGATCGTGCGGAAAGCACTTTTGGACCCCTCAGTGACTCGTTCAACGATACGAGCAGACGTATGCGTAGCAATTGTTCCACAAACAATTTCCAGACACCTTGCAGAAGTGAATCGTAGATCCAAACGCCCTTTCCGTGCACTCCCTTTAACACCGGAACATCGGCAACTGCGTCTACAGTGGTACCAAGCCAGATAAATGTGGAATGTCACATATTGGCAAAAGGTTGTGTTTAGAATTGCGGTTTGTTTTGGGGACAGAATATAACCGTGTGCGGGTGTGGAGGCTACCTGGTGAGCGGTACAATTCCCCCCAAACTGTTCTACGTCACACTACCCACACAGTTGGAGTAGTGGTCTGGGGGCCATAGGCTATGATAGCCGGTCCACTTTAATTGGGATGCGTGGAACCTTAACGGACCAACGTTATGTTGATGATATTCTTCGACCCCCTGTAGGACCTTTCCTAAATGGTCTCCCTGGAATAATTTTCCAGCTAGATAATGCTCGTCCGCATACAGCAAGAGTTGCTCAAGACTTCCTACGTCATTTTCAGACTTTTCCATGGCTGGCCCACTCCACCGATTTGTCCCCTGTAGAGCACGTGTGGGACCAGCTGAAACGACAGATGTCCACGTGTCACTATGTACATGATTTAGAATTGGCTCTTCAAGATTTGTGGGCCCATTTGCCTCAGGACAACATAAGGTGTCTAATCAACTCAATGCCGGACCGTGTGGCGAAATGTGTTGCAGCTGGAGGTGGTCCAACGCGCTATTGAAGTTGGCCAATATTTGTGTGTTTGCACACCCTGTATTCGTTTAATTGTCTTGATTTTGAGATCAAGTGAATCTCTCATCTGTGTCATTACGTGCATTAAATTTAATTTCAATCCGATGCTTTCTTCTTGGGTCACTATTTTCAATGTTCCTGAGTGTATTTCTAATTGCTTGGATACAATTATTTGTATTAATGTTTGAATAATTGTAAAATATAAAAAAATATTAACAATACTCTATTAGTGTTGCTTGTAGAACTCAGGATTTCGTTACACACACAAGCATCTGGATTTTCTGGTGGAAGTTAGTATGGTGTGGTTTAAATATATACATATGTATATATATTACATAATAAAATGTTATGATACAATTTAATACTTTTTCATGGAATACTGTATTAACTTTTAACCAAAAAAATTTTCAGGTGTCTAAAATGAGAAGAATTCTCACAAAAGAAGAACTTTTGCACTTGATAAATAAATGAGATTGAATTAAGATCAGAACTAAGTGATTTCTCGGATGATGACAATGCTACAATACAAAACATATGAATCACTAATACTAGAAAGAGAATCAAGTTCAGGTGACAGCGATGAAGAAAAGCATAGGAATATTTGAAATGGAAAGTAATTTTGCATCATTCTTTACCATAAAAGTCTCTTGAAAACATTTATTACATTGATTTAGCTGTTGCAAATTAATGGTTTACGTACAAACAAGATGTAATATCAAATAAACTCCCTCTAAATATCAAAATGTATCACTTAAAATTTAAGCTAAAGATGGTTGAAACGTTATTAACTTCTCCACAAAACTCCTTCACATTAACTTCTGCACATTAACTCCTTCTAACAAAAGTATTTTAACTGATGATGAAGATAACAGTGTTGTTATTTTACTCGCAAAAACAATAGAAGCATTATAATCTACCTGCTGTACATGTCTTGGCGTTTATCCTGGCCATTCCAGGATAAAAGTTTTGACATGTAGAGCCATTTTTGATGTGTTGTGGACATTTCAAGACCTCGCAAGCGCAGATTTGAAAACTACGAAATCAATTCAAAAACATATTTTGAAAAATGCAATGGTTATTTATACTTGCCAAAAACAAAACAAAAGATTTTTACAGTAAATAAATAATTAATTAATAAAAGAGTTACTTATACATCAATAGTTTCCTTATTTGTAACAATTTTAGTTGAATTAAGATTGTTTATTCTATCAACTTTTAGCTAAAAATGTATAACTCGTAAAATTTCATAGGTAACGTTTTTCACAGATAACGCCCAACCCTCACGATCGTACGGGTACCGCGTCTACGTTCCAGGGGAGGGGGAAACCGGGAATTTTTAAAATTATTTTTACCATGTCATTGGAGTCCATATAGTATTAATATAGCCAGAAGAGTCTTATGTTTGAAGATAAAAATAATTCAGATCTTAAAGGGATAATGTATTTTATTTGATTACTATTATTAAATTAAAATTTCTTTAATTAAACGTATGTTTCTGCATTTTCAATTTGGTCGCTCCCCACCCTTCCTTGTAGAGTGATGACGCCCTGCTAAGAAGGCGTGATCCAGTTTGAGAAACTCTGCATCAGGGGAATCTTTTGTAAGTAAAAACCAATTTTCATAAGTTAATATCTCATCATTTGCAAATTAGTCTGTAGTGAACGTGTGTAAATGCAGGGTAATGAAATATTAATCTTTGCATAACACATGTAAAATAAACAAATCAGAGATTATATTTAATGCACCCTAGAAAGTAACAGGCATTAAATATTTATTACTTTTGTATATTTGATTTTTCTTCCATTAATATGAATAAATATTTGGTGCTCTCTTTCTTTGTTAATCTCATGTGACAGATTCTAATGCATTTTCTGAATTTTCAGAATTCTGAGCGTTTTGAAAAAGGTTTCTTGCATATATTAATTGAGATAGGGCATTTGTAAGTAATTGATGCAAATTGTATACGATTTCAATGATAATTCAATCTATGAAATGTTTATATAACTTTTATAATTTAACGTTGATGCCAGTGATGTCCGCAGCATAAAGAATCCTGAAAAATAGAATATTTTGAGTGTTTCATAACTTATTTTATCTGTTCGAAACAATTTTTACAAAAAATGGAAATTAAATATTATCTTATTTCTGTTTGGTTCTAATAATATTATTATTATTACTTTAAAGTCCTGTTTGGCTCATATACAAATGCAATTTTTACTAATGCTTTATTTAAGCAACTAAAACTTATTTAAAAATCATTACTGAATACCTCATCAAAAGTGACATTTGTAAACAGTTTATACAAATTGCATTAATTAAATCTGTAACGCAAATTTATAATTTAATTTTGATCTCAATGGTATACACAGTATAAAGGTTCTTGATAAATATGATATTTTGCATTCGTAATTTATTATACCTCTTATTTTATGAAATTTGAAATGAAATGCTGTAAATGCTTTTGAATTTTTTAATCATTTATACAAATTTTTTTTCCGCGCGTAATACAAATTTTTTTTGTGAGTAATTCAATTATAGTTATAAATGTTATTTTAGCAACATATGTCTCAAATTCAACTGAATAAAATTTATATAAACATTATTATTTCTGATTTAAGTTACAGTTTTGAGCTTATTTTAGCTTATTAAATGTGAATGTGTGTTTTTTAGAACACTTCTAAAAGAAACTTGTGAGAATCCAATTTTAGTTGAAAAGCAGACTGTGAGTCACGTAGATAGAAAAACAAAACAGAAACAAATTTATATAAAAAAAACAATTTAACTTTACATTGTTCACTGTTTTCTAAATGAAAATGGGTACTTGAGATGAACGGACAGTTCTCTTCGTCGACTTTTTTTTTTCCTTTAAACTTTTTTTTTCTTTCTTTGGTGATTTGTTCAGTCTTAAGTGTATAAAAACAACACCGAGAAAAACCTAAAAAAGAAACTATTTCCATTTCTAAGTAACTTAATAATCTAAAGAGTTTGAAAATCTAATTCACAACTAACACAGTTCCATTAAAAATTGTCTTAGGCTACAGAAACAATAAAAATGTCTTAGTAATTTAGAAAATAATTTAATTTACTTCGTGAAAAAACACACAGTTTCAACTTCAGTTGCCTGTTCCGATTTCTCGGAAAAAATATTTGAACTATCAGAATGTTCTTTTTTTCTAGTTTTTGATCATTTTTGTTTTTGTTTGTGAAGAAAGTTACGGAAGGAGAATGAGTGAAAGATTGTTTTCTGTAATTTGAATACTTCTTTGTTTTATTTAAATGTTTCAATTTGACTTAACTTAGTTTATTTTTTCTTTCAATGGATCAAATGCTAGTCCTTTTATTGGGAAAATTATATACTTTGGAAAAAAAAATCTTCAATTAATTTTACTTTGCTGATAAGACTTTCAATTTGTTTTAATTTTTTTGTAAAAACATGTAATGGAAATTTGTATTATGCGCTTAAACGTCCATGATAATGATATTAAAACACGCAATCATAACGTATTATGACATGAACTATACATTTATGAAATAGCAATAAAAATAGCGATACTTATTATATAGGTGTATGTAACAAGGTTTTTTTGGGCGCTATATTCAATTTGAAATTGCTACACTAACATATTTAAAACCTGTCATTTATAAATTTAAGATACAATGAATTGCAATGAGAAATAAATATTTAATTAAGTACATGGGATTTTCATAAAAGTATAATCAGAACAATAGAAAAAGTTTTCATTTTTAAAATATCATACATTTGTTAACAAAAATACATGAAAAACTGGTACATAGTATAAAAATATAAAATAAATTGCAAAACCATTCCCAAATTATGCTATTTTTTCTGAAAATAGCGCAATTGCTCCCAAAAAAGAAAATAAATTCATATTAATTTACGGTGAAAGCTATTATTTATATGAAAGGAAATAACCACAATTTTTTGCAGAATATTTGGAGAATTAAAGCAAGAGCTGTGAAAGCAAAATATTATTATCCTTTTCAAAAGCTGATGCGGAAAAAATATATTGGTGGGACAATATAAAAGTGAAAGCTATGGCAAAATAACTGCTTCCCCTACACGCTGTACAAGAAAAAAAATTCTAATTTCCTTTTTTTTTTTAAAAAAATGTTTTTAATTTTGATGAATATGCTTATTTTCGTACCAGCAAGGAAATAAAAAAGAAACCAATACAGTGTATTCATCTAAGCTAGCATTAAATAACTCACTATCAATATACCAAGCGATAGGAATTGAAAAACAAAGAACAACAGTAAAAAAATGTTTCCCACTTAGGTGATATCTATTAATTAGTTCAGCATGAAGAATAACACATTTTCTCAGATCCCTCTTTTAATTCTGTGGATATTAATATACGATGTTAATTAGTTAAACAACATAATTTTAATAAGCAGGTCAAATAAAAGCTAACTTTCTTTAACGATCAAAGCAAATAAATTATATCTTAATGCACAATCTTTATACGAACTTTAATTAATATTGCTTCATATGAAAAAAGGTTTTTCATGATTTCATAACAAATTATTAACACATAAGGTATAGTTGATAAAATAGTTTGTAAAAATTTGAGTTTAAATGAAGATCGCCAAGAACGATATTCCTTGTCCCTCTCTCCGTACCTCCCAGCGCTTTCTTGAAAAATCCGCTTACGTCATAGATCATGATGTAAAAATTTCCAGAAGCATCCATATGGTCGCAAAGTCCCCCAAATCATACCAATCTGGCTGCATCAATAATATATCACCAAGTTTCCAATGAAATACCATTATAATGTAATAAAAAGCGTTGCTTGCGAATATTACCATTTGTTATCATGAAAAAAGTACAACATAAAGAACTGTATTAAAGAATGTATTAAACACATTAGGTATAAATTATTCACACTAATTTAAGATGTACAACCCTGCCTAGTTTTTATAATAACATTATAAGTCAGAAAATAATTATTTTCAACATCCAAGAAAATATAAAATAAAATAAGAGCTTATAACTATTTTTTGTAACAAATGTGTGAAAGAAATACTTGGTATAATATATATTTATTCCATTTAATGAAAGGAAAAGACATACGTGCGTTAAATGTTCTCAGATTATTATAAGCACAAGTATGATGACTTCATTAACAGATATATGGGCCATGAAAAGGTTTTATTGCCTTTAAAATACATTTACCAAATCAGATTATAGCTCATCAAATTCTGAAAAGTATCGTTCTTAATTCTGGAAGAGCTAAAAAAACCATTGCCATTTTTCCAGTTGTTATGTCTTAATTTTTTTTTTATAAATATATATAATTTTGGATTTTAGCCAACATCAGAGGAGAAAAAAAGTGGGTATATTTATACGTTCTTCTGCTTTGAGACAAGAAGGGGAATTGAAAATAACTTTTCCATCTAAACATACACAAAAATACTCGAAAAATGGTCGCTTGGGAGCGATGGACATAAAAACAAACCATTCCAAAAAACTTGTGGTGGGAGTTTTTGTTTTTATAAAAACTCACAAGGTAAAAAAAAAACAAAACCTTTTATGTATACAGTATTTTGTTTTTTTGTACATCCAAAAGGCCGGGAGGTTAATCCTTTGTGTACAGAATCTTTTTGAAGTTTTTAAAAGCAATCTTGTTAGAGTTGCTTTCTTATAAACGAGTGGAAGTGTATTTTTTTCTCTTTTAAATGAAAAAAACATATTTTGATGTATGTAATGTCATTATAAAGAAGCAAACCTCTGAGTTTCTACAATTTTTTTGATATAACGCTATACAATTATGCTGTAAAAGAGAACAAATATATAAAATTAATCAAGAAATGATTTTAGATTATATAATTAGAAGTTATAAATATATTCTATACACACAAACATTAATAAAAACATTATTACCTTCGATAATACAATATAATTTTTGCTTGTTAAATTTATATAAAAAACTGTCTAAACTGTATAAAATGTTTATCATTTCAATATGATTTGTCGGGTGATTTAAAAAAAAATTCAGTGGTATACACGTTATTTCCATTGTCTTTGAGCCAGCGACTTCCTCTAATTTGAGACACGATCAGAAACTGCCCTACTGAAACTTGATTCGCTAGTCCCATACCCATATCAAGGAATATTTGGACTTTCATAGAAATTTGATTGGTTTATTTGTTAAGAAGAAAAAATACATGTATTTTTTAACGAAATATGTTTTTCTCTCACCAGCAAAAACAATTCTAGATGCATTTTTTAACAGAACAATGGTGTACTCTGGTACGATAAGTATGCTTCATTTTGTTTCGAAAGAGTTTAGAAGGATATAAGAATGTCCAGCAATATGAGCATGGAAATAACATTCATCTAAAAGAGATATGCTAAAGTTAGTTTCTGCTTAACCCGTGGACACTCGCGCCTATTTTTGCTATCGTCGTTACCCGCGGGTTGTAGAGAACACCCCAAACTTTAAAAACACATGTATTTAATTATGAAAATAGAATTAAGTCATTATATGATACATATATATAAAGTACCTGATGTTTTTTTGTATTATACAAATAAAACTAATAAATTTATTGCATACAAATGAAACTTTTATTAATTTATTGCATACAAATGAAACTTTTATTAATTTATTGCACACAAATGAAACTTTTATAATTTAAACTAAACCTACAAAATTTTCATTTTAAAAGACATAATTTTATATTTTTTCATAAATCAGTAAAACATATGTACCAGTAATAAATATACTTTATATTTAATGAGATAATGATTGTAGAAAGTAGAAAAAAATATTTTAATCATTTTCCAAACATTCAGAGCAGATTGCATACATATGCTCAACTTCTAACGGGGGTTCTCAGCTTTCCAGATAAACTTTTGAAGGTCATTACATTCCAATCGTTCGAGAAAGAAAGATTGTATCAGATCTGAAGGTTCAATGACCTAAAATGTGCAACTATAGAAAAAATTGTGGTTCTACGCATTCTTTTTAGAATCCTTGGAGGTTTTTCTTGTTGCAGGGGTGTACAGAACACCCCGCGTGAGTGATCGTGGATTAAGTGGAAACAAAACATAACTTTCACCATTCTATGCCTGTCTAACATAAGTAATTTCTCAAAAAATAGCATTGATAGTGAATAGTCCTAAATAGTAAAAAAATGAATCTACGGGGCTAAGATTCAGGCATTCTTTAAATTTATCAATACAGATATGTCTTAGATAAAAAATGATGTAATAAGTAAAAAAATGTTTTCTAAGTATAGCATAAAATAACGGCATGATGACATACGTCTTAAAATCATAAATAATTATTTTCAGAGTGTAGGCATACTGAAATAAAAGTATTTTATTATGTTTTAGTTCTTTTTATTTATGTAATATTTTCAGCTTTAAAAATATTTGAAATTTAACATTTTACTGGAATTTATTTTATAATTTTTGACTACGTTTTGACCCTTCTAACTGTCCAAAATTCATATAACCTTGATCGGATAGCTTCAATTTTTTTTCGAAATAATTATAAAACATCTAGAACTTACGCAATTACAAACAAACCAACAACGGTATATTCCTCGACATATTTCAAGGAATATACCGTAAAATTCGGCTTATAATGTGTTCTTTAAACACAAAAAATAAGATCGAAATTTATAAGAGAGCGTTATACACCGTGAAAAAAATGTTAGCTTTTAAAAAGTAAAAAAAAATGGATGTCAGTAAGATAAATTAGATTTCTACATGGATGTTTATTTTAGAGATATTACATACGTTATGAATTTTAAAGTTTTTAGTTCTAGAAGTATACAATTTTTTTTTTAAATTATGGGATAATTTATGGAATTAATGACTTCAAAACGTAAGAACATTTCACATGTATATTTCAAATTATTTCGTTAAAAAAGGGGAGGGGATGGGCGTTGCACACCGAATATACCTAATTATCTTTTTAAAAAAAAGTACAGCTGGAAAGTGTAAGTGCATGCTATGCACCGGATTTTATGGTAATGCAGCATTTTTTTTAAAATTTTATTTTCGTCTTGTCACCATACACAAGCTATATCATACATAAAAATATTTTTGATGAAGCGTTACGTATTAGATAGTGTTATGCACTGAACTTTGTTTTGCTTATTACATACATTTTGTGGCAAACCAGGATACGCATTAGTGAGAATGGTAACGAAAGAATCAGGCATATTTCTTGATCAACACAATATTTATATATTCTAAGGACAATTGTAATTTGTATGCAATAATAGGAGCAAATTAACCAAGGAGCAAATAGTTTACAGAAATATTATTTGCATTTACATTCCCGATCACACTGTAACTATCTTCTAAGAGTTCAGCTGGCATAGTAAAGAAATACCTCACTCAACGCTGCATTTAGGATAATCAGTTTTTATTTGAAAAAACATAATGTAAGTTTTCTTGAAATAGTCTAAATGTGCACTGATAAAAACCTTACGAATTTGTATTTTTGCGCGACCACGATAAAATGAGCATAATGCATGTGTGTTCTTGAAACTAATGTATGCCTACGAGTGCAGACATTGCTTCACAATAAATGATCCTTTATAACAAGAGAATCATGCCATGCTACGCAGATAACAACGATATGGTTAGATATTAAATTAACTTCCCCCCTTTGAAGACCCTGGAATAAAACCCTCATTTAACTGAGAATATTTGGAGAATCCTTAAGAGGAATATGGATCAAACATATACTGAAATTAGAACTTTATTGCATATGGGAATAAGAAAGTTGTAGAAAGTTATTTTAAATATAGCAATGCACATTAAAATACTTATTTGCCTGGTCAAAAGAAGATAGCATTAATTAATAGTACATTATAAAACTGCTACTCTGTATTATTCTCATAGTGAAATCCAACAGAATCAAAAGCAGGAGTTAAAATGTATATCATGAATAAGTGAAATATATGCCAATTTTCAGCAGGTTAAGGGTTTTCACTATAAGTCAGTGATTCTCAAACTGTGGGACATGCCCCCTGGGGGGCGCGATAAATTTACGAGGGGGCTCGAGTATATCGAAAATAAAATACTTACAAAATAATTAATTTTCTGAAATGAATTAAAAACAAAATACTTTCAGACATAATAAACAATTCACTTTTACCCTGATATAACTTATGGGTGCGCACACGATATTAAGTCATCAAAAATAAAAACCTCTTCAAATACCTAATTAGCTATCTTTGATCCTGTAACCTAATAAAAAACTCTTATTTGTTTTGCTGTAATCTCATGATGAGAGATTATTTTATTACGTTCTCTTTTTAAACCTAAAAAACTACTATTTAAGAGAAAAAACAAATCCCAGACCCAAAATCAAAAAAAAAAAAAAGTTAGGAACATAAAATATTCATCACTGTTATTATTTTTGAAATACTGTACATTATAGGTGTAATCTGTTTTTGCTGATAAACTGTTTGACCTTCTAAGTTATTGGTACATTTAGTTATCACCCCTCTCTTATGTGTTTGTTTCTCATTTATTGATGTTGTAAGTAATGTATTTCTCTGTTGCGCTTTTTTCCATGCAAAATAGTTTTATGATATTTGGAAAACCACGGAGAACACTTTGAAGAATTACTTGGCCAAGGCATATTGTTATGAGTATTCTCAAACATATAAAGCATAATGGAAAACGTTTTACGCAATTTTTTAGCAGTAACATACATATTTTCATAATGAATAACTTTTAACCCGGAAGTGATCGCGCGGAACACACATATCACGAAATCGTTAATTCTGGCAAAACTGTTTTGCCAGAAGAAAAATTTAAAAGTCCTTGAAAGTAGGTAAGTTTACTTTCTCTTAGTTACATTATATACTAGAATCACAATTTGAATCTTGTACAATAAAATAATTACAAAAAAAAAAAGGATTGGGGTGACTCAATCACCCCACGTGACCATTAACGCTAGTATCTCGTGTGTGTGTCTTCCGCCGGGGTAAACATTTTGAAGTCTCCTCGCTTTAAATATTAAAAATAACATTATTATTCTTCAATGGAATTTTACATTATTTTTCATTGTTCAACATTAATTCTAAATGCTTATTATGTGGGGCTTAAAATTACATAGTTTGCTAAAAACTAATTATATTATGAACATTCATTTTAAAATATCATTTTACATTTTCGTAAACATTGTCGCGCATTTGGGTTTATTTTCCTGTCAATTCTACTATTTATCAAGAATGTTTTAGTTTCTTTAAAAAAATGAACTCGTGCGAAGAGTGAGTTTTTCAGACAGTACACTTTTAATGTATCAGTGCTGCACAAGATATTTTATAATTAATTTATTAATATTAAATTAAGAGCAAGTTTAATAAGTATTAGCGACTTCCATGGACTTGTCTTGCAGAGAAAAAGTTTTCGAAGGAAGGTTTACGATTAGAAATTGACACTCTTAGTACCTTTTCCATTTTTGGCTGAGATCTATATTTTGTCTTGAAAGCAGCCACTGAATTTTGCTATTTGTTCCAATTTAAAAATTCGAGAAAGAAAAATAAAATATATGTATTACTTATTACTCAGATATATTACTTATAAAATGTATATTACTTATTAAATTTAATATTCTTATCTCTTTTTAATTTGTACGGTTTATAATTAAGATCGTTTTGTAGATTTAGCGTCAAAAAGTGCATTCATATTTCATGAAATACATTATTATTGTATAAGGAAGGCGTAATAAAATTTATGATGGAAAAGTGAGTCACCAGTATTGAAAGTTTGAGAAGCACTGCATTAAATTATGAAAATTGTAATTGACAAAAAGTATAATTGAAGTCTCTTTAAGAAAATCTTTATTAAAACTTTTCAATAATTTCAACACGGAATACATGTTTTTGCTAAGCATGAAGAGCTACATACTGCATTATATTTATAATAATTTGAAATGTTTGACCTACTACAATTTGTTTTGGAGAAACATTATATCTAGAGCGTATAAGATATATCTTGAAAAAATCATATTTATATTTTTTGTACAAATACAATTTTCAAAAACCCCATATTATTTTTATTTAGAATCAAATATTTTTTTAAATAGTACATGAAGAATTATAATAAATGAAAAATACTTAAATATTGATATAAAAGAGTTCAAATACATGATGAAATTTAAAAATTTTGCAATTCGGATTGATTGCGGTAAAGAAAAAAAATAAGATGCACCAAGATAGAGAAATTAATAAAAGAAGAATGTAAACTTTAATTATGCGAAGTATGCTTAAATTTCAATTAAAAATTAATTTAACATTTTTGTCAATAATTGAATAATTAAAGCAATTTAACTAATACTATTAGTAACATAAGCATACAACTATGTATATTTCATTGACCAAAAATAAACTATAATTGATACAGAGTAGCGCTCTCTCTATATCTAAATTTATTTCTTAATTATTTCAAAAGACTCCATAATTATAAATTATCTCTTCTAGTTTTCTTTAAGATTATTTGATGATGAGTATTGGAGATAAACTAAGAGATGATACGTGATCATTACAAGCTACTGAGCGATTTCATTAAAAATTCCTGTTAAAAATACAATCATTTGCAGCAAGATTCCAGAGGATTAATAAAGGTAGTATCACCATACATTTAAAACGTCGTTCATAATTACATCATCCGATTCTTGTGCGATAGATATTGCTCTGCTAAGATAAAATAAAAGTAATCCTATTTCTTGACTTTGTAAAAAAAAAAAAAAAATCTCATTATTATCATTTTAATGTGTCTGAATAAACAAAAAGAGAAATTTTAAGATAATGAACATAATAAACTACTATCCATATCTTTGTAGCTAAAAGCGGAAAATGAGTTTCTAAATTTCTACATGGTATATCCTCTTTTTTCGTTAAACAATTTTCTGTTTCAGCCACAAAAACGGAACATCATTAATTTACTGAAATCATGACTGAAGTATCTGGCGAAGAAGGATTTTTTCGAATACAGTTTTTTCTCCTTTTTGTTTGTTAAGAGTTTTTTATTTTTTTCTATTTTCCTTTTTTTATGATAAACATTATTAACGAGATGTTTCTTTTTTGAATCCAATAACAGCTCGCGTGCTTATACAAAACAAAAAAAAAAAACAGTCTAACTTCAGATTCCTCTAAGCATCTTTTGTTTTCTTACGCATAAACAAAACTTATACTCTTTCCTCAAAAATGATTGCATTCAATTTTGTTTGGTGGAAATAATTCCCGTTTGCTTTCTTCTACAAAATCAACGAATAAAATTAAACTTTGACTGGTTGTTTTCTTATTGAATAATTCGCCCTGGTATTAGAATTTCCTAATTGCATTCCGTAAATCAATAGCCTTCATGATTGCTGTAATTGTTCGACGGAATGCGTAGTTTGTATCTTCTTCTCTTGATATTTGAAAATAGAGATTGGACTTATTGGATTTCATTTGAAATTCCAATGTTCCATTGCTTAGTGAATTTACCACATACATTATTTATGTGCATTGTAGCAAAGCAGTTATATCGAATTTTTAATTGAGCCATGAAGATATATATTTATTTTCAATTTAGAAGCTTTGCAGTATGTTAATAAACATCAATTTGCACGTAACATGCTGAATTTAATAGACGATATTTTATTAAAATTTATTAATTTTACTTATTAAGGCAATAGTTTTGTAGAAACAAGAATTTCGCAAGAGATATTTATTTGTAAATACGGGTTGTCTTATTTTATGTTACAAATATCATAAATTTCTATTCAAACAGTATTTCACACATGTGATAGGGTAAGAATCAGAAAAAAATAGTAATCTTAAATATTTTCTATAAAAAAAAAAGTTCGAATGGAAAAATACTGAGGGAATGGAAAGAAACATTACAGGCAAAAAAGGATGAAATACGTTTAAATAAAACTACACCCTACTTGATATATATTTCTGATACAAAATGTCCTTTAAGATTGTTAATCTGTGAATGTATGTGTTTCTTTGCTTCTATATATAGAAACAATCAATTATTATAATTTTTGGAGGTTAGTGAAAACAATTTCTTCCAATAATATAACTAACACAAGTTAAAACAGGAATCAATAAAAAATGAATTGTTATACAATGGTTCAATGTACAATTTTAATCCAGAACATCATGGACAACGTCATATATTTCAACGAATTTTGGAATACAAGATAAAGAATCATTCTTGCACATTATTTTGCGAGTTATAACGAAGGCTGCTGATTTAAGTGAATTTGAAAAAAGGGCACATTGTAATAGCCGGAAAATCAGAACGAGTGTCTCCGAAACAGCCCGACTGGTAAGTTGTTCATGAGCTGCAAAGTGGATCAATTGCCGGGGAAAACACACGTAGTAAACACTTAGTTTTAGGCCAGTGTTTCTCAAACTGGGGCGCGGTAACCCTGCGAAGGGGGCGCGAGCATATTGAAAATAAAAGGTTTAAAAAATAATTTTTGGAATGAAGTAAAACAAGATGCTTTCTGACATAATAAAAATACACATTTACACTGATAAAATTTTTTTTATCATCTGGTGATCATCAAAAATAAAAATTCCACTTTAAACGCTCATTAGCCATCTTTGATTCTATAACCAAATTAAACAAATATTTTGTTTGCTTTGCGGTCAATATGAGAACGATGAGAGATTTTTTTACGTTTCTTTTAACGATATCAAACGACGAGAGATTTTTTATTACGTTTCTTTTAACCTAAAATATTACTTTAGCTGACCTTCGAACTTACTGGCATGTTTATCTCCGTCTTTTTTTTTTTTTTTTTTTTTAGGGAAGTTGTAAATATATATAATATATTTCTGTTTCATCTTTTTCCATGTGAAAGAGTTTTATGATATATGGATAAGCATGAGTATTCTGAAACATATAATGCATAATGAAAAACGTTTTACACAATTATTTTTTAGAACAAGCTACACTTTCCCCATGAACAATTTTGTAGTTTTGATTGCTGTGTTGTACGACTTATTATGGTTTATAAATGTAAATAAGCAGAATATTAAAAAAAATGGGCATCTGTGATCCCTATTAAAGGAAGTTGAAACTGATCAAGCAATTGAAGAACCTACTGAAATAATGCATATTAATCAAGATATATAGCGAAGGTAAATATCGAAAAAGCGTGAGACATGAAACGTTTGAGTTTAGCTGGAAAATAATGTTCCTGTGTTAGCGAAAACTGTCTGTGATTTATGTCCTTTATTAAGGGCATTGTTTATTTGGAACATCTTTAGTTTTATTGATTTTTCTCAAATTTTCTACGAAAAATTGAAAAGTCCTTGAAAGTAGGGGTATAAGTATATTTTCTCTTAATTAAATTATTCACTAGAATTGTGATTTTTATAGTGTATAGTAAAAATAATTATAAAATAAATTGTAGTCTTAAAACAAACTAAAAAACACGCTTTTATAGTGAATCGAACTAAAAAGCAAAAAAAAAAATATTACTTAAAAGTAAGATATACAAAATTTAATACTTATCTTGTTAATTTGTTCGGTTTATAATTATGATCCTATTGTAGCTTTAGCGTCAAAGTGCATTATTATTGCATTCAGTACATTATTAATGTATAAGGGGTCGCGATAAAAATTGTGATTGAAAAGGGGGCGCCAGTAGTGAAAGTTTGAGAACCACTGATTTAGGCCGTCCACCCGCATTTAAAAGAAAATGATGTCAGAAAGTGTTCCACTTTTTTATAAAGAACAAGTATCCAGTCATTTTACAAGAACTTGTGGCATCCATGGCAAACCGAATCACAGCTATTTTGTAAGTCAATGATTCAAGCACAGCAGGTTTTTGATTAGGCATTCCTTATGTTTTGGACTTTCAGTGTACATAAAAAGATATATTCTCTCAATGAAAAATAAACTCATAATCCTATAAAACTTTTTTTTTTTGCATATTTGAATTGATGAATTTTAGTAATTTACTTTTTTGTTTTTAATGAATTCTGCAAAAAAAATTAACATGGTGTGGATTAAAATTAAATACAATTTAAAACTTATTTTTATCTTAAAAATTGCTATTTTGGGGAAAACTACATTATTTGTTTATATTTTAGTTGTAATGTTAATGCAATGGAGATTATCTCTATTTTGTTATTGATTTATTTTCCTAAAAACGTCCAGTCTTTATTTTTTCATACTTCATAAAATGCAAACAGGAATATTTGTGGTAAATATTGGACAATCCCTATAAAATATAAAAATCACGTCCTTAAAATCTTCATAAACCAAAGTAAAAAAATAAATTTAATTTTAAAATAACTCTGAAAATAGTTCAGTGTTCTCTTTTATGAAATTCAGGAACAACAAGTATATTTGAAGTCTTCCAGACATAAACATATTTAATTGATGTAACATATTTACAGAAATTAAGTTTATTGTTCAAATGGAAGTAGTAAACATAAAAAGAAAACACTCCATGTATTTTTAACTTCATGTTAAATGCATACTAATTGCAATGAATCTCCTTTTTTCTTTTAAGATGTTTTCTAAAAAAAAATCCCAACACACACACTCTCTCTCTCTATCTTCCATATATTATTATTTTAATATTATACTTCTAAATGTTAGTTTTGATCGGATATTCGAATGAATTTCCGACAAATCTTGAACATCCAACTCTAAATCATGTACAGAGTGACACGATGGCATCTACCGTTTTAGCTTATCCCACACGTGCTCTACAGAGGACAAATCGGGGGAGCGGGCCGGCCATGAAAATGTCTGAAAATTACGTAGGAAATCTTGAACAACTCTTGCTGTATGCGGACGAGCATTATCTTGCTGGAAAATTGGCCCTGGGAGACCATTTAGGATTTTACGTTGATGATATTCTTCGACCTCATTTAGGAAAGGTCCTACATGGGGTCGAAGAATATCATCAACGTAACGTTGACCCGTTAAGGTTCCACGCATCAGAGTTAAAGTGGACTGGTTATCATAGGCTATGACCCCCTGACCATTACACCAACTGTGCGGGCAGTTTAACGTAGAATAGTATGGTAGGAATTGTACCGCTCATTAGGGCGCCTCCACAACCGTAGACGGTTATCATCTGTCCCCAAAACAAACTGCAGTTCTAAACACAACCTTTTAACAATATGTGACATTCCACACTGATCTGGCTTGGCACCACTGTAGGCGCAGTTGCCGATGTTCCGGTGTTAAAGGGAGTGCACGGAAATGGCGCTTGAATTTAAGATTTGATTCTGCACGGTTTATGGAAATTGTTTGTGAAAGAATTGCTACGCCTACGTCTGCACGTATCGTTGAACGAGTCACTGTGGGGTCCACAAGTGCTTTCCGCACGATCCTTCGATCATCTCTCCTCGTGGTCTTCCTGGTTGCTCCAGAACCAGTTTTTCGCGCGTGGGTACCTTCTCGTGTCCACTGCTCCCAACAATTTTTAACGCCACACTCCGAACGATCCACCTGGCCAGCAAAACGGCATGTCGACCAGCCTGCAGTTTTCATCCCGATGATCAGGCCTCTCTCAAACTCGCTTAACTGCGAGAAATGTATTTTATCACATTTACCTGGCATGTTTCGCTTACCAAATTCTTCCTACAATCGGCGGATAATCGTCACGTTTATGAAACTTTGAATTTGCGCTGGCTTATATAGCACCCTCTTCCTGATTGTAGCGCCAACTCGGTGTGCATAAGCATGCGTATTGGCACAAAACTTGGATCATTTGCATAGCACATTACACTGTACTTATTTGCAAAGTTTCACGATTGTACTTTGCTTTCTTCTTGGTCCTTATTTTCAATGTTCCTGAGTATATATATATATATATAGATATATATAGAGTATGTATGTATGTATATATATATATATAGAAGAGAGAGAGAGAGAGAGAGAGAGAGAAATTTGTATTATATATCAAAAACAAGAAATAATAGATAATGAACATAACAAGAAATAGCGTAATAAATATATAAAAGCTAAACATGAAGATCAAAATTATAGAAAAATAAAAAAAGAAACTACAAAAAAGAAAAACCTAGCGAGTCAGAAAGCAATTTCGGACTTAGGACCGTATAAGTGGGATTTAACTAGTTTGAAGGCGCCAACCTTCCCCCTTTGCAACTCGGTATGAAAAACTAAATAAAATAAAATAAACAAAAATTCAGAGTATGTAAAAACTCAGAGAGTATGATAAAACCACTGACTAATATTATGAAACAAACTCTCCCAAACTTTTAATGCAGAAAAATCGCAAAACAATTACGTTAGAAACGTAGGAAAATCCTAAAACAATTACATAAGATAAGTATTAATCAAAAAATAATTTAACAAAATTTCTTTACTCACAGAGCTTTTACGAAGAGAATCAAGCATCTTGACATCAATGAAAATCAATTATTCACCAAGTTACAAAATTCGAATATACATAAACACATCTTTTGAGCTAACTTTTAAACCAGCCAGCAAAGGCAGATATCAAAAAAGACCACAATCAAATATGGTAGAATTTGAATTGGTTGATTGTCAAAAATGTAAATTTGCTAGGCTCTAATTTGGTTGGTTGTCAACAAGGTGTAAGAAGTTCAAAATGTGTGTGGAAAAAATGTAAACTGTGATATGAGTGTTATAATAT
Organism: Trichonephila clavipes; assembly: GCA_019973935.1. NCBI lineage: Eukaryota > Metazoa > Arthropoda > Arachnida > Araneae > Nephilidae > Trichonephila > Trichonephila clavipes. The sequence goes on from BMAU01017720.1 coordinate 1,261,065, forward strand.
AATCTTCACAGCAAGTCCACTAACATGCTGACTTTGAAATCCTATCGTTGTGCGGTGGTTTTGGAATTCGAAGTAGCAAGACGGTTATACTGTATTTGTGATGAGTATAAGTTCTTAAGAAATTAAAAGGGTATTCATGATCTAAACAACATTGAAATTTTTTTTTGATATTATTGTATTTATCTATTTTGTGGGTAGTTAAGTTATCATTTCTAAATAAAAAATTCAAAATGATATTTCTGTAAATTGATATGTGCAAGTTACTATTCCATAAAGAAATTTTAATTATATAGAACTTAAACGAATCTCTTTTGTCAAAAATGTTACTGACTACATTATTGTTAATAAGATGCATGTCCCCAAATCCAAGAATTCCACCATATTAGAGTTGAAGTTAGTTTTAAGGACATTGAGATAATCAGGGTAGAACGTAATATTTGGTTTGTATTCACTATTTTTAACAAAAATTATTAAATCACCTATATAACGATAAATCAAGTAAGAATCATGTACAACATGATCAATTTCAAAAAAATATAAATATAGGTTCGCTAAACAATTACTAGCTGGACCACACTGAGGTAATCCTTTGATCTGTTTATAAAGATTCTGATCAAATGCAATGAAATTTTCTTTTAATACGAGGTTAACAAGAATATCAATTTTTTTTCATTGAAGTATATAATTCATATTTATCATAAATTAACTGTAGAACCTTAATCATATTGTCAATATCTATAGAATTAAAAAGATCCTCGAAATCAAAGCCATGCATGGAAAAAATTAACATATCCTTAGTAACTCTAGCAATCTCTAAGCTATTTTTAATTATTGTCGTGTTTTGTAAGTTATCAATTAGATTTTGAAGAAGAGATTGTAAGATTTTCCCAGACTTCGTGATGTATGTATTGTATCCATTAGTTATACTACGGAATTTTATAGGGCTTTTATAAAATATTGGTGTTAAAAAGTACTTGGATATTTAATATTATTTAGATGAATATTCAGTCTTTTTTGTTCAAAGCTAAAAGACGATTATCATCTTCTCTATTATTGTGAATTGATTTTTGAAATGAATTATTATTTAAAATGTGGTTACTTAATATTTTACTGTAAAAATATTTACAAATTATGGCATAATTAGCAGAGACCTTATCAACATATGTATTCACGAAGTCATTTCGATATTTTCTATTGATGATTTAAGATCTTTATACATAATTTCATTTTCAACAGTGAAATCTAGTTCCCGAATTTCTGTTGCTACATAAGATCTAAATTGATTGAAAGCTTCAATCGGTATTCCGTATTTAATTGCAATTTTAAGGTAGAATTTATCTAAATCTTTTATGATTTGTTTCATAACGTTAGATTTTTTTTTTGTGTGATCATCAGTCTAAAACCGGTACTTTTTTCCATAAAATTTCTTAACAAATTATCTTTCACGATGCCAAGGTCTCCCGTGACAACGTGCTGATGATAATCATCAACATAGTCCCGATATAGATTGCATTTACATGATTCTGAACTTAGGAGGTCCGAGACTTGATTATAATTAAATATATATCTACCAAGTTTCTTGTTGTATTTGAAAGCCTTTTTAATAATAATATTTTTAATAGGAAAAAATTATTGATATTTTTGAAATATACTTGAAAAATTAATTTTGTTAAAGGATTTATTCATAAATATATGATAATGTACAATATTCTGTAGAGTAATTTTTACTTGCATCTAATTTAATATTCATTTTTTTGTACTAAACAGTTATTAAGGTCTCGAATCATATGCACACCATGAGAATCCCGAAATTTATATCTGCTTAAAATATCTGTCATAATTTTAATTTCAGTTTTATTCATGCCAAACATAAAAGATTTAATTAAGCTTGTGCTGTAGTTATCATCACATTTAACAGCTAATTCTAACATAGAATTCTTGAGGGTTGACATGTCTCTAGTAACTCTTTTTCTACGTTTAGCTCTTGAAATTCTCGCTAAACCAATATTATTACTAATATCAATAGATTTATCAAAATTCGGAATATACAATGAATCCTCGGATTTTTGTTTAAAAGTTAGTAGGACACTTTCACCTTTCCAGATAATATTCAAACCATAAGGATAATATGATCTAAATGAACCTATAAATAGATTTCAAACCATAATCTTTGTTTAATATTTGGCACTATTCTAAGTATATGTACAGTTATGTTATTGAATCCATGTTTATTAAAGTGTCCTATCTCAATCTTAGCCTGGTTTTTGCTGCAATCAAATTTCCTTGTTTCAGACCTATCTTGATTTAATCTAATATTGATAGTGTTTGAAGTCTGTCCTATGTAAGCGAATTTACAAATGTTACTCGTCCTTTTTAAACACAGTTAAAAGTCTTACAAAATATATAACCTGCATCCGTATCCAACTGTTCCTCACTCATCATGCCACACGCCTTGCATCTTTTATCAGTACAAGATCTAAATTTTATTTTTAATAATGAATATTTCTGAAAAGCCTAGATTCCAATATGTTATTAAAACCCTTATCTCTTTGATTTTCATCTATACAATCGAAAACATGAATATTTCGTTTTGCTGTACGAGATAAATTCTTATACTTAGAGTTCCAAAAAATTCTAGTTTTAAAAATTCTAACATGACAAAGTTTAGAAACAGAAGGGTAAGCTAAAAAATTCTGTTTATCAAAACAATTCACACATTTTTTTGTATTTTTTAAAAAATTTATAATTTTTTGTATGCCAACTCAGAACTTTTGTGCCAATCTCCACAACTATCTAAAGCCATACTTAAATATATACCAAATCTCTATATAAGTGCTCATAAAATGGTAAATGGATGACGATGGTACAGATACCATTATACTGTACCACCGAGCAATGTCATACCCTGGTATAACAAATTGCCTGTCGCATAAAGCTTGTTATTTTTCAAATTCATAGTTATCTAAAAGTTGAAGGTACATTGAAAAGACCCAAATAAAATATTATTAGCAAAAATTTCCAATCACAATAATAACAGCATAATTTGCTACAAGTCCCGATAGCCGAGTTGGCAGAGCGTTGACTGAACTTCCTCAGGTCTCGGGTTCGAATCCCGGCCCCGGCAGATTTATCCAAAGACTGGAATTTTGTTTCCGTTTTTAATGCAAAGGTTCTAGATGAATCCAGATCATTCTTTAGAGTGCATACTGGTTATCGAATATTCCGAAGTGTATAAAAGCAGAGTTGATCGCCAGTTGGGCATGTTCTCAGTCCAGTGTTGTATCGAGCTCCAAGCGTTAGAATAAATCTAATTGTTTGTTTAATTGAACTGTGTACTTCTTTCGAACTCCGTGACAATATAAAGTGAAACAATGAGCAATAACTCCATAAAATATAATCCACTCATAGACAACATATCCACGATTCCTTATAGGCCCAAAATCAGAAGTTGGCATAATATTTTTATATAAACAAGATAAACACACAAGGAAAATGAACAAAGCCAAATTAAACTTAATAAAAGAAAAACTTTCGTAGACAAGATTTTGAATCTAATGCCGATTTCAAAATTCGCTATAAGCAAACATACTCTATACTGACTACATCCATAACTGAACAATCTCATTAGTAAATAGATTCATACATATATAGGTGCAAAACAGCCAAATAAATGCATAATATATATATATATATAGAAATTTGTATTATATATCAAAAACAAGAAATAATAGATAATGAACATAACAAGAAATAGCGTAGTAAAAATATAAAAGCTAAACATGAAGATCAAAATTATAGAAAAATAAAAAAGAAACTACAAAAAAAAAGAACCTAGCGAGTCAGAAAGCAATTTCGGACTTAGGACCGAATAAGTGGAGTTTAACTAGTTTGAAGGCGCCAACCTTCCACCTTTGCAACTCGGTAGGAAAAACCAAATAAAATAAAATAAACAAAAATTCAGAGTATGTAAAAACTCAGAGAGTATGATAAAACCACTAACTACTATTATGTACCAAACTTTTAATGCAGAAAAATCGCAAAACTATTACGTAAGAAAATTAGGAAAATCCTAAAATAATTACATAAGAAAAGTATTTTTCAAAAAATAATTTTACAAAATTTCTTTTCTCACAGAGCTTTTACGAAGAGAGTCAAGTGTCTTGCCATCAATGAAAATCAATTATTCACCAAGTTACAAAATTCGAATATACATAAACACATCTTTTGAGCTAACTTTTAAACCAGCCAGCAAAGACAGATATAAAAAAAGACGACAGTCAAATATGGTAGAATTTGAATTGGTTGATTGTCAAAAATGTAAATTTGATATGCTCTAATTATATATATATATATATATAATAATAATAATAATTCCAATAATTAATTCGGTAATAGCTCTTGAATTATAAAATGTCCACAGTCCTTCAGGACAGCTGTGAGCTGAGTCATTATTTTAAATGGTCATCCGCCTACTCGAGGCTTTTGAAACAACATCCATCCACCTCCTAAAATCAAGTGACGTCCCGCTGGCTATAAATACCCAGATCTGGGAATCACGCTCCCTCTTCTGCTCTCGCATCTCTGCTCTTTGCTGTAAACATGTAGCCGACCGGCTGCCGCTCGTTCTGTGTCTGTGTCATGATGTTTGCTTCTTGTTATGCGTAATGCTGTTTCTACTTATCTTTATATGTTTCAAGAAGTACAATAAACTGTATTATTAATTTACAAGACTGCCTAGTTGATATCATGCTAAGAAATGCATAAACCTACAATATCATTCACCACCTTCCACGTCCAATCATTTCGTTCGCATTAATACCATCCAATCGCCACGACAAAATAACATGCGACACTATAATTTATATATATATATATATATATATATATATATATATATATATATATATATATATATATATATATATATATATATATATATATATATATATATATATATATACTATACATCTGCACTTTATATGCTCATATTTTTAAAACTCGTTCAAGTTATTTTATAGAAAACAATGCATGTTATTTAATATCGATGTCAGAAAAATTGAAAAATTAATTAAATTTTAAAAAGCATGTGCACAACACAAAACAAAACATGGCATTTTATTTAGGGAAAAAAAATTGTTTTGCATTATGTAATATGCATGGACTCTTCATTCAGACGTATTTATGTGCATAAAACAAATCTTCGTCAGAAATTAACATTTCACTTTTATAAGCGAGTGTCTCGCTTTTTAGATGTTTAAAAAATTTCAAACTTTATATTCTTTGCAGCAAATAACACATCACTCTTATATATAGTTTTTTGTTCAAAATATTAGCTTTCCGAATTAAAATTTCAAGAATTATTTCTTTTTTCACGTAATGCTTTCATGTAATGAAGAAGATAGTTTTTTTAAATTTTTTCTTAGCAATATTTTTTACTGAAATAAAAAGTATCAGTTCTTCAACAGCAGTGCGTGCACCAGCAGTTCTTGAAGAACTCTAGGAAGAATAAGAATATTAATTTTAAAAAAATCGAATAAATTTCAATTTTAAAAAAGTATATTTTGAACTCGTTTGGAAATATTGAATTAATATTGTATTATTATTATCATTAGTATTAGTGTTACACTGCGTCAGAAATGATTTGCTCATTTATATAGCTTTTCTTTTTCTGAAATAAACTAATTCATTGTTAAGGAAATAGAAATTGAAAATTTTTTAGATGTAGCTCGTACTATATAACCAGTAAAGCTCTAACTAAAGATTGTGCCAGCTCGGGTACCATAAAACCAAATTGTGACACCCTCTAAGTAAATTTATATTGCTATAGAATTTTTTTTTCTAGATGTATGTTGATGGACATTAAAATTGCAATACCAGGAAAGAATGATCTGACGAACAAAAATATTACCCGAATAAAAGAGGAGGTTGATATATGCAAATGATTATTATTTCAGCTCTTTCAGATGAAGCAGAAGGGAGAGACGACATCTTAAACATTGTATAAAAAATGTGTTGTAGATTTCTTACACAGAAACGTCTTTGTAAGGTCAGAGTTTCGACACCATGGTGCTTGTTTCTTACATTTGTTTTAGTATATATAACAGAAACACTTAATCAGTTAAAGAATTATTTGCGATGACAAGAAACATTTTTAACCATTACTTGTAGTTCTATGAAAGCTTTAGTTTAAAAATACATTGTTATTTGAAAGCTATTTTAAAAATAATGATACTTAGATTTTTCTTTATATATATATATATATATATATATATATTTATATATATATATATAAAGTAACTTCCAATAACCCATTTTTTCCCAAATATGCTAGTAAAACAAAGAAACTTATAACTTCATTTTGGTAGTCGTTTCGTGGAATAAGTAAAATATGATAAAATGTTTGAAATAACAGACTGTTAAACATTATTCACCGAAAAAGAAATACGAAAAATAAAACACGGGTCACAAAGAAAGAAATGGATTTTTTTTTCTCAAAGATCAACCAGCATCCTAAATACTCCTCGTCTAACGTGTTTTAAGAGAAATAAGGCCATGGTGGCAGAATTGGGTGTCACATTGTTCAAAAAAATCACATCCGGGCTCTTTCAAACCCCTTCCCACCTGACGAAACATGTGATAATAAGTAGAAGCCAGTTCTGGAGAATAAGTTAGGAGCGGCAGAAATTTATACCGCGAAGTCATGTTTCTTTTAACTGCTGACAACTCAGACATAGGGTCGAACTCCATCATGCAAGAGTATGGGATCTGGCATATTGACCATTGCTGTTTGTTTGATGTGAAGTTTCCTGTGGCATTAATTCAACTCTGGCGATGGTAAATTTCCCTATCAATGATCTGATATATTAGAATGAATTCGTGATGGACCATGGTTTTGGCGGTCCACCAAATGGATAATTAAATTTTTTTATGAATGGATATTTGTTTCGGGAATATGTTTCAAACTTCATTTTTATGTAATCATAATCTCTATATGATGCAATAATGACTCTATGACCTCAGACTTGGTACCAATGTTCTGACCTTTTCCATTATGCCTGTTGCCGACAAATGTCGCGAAATCTACTGTAGTGCTATAAAGACTTCAAATGCTAACTGTCGTACCGTTGAAGTTGATCGAGCCTCGAATATCTGCAATGAATGGTCTACGTTGCAACACACTATTCGACCCTGGTCAAGGTGTATAGTCAATCTCCCTATCACCACTACGAAAATTAGCAAACAATATAAGAAGCGTCCGATCACTTATTGGGCCTGCCTCCCATGCTTTGTAGACGTTGAGAACTGTTGAAGCCGCCGAATATCCAAGCCAGAAATCATGCTAAATCATGATTTGCACGTCGTGTTGCACCATCATATCCTCAAATTCTTCCAGTGCCTCAACTGGCCTTTATACAGTGTATGAACTTTTACATTTCACAATGTCGTGTTAGTTGGAATGATCTGTAGCTGTTACCTACATAGATTGCATCAAATAATTATGATACAACTCAATATTCCCATGTTCATTCCATAATGACTTTAACAACGTTCTTGAAATTTTGCATATATACAGTTACAATGTAATAAAATGAAACAAAATTTTGAGTCTACGTCAAAAATTAATTTTTACTACATTTGTACTATGTCTGGAAAAAATATTGGAACTTAACAATGGATTTTGTACATTAATGTGTACCTTCGAAAGTTCTAAGGCTATTTTCCTGAGTGAATTACTTTTCATGTAGAGAATATGATGCAAGATAAACCAGTGGAATGTTTGAAGGCTGGATGTTGGCTGAATTTGGAAGTTTGGAGATTGGGGTGAAGGCTCAGTGATCTTCCTAGTCACTTGACCTTGGTTCAAACGAAACATTATAATGTCAAAATTACGAGGCCCGTTATCAATATCCCTCAAGTCGCTTCAGAATGAATAATTCATTTATAAATATTCAACGAATCATAAATTAGACACTTGATTACAAGATACTAAAATTCGTTACTTAAACTATTACGATATGTTATAAAAATACATATTAAAAACATTAAAATTTAATCTAATGAAACTGAAGAAATGTTTTTAATCACGGAGGGAAATTAAAAAAAAAACCTTGATAATAATATCTCACTCAGATTTGGATATATTCCCGAGAAATTCACCATTTTGTACTCCCTCACCAACTAATATTTTTTTTCCTTTAAGTCAGTGCTTCTCAAACGTTCAATACTTGCGGCCAAATTTTCAATCATAATTTTCATCGCGCGCCTTTCCATAAAATAACAATGTATTCATTTCAAAAATAGCGTACTATAATCTACATGCTAAAGCAACAATATGACTTTAATTATAAACCATACAAATTGTCAAGATAAGTATTAAATTGTGTGTATAATTTTATATATGACAAGCCCATGGTAGTCACTATTGATTATTAATTTTGTTCTTAACTTAGTATTGATAATTAATTATCAAATACATTGTGCAGTGCAGGAGTATTTATAAGTATATTATATCAAAATAAATATAAATTTTACTTTTTTATTATATCAGAATGTATTTTGTTTTGTTTCCTTTCAGTAAACTTTTGATAAGTTCAGTAAGTTTTGACTTTTTTTGATATGCTCGCGCCCCCTTGTAAGGCTATCACGCCTCCAAGGGGGGGGGGCACAGTTTCAGAAACGCTGCCTTAAGTCAATAACGGTTTTTTTAATGACTGTGTTGGAAAGCCACTTTGGAAGTTGAGATTGGGATTTCATTTCAGATTCTTCCTAAGTGTCTTTTAACCTTGGCTTAAAATGGCTAAAAACATTGATATTTGCTCTTGTATTTCTGTTAGAGAGTGGTCAATATAAATAATTTCTTAATCAAAAATGTCTATGTTTCAATATGTTTTCTAAAATGTTTTGTCCGTATTTCTTTCACAGTTCTTGAGTAGATTTAATTCAAATAAAACAATTTAATTTTCCTGAATAGTAAGAAACTTGAGATCACCTTCTAAAAAAATTCACAAAGGATTATTTTTTTTAAAAAGTAATTTTATGGTTTCTGACCAATTTCCGAATAGAGTCACTTAATTTGTTCAATATTTAACTAAATTAGGACTCATTGCCTTAGTTGAACGTAACGTAAAAATTAAGAGCGAAAAGTATGGAAAAATACAGTTTCATCATTTCTTTACAGATTTCGAGATTTGTCAGAAATCTAAAAATTCGTTATACATAAGTTTTGAATATTAAATTAAAAAATTGTGAACATTTATTTTCATGAAATTGATGAAACCGAGTAAACTACGTAAAAAACAGAATGTAAATGCAAAGCCTTTATATAACATGATTTGCTAATACATCAGTAAGCAAAAAATAACTTTAAGGAGCATAGTACCTTTAAACGGCAAAAAAATCCATTTTTCAAAAATATTTTAAAAAAATTAATACAGACTGTTAGAAGAATTTTAAAATAAACCGTGCAAAATCGGACCAAAATTACAGCAATAGCAACAAAAAATGTCAAACGTCAGCACTGGATTGTCCGTTTAAATCCAATGTAAACAAACCATGTTCGTTAGTTTCGGTTTTGAAATCAATGGTGTTATTGAAATTATTTTCTCCCCAGTTGTTGATAATTTTTTATTTTATTTATTTTTAATGAGAGAAGGAAGTTTGCAACTCAACACTACCCTAGTTCGAAGTATTACTTGTTTACATTTGTATTTCATACTGTTTACTGCTGCCTTATTGAGTGTTATCTCGTTATTCTCGTAATTCGTAAGATTTTTAAAATTTTTGTTGATTGAAGTTTTTTTTGCATCTTTTTAATTAGTAAAAAATGTCTAGTAAAGCTCAACGTAGAGGCAGTGACTACCGCCGAAAACAAAAGCGCTTTTATGCGAATCAATACACTCGAAAAGTATCAGATACGCTTGATGTTGCCTGCATATCTGCTTCAGCTAAGAAATTGTGCACAGAAAATTATCTTGAAAAGGAAGTAAGAAATTCCAATCAATCTAATGGATATAGAATGATAAACATTGATATTTTATTATCTTAACTATCCAAATATTTAATATGTCCTAACTGCCATACTAAAGCAGTTCTGAAAGAAAAGATTTTGTATGGATTGGCATCTGAGTTTTATGTTGAATGCTACTCATGCAGTACATTGACCACTTTTAAAAGTTCCTCAGTTATTGCTTCAATTAAGGACTATGAAGTAAATACACGAATAACCTATGCTATGCGCACAGTAGGATTAGGTTTTTGTGGAATAAAGAATTTTTGCACAGCAATGTGTGTGGATTTGCCACCACCAGTATCACAAAAGTCATATGAAAGAATACTGCGAAAAATAAATTTGGCCAGTCGTGAAGTAGCAGACGACTCCATGAAAAATGCTGTGAAAAAAGAAGTATCAGCTTCTGGAAGTAACGAAATCTGTGTCAGTGGTGATGGTACGTAGAAAACATGTGGACTAACTTCACGTATTGGTGTGTGTAGTGTCATTGGAGATGTTACAGGGAAAGTGATTGATGTTGCTGTTCTCTCTTCATATTGTAAAAGATGTGAAAAATGGCGAGGTCCAAAAACTGGAGATTCATATGAAAAGTGGAAATTGAAACATCAAACACACTGTGTAAAGAACCATATTGCTTCTTCCAGTAAAATGGAAGTAGACGGGATGAAGGAAATATTTCAAAGATCGGTGCCACAACGAAATGCGAAATATATTAAGTATATCGGCGATGGGGACACAAAAACCTTCCCAGAGCTTCAAAGGACAGCACCATATTCTATCGAAAAAGTTGAATGTGTTGGCCACATACAAAAGCGTATGGGTGCTAGACTGCGAAAATTAAAAACAATGAACCGTGGCAAAAAATTATCAGACGGTAAGAGTATCAGCAGTAAAAATCATCTGACTGATAAGTTCATTGACAATATTACCACCTATTATGGCAATGCTATTAGACAGAAAAATAGCTCCATTAGTGATATGCGTCAGGCCATACGGGCAATTTATTGTCATTATTAGGTCCACTGATGTGGAACATATGCATCACTTCTGCCCAATTGGTGATACTTCGTGGTGCAAATATCAAAAGGCAGTTGCTACGAATAGTGCTTCTTTATTGAAACATAAAAATATTGTACCAATCGCCATAATGGTTGAAATAAAGCCTATAATAGCAGAACAATCTGCACCAAAATTGCTGAAACAATGTGTGGGGGTTAAAACACAAAACGCTAATGAGTAATTCAACTCGACTGTTTGGAAGTACTGCCCCAAAACTTCTGTGTGGGTCATCTAAAAATATTGCAGACATAGCAGTAAATGAGGCAATAGTGATGTTTAATGAGGGAATGACCGGACGTATAACAATAGTGAAAGCTCTTCGCTTTAAAATAGGACATTTTACTGTTACCTCTGCCTTTAAGGTCAAATATGCACGCATAAAAAATGCCGACATTAAATAAAAATCGTATACATTAGAGGCCCGTAGGGCTAGCAGAATGAGAAAAAAAGCCACGAATGAGCATTTTGCAGAACTAGAAGGTCCTACATATGAAGCAGGATGATTTTAAATAATATGTATTAAGTTTTATTCAAAATATTGAAATGTCAATCTTTAAACTTGATTTTCTCAGTTTCAAATTTTTACACTTTCACGCAAGATTGTAAAAAAAGTTTTGGTAAAATCCTAGGAGAGCCCACACCCTTGGCTACAAACCGAAAAAAGCTCCAAGCTAGAACAATATGGCGCCAAGCGAACCTGACAATGGCGGCAAGGGAATATAGAGGGATAAATTGGATGCGTAATGAAAATATATGTAAACAATACAGACATTAAACATTTAATATAAAAAAAATATAAAAACAGCACTTACTTTCTTACCGGTGATCTTTTCCAAGTGGAGGGAACAGCGTAACAACAGATTTTAAAAAAGCCTTAAAGGTCTCATCGCTAAACGAATGATCGTGTGAGCGCCGCCATATTTATTCTGCGGGGTAATGGTTGAACATACATTCGGCGTGGCTGGGACGCTTTCGACATTTAGGACATTCATAACTCGAAGCAATCAATCCTTCCTTCATACACCAATTAATTCTTTCTTACCTTTCGCATTCAACAAAGTAAAAAAAATTCTAATGTATATTCCCTCACACACGAAGCCAGCCCGGAGCCCTTACGACAAAATGAAATTCGAAATGCGCGCCCCCAAATTTCGAAAATGCTAGAAATAGTTAGGGTTGCCATATGTAGTGTTTAAAAGTAGGGTTGCCAAGATGGCACAATTATCGCCAACCGAAGTAATTCGCGCCAAGAGTGTGGGTTGGGAACCAGAGTTTTTACTCTAGAGCTACAAAATTTGGCATGCATATTCTAGTCATAGATTATAATTCTGTATACCATAATTATGTTTTATGGTTTAATACATTTTGATTTACAACTGTATAAAAATTGAAATTTTTTTTTAAAAAAATATTTTTTTATGAATTTTTTTTAATTTTAAAAAATATTAAAATATAAGATACTTTTCAATTAAGTGGTATACACAGAATAAAGGTTACATTTAGCTTCAATTTAATGCAAACATTGAGATTCTAAAGTGTATAATTTAAAAATTATCTTGCGGGAATAGGAGATAAGTAATATTTTTTTTAAATACGGTATATATATTTATCTTCCTTTTTAAAGTTTTGTATTTATTAAAGAACAAAATTTCTCTAGTTTTCTTAAAGTTCATACATTGTTATAGATAATATATAAAATTCAGATCAAAATTAGCAAAATGTGTTAACTTATGATGAATCGCAACATGTATATGACAACGAACAATTTTTGTTCTCGCAAGGTACTATGCCCCCTTCAATTATTTAGATTATTTTTATTAGGGATATAAATGATGACGAAATAGTATTTATGAAGTTGTAATTTAATAAAACTCTCATGTTCTTACAAAAAGTTCTTATATTTGATACGTTTTTCAAAAGTAATTTACTAAAGTACTCGTATTCTTGAAACCAAAATTAAGGTAAGAGTTCGGTAAAAGAAATGTAATGAAATTAAATTAACAGTATATAAACTAGGCAAAGAATTTGTACAATTATTCTTAATTATTTTATTGATGATGTATTTAGACATTTTCACTAAATCGTGCAAACCTAATTATGTGTTTTGCTCCATCAAAAATAGATATTTTTGATAAAATTTCTTTTAATAGTTATAGTAATATTTGGAACTAGTAATAAGATTTGAAAAAATATAATTAATAATGCTGAAGGAGTTATGAATAGACAATTTTAAATAAACCATATATTAGCGAATTAATATCATTTTATAACTTATCAGACCAACAGACACAAACAAAAGTTGATATACTTCATATTCGTCACCAAATTCATAGAGCCAATTATCTTTCATTAGCTAATGATGTAGTATTGATGTATTTTAATAAAATGAGTTCAGTGTTATGCAACAACTCTGACTTAAAAGATTAATTAATTAAATTATTTTAATGGTTATTATGTACAAGTAAATTAAATAAGCCATTTTTTAAGGATGTCTTATTTGACATTATTTTATCACACATATTAATACAATAACAGATAATAATTTAAGAGTTTCAGTTATTGAGTAAAATGTTTCAGTCTAAGTTTATTTTTTTTATTCGTCACAAATGGTGATATTTTTGAATCACCAAAAAATAGTGATGCTACGAAATAGCGATACATTAAGAACGCTAATTAAATTACAACAGATACACGTAGGAAATAGAATGTTATTAGAGGAAAATTTAAGCCGAAACTGTTTTTTTAATTAAATAATCTTGTTTCTTGTTTGCAAAAAAATTTTAAATTTTTACTTAATAGAAATGTGAATGTGAAGTATATTACTAGAGTTAGAAATCAATTCAAAGTCATATTTAAACACATGTGATTGATGTATAATTGAAAAAGCTTTAATACAACTTAATTAATATGAGTATTACTTTCAATTGACCCCAAATATACAATTTCCATTTAGTAGATTTTGCAATTTATATGTTTAAAAAAACGTATGCATTTTTAAAACGCTTTGCAGTTTCCTTTACTACTGAAGAAAATTGATATTACTTACATAATAAAGGGAACTAATTTATGGGGTAACAGATTTACAAATTTAAAATAGTTAATTAATTTGAAAAAAGTGCTTTTTACATAACAGAATCTGAATTCTTCAAAGATAAATAAAGATATATTGTTTTAAAATACAAAAATATTCTAAATTTTATTATTTTATATTAATGGATAAAAACTTCTAAAGAAATACCACTTCAAACTGTGGAAACAACTGTTTCTGAAAAAACTTCATGTTTCTATTTATTTTATTTAGTTAGAACATGTGATATAAAAACCCTTTTAATCACTTAAAAATTTTAATTGTTATTTTAAGCAAAGTACAAGATACTTTATTCTGATAAAGAGTCATATTAAAATAAAAACAACCTATAATTTATTATTTTTCTTCTTTAATACTCTGTGCATGATAAGAAGATTAATAACTGAATCTGTAACCAAATATAGAATTTGTTAACATTACTAAGTAATGGATCATAAAACTTCTTTTTCAAAAGTTTACTATAATATGGTAGAAAAAGTGGACACAAATTTAGATATTTTTAAAATATTTTTCAGTTAAAAATCTGCCCATTATATATATAATCTAAATTTGACTATTTATATTTTTTTTCCTTCTGTTGATAGACCACTTATGCCCCGTTATTTTCTGTTTATGTAAAAATGTTAACATGTAGTCACCTTTTCATATGTTTCTCGTAAGATTTTCCTTTCCATGTATGGGTTATGTGTTTTACAAACAACTCACATAATTTTTAGAACCTGTACAATGCATGAACGTAATAAATAAATATTTAAAGGACATTCATAGCAATTTTTTCAATTCTAATTGCAACTGGAGAAAATTGTTACCGCTGTTAATGAATTAAAAGGAGCTGAATCATTTTGCTAATAAATTAATTCATTAATTGAAGTAGCAAGGGTAATTAAATCCTAGAGTAATCCTAGAGGCAATGTTTCATTTACTGAATCAATTTTTTGTCGAATATGGTAGAGCATGTTGTAACGAGAATAAATTTTAATCAAATTTATTTATATTAATTCTTAAAAGATTATTAGAGAATCTAAGGAGGGACTATATCAAAAGATTTATTTAATATTCTAATTGATTTCAGCAATCCGTGATGTGTGGTCTCTTAATTAAAATTCGTAAACTTGTAGCACTTTCATAAGATATTAGACTATTTCTAATCTTACAATTGAATAATGAATATTAATGGAATTCTGGAGCAAATTGCATCTATTTTTTTAAATATCAAGACGAGTCATCATGGTATTTACTAATCCTTAGGTATTTTAGAATATCTAATTTATTTAAAATGTTTTTATTATAATTATTATTCGTGTTTTATAATAAAATGTTATTTGTTTTCCTTTATTTTATGTTTTTATAAATGTAAAAGTTTTTCATAAAATAGCTTTAAAACATTTCTACATGAAACATTTTATCGGCAGATATTTTAGTCAAACATTAAACATCGAAAAATATAATTTTTTTTTAAAATCCAAAATGATCAAATGTAAAAATGTTAGAATTTACTATTATTGCTTAAGTTAATTATGGTAAGAAATCAGATAAACATGAACGATGCGTTACAGATAAAGACAAAATGCATTTAAAGAAGTTAACTAAGCATAGTAATTTGATAGATTATTTTATTAGTACGATATTTTGAGTCCCTTTCATAATTTTACAAAGAAACACATGCATAATTAGAGCAGCAGAAAGTTAGAATTGGGTTTTCTTATAAAGTACCGGCAGTGTGTACTAGAGAAGTGCGAGAGTGATATCCAATCCCGTCCCATAC
Source organism: Trichonephila clavipes (assembly GCA_019973935.1). Taxonomy (NCBI): domain Eukaryota; kingdom Metazoa; phylum Arthropoda; class Arachnida; order Araneae; family Nephilidae; genus Trichonephila; species Trichonephila clavipes. The sequence continues at coordinate 1,276,986 of BMAU01017720.1, forward strand.
CACAATACCCGGTGCAGGACCAATGTGGCGATGCATAACGCAGATGTTCAGCATCCTCCACCCACGGTGTCTCCAGACTCGAATCCGAACATTGTGGTGTTACAGACAGATGCTTGACTCGTCAGTAAAGACAACTTCATTCCATTCTGCTGCCCACGTCCTTCTTTCATTGCACCATTGGCGGTGGAGGCGTTTGTGGTTCTGCGTCAAGGGTAGACCATTCAATGGACGTCTTGCGGACAGACCAATCTACTATAAACGGCTTCGAATGGTACGCGCAGACACTGACTGATGCGTTACAGACTCAAAGTGCTATGATACGGTTTCGTCATGTGACTGATTGATCAGTCACTGCCATGCTCAAAACTTGCTGGTCCTCACGTGAAGTGATGCACTGAGGTGGATGCGATGGACCACGTCAGACCATCGTACCCTCCTGCATCTAATGGTCACATATCTGCCTTACAGTTGTCTGATTTCGTCCAAAACGACTAGTTTTTCCCTGAAAGATAATCCACAATCTCAGTAGGCCTCTATCCTTCCTCTGTCGAACTCAGGTACTTGATCAACAGCTGATCGCTGTTTTATACGAGACGTAACTCATCATTTTTTGACAACACAAATGTCGAAGTTGAAGTCGTAGAAATATCCAAAGCTTAAATAACGCTTTGTGATGGAGCCACAGGCGCGCGTTTGGTGTATCTGCTCTAGAATTCTAATCATTAGCATATATTACCGCTGCATTTCCATGTTGTAAATTTCATCTTTTTCCATGCTACCTTCTTCCTTCAGGGTATTGCATTTACGGTGGCAAGCAGTATATATATAAATATATATATATATATATATACATATATATATATATATTTACATACATATATATACATATATATATACATATATATATATATATATATATATATATATATATATATATATATATATATATATATATATATATATATATATATATATATATATATATATACTGCTGGACAATTGCTAAGGACGGATAACACTATCATCCATAGCAACCACAAAATGAAAGGAAGCAAAATGTGAAAATTAGAACATGTGCAGGATATTAGTAAGAGGAAGTATGAGTATGCAAATTTTTTTCCACGTCTGTTCATCACGAGATAGCGTTCATAAGAGCTTTAAACATTTTGACGCGTGTGGACAGTTGTTGTTTCAAGTCAAAGTTTTACAGGAAATATTTAATAGACGAACTTATAATTTTTGACATTACTTCCCGACATCACATAGATGATTTTATGCGTGGCCGAATTATTGGAAAGATCCAAGAAGGGCGAAAATGACAGATGTTGCCAGGGAGTTCGACATCGCTCACAGCGTTGTTTCACGACTGTGGAAGTCATTTAAAACTACTGGAATGTGTAGTAGACGGCACGGGGGAGGTCGTGTTAGAAGTACGACGCCTGCAGAAGACAGATATATCGTCCTATCAGCAAAAAGGAACAGGCGCACCACAGCTCAGCAGGTGGCAAATCAGTTTCTTGCTGCCTCAGGAAAGCAGATCTCCCGAAAAACTGTTGCGAGACGTTTGAGGGGAGGAGGACTATACGCACACAGACCTTTTGTGTGTGTCCCATTGACCAGACAGCACCGTACTGCCCGTTTGCAATGGTGTCGTGAGCATCACAATTGGACTGAACAGGACTGGACATGCGTACTATTCTCAGATGAGAGTAGGTTCTGTCTGTCATCGGATTGTAGACGCCAACTGATCTGGCGCGAGAGTGGTACTGCTTATCGTCCAGAAAATATCCAGGAAAAGGACCGATATCCAACATGCGGTATCATGGTGTGTGCCGGCATCATGATCAATGGCCGCACGCGCCTACATGTGGTTGCGAAAGGGACTATGACGGGCCAACGATACATTGATGAAGTTCTACTTCCTCATATTCGTCTTTTCCGTGGTGCTGTCGGCGATAAATTTGTTTTCATGGACGACAACGCAACATGTCATCGAACACTCGCTGTTCAGGATTGTATAGACAGCGAGGGTATTCAACATCTCGTGTAACCAACGCGTTCTCCAGATCTAAACCCCATTGAAAATGTGTGGGACGCTTTGGGGAGGCAAGTTGCTGGTCGAAACTATCCTCCGACAAACAAGAACACCCTCATCCGTGCACTCACAGAGGAATGGGTTAAATTGCCTCAACAGCTGCTGAATAATAATGTGCAAAGTATGGTACGACGTGTGGAATGTTGCATCACAATCCACGGTGGACATATCCCGTACTGATACCTTTCTTTAAGGTGCCTGCTGACTTTTAGATGCATTGTTCCATTTCTCCGTACGCAGATCAAATAAACATTTTTTTTTCTTTCAGGTGTTTTACAGCTTTTGTACTTTCCAGAACAATAAATATTCTTTATTCTAATGTCTGAACAGTGTGGCAACTATATTTTATCCTACTAAGCCTCATGTCTCGCTTAAGGTTATGCTACATAGCAATTTGTGATCCGTCCTTAGCAATTGTCCAGCAGTGTATATATATATATATATATATATATATATATATATATATATATATATATATATATATATATATATATATATATATATATATGTATATGTATATGTATATGTATATGTATATGTATATGTATATATATGTATATGTATGTGTATGCATATGTATATATATATATGTATATGTATGTATATGCATATGTATTCATATGTATATATATACATATATATACACTCTGTCGCAAAAAAATATATGCACCCAGAAGAAATTGAGCTACATTCACGAAATTTGGTATGCATGTAGTGTATATGAAAATAAACAAATGATTAAAAATTCAGAACAAAATATCATTTTATTAAGCGGTTACAGCTTGCAAAAGATTAAAAATCAGTAAGTAGTAAAGCCACCTCTGGCAGCTATACAAGCCGAAATTCGGCGTGGCATCGATTCAATTAGATCACTTATGACCCCCTGTGGAAGATCCTGCCATAGTCTTTGCATCTGCGCAGTTAATTCTCCTGTATCTCGGGACGGCTGCAGTTGCCTTCCCAGCGCGTCCAGACATGCTCTATTGGCGAAAGATCTGGTGACCTGGCAGGCCATGGTAGGACGTCATATCCTTGAAGACATTGTTGGGAGAGTCGCGCAGTATGTGGACGAGCATTATCCTGTTGATAAATGGCACCTGGGCGACTTGATAGCATGGGTAGCACAATCGGCGTTAAAATATCGTCCACGTATCTGCGAGCTGTCAAAGTGCCTTGAAAGACCACTAAAGATGATCGTGTGTCCCAAGAAATTGCTCCCCACACTGTCACACCTTGTGAAATTGCTGTATGCCGCTCGACAATAAATGCCGGATCGGACCGCTGGCCGGTGCGCCTCCAGACACGTGTGCGGTGGTCATCATCACTGAGACTGAATCGGGATTCATCACTGAAGATGACACGTCTCCAGTCTGTCACACTCCAAGTTGCCCGAGGTCGGCAAAAATCCAGTCGACACTGCCTATGATGTGGGGTCAGTGATAAGCGTCTTAGCGGACGTCGGCTCCTCAAGCCAACTTCGGTCAGTCGTCTCCTTATGGTTTCTCTTGATGGCACTGGATGTCTGGAAGGAGGTAAGTGGCGTTGAATCGATGCTAGCGACGTTGTTGGTGCCGAAGTGGCCACTCTTCTGATTGCACAATCCTCGCGATCATTTGTGTTCCTGGGACGTCCTGACCCTCTGCGACGGTACACTCTACCTTCTGTGATCCACTGTTGCCAACACCGAGCAACTACCATATCGCTCCGACCGAGGTGGCGGCCGATACGTCTATTCGACCAACCTGCTTCTCTGAGGCCTATTATACGGCCCCTATCAAAGTCCGTCAGCTGCTCGTACTGCCGCCGGTTACGTCTTAGAGGCATCCTAAGTCTCAATATCGTCTATCAAAGTCATCAGATTCGTTTGGATAGCCGTACGGCGCTCGTACTCAGGCTTTTAAACTCTCCCAGTTGCGCAACTAATATGCGCGTAGCACACTTAGCCTTGTCTCATTGGCTTCGAAATTTTAATCATTTGCATATCTCTTACCAGACTACATTCTTGCCGAGTTTCGTGATTGTAGCTTGATTTCTTCTGGGTGCATATATTTTTTTGCGACAGAGTGTATATAATATATATATACATACACATATATATATATATACATATATATATAATATATATATACATACATATATATATACATATATATATATATATATATATATATATATATATATATATATATATATATATATATATATATATATATATATTTCTAACAGATTAAATTGGGTAATTTTGATAGGACTCTTTAAAGTGTGTGATTTGCAATTTATTTATTTTTATAATTTTTATATTTCCCATCATTACGGAAAGGCATTATGCTTTTTCTGCGGAATTCTATATAGGAATTTCTAGATTTTTTTTATATTCGAAATAAACAGTGAAGTTCCTTAAAGTATCTTTCAAGACAAAAATGATCTGCAGACATATCCTTCGCAATAAATTTGCAATAAAATTGAAGATTAAAAGTAAACAAATACATTTTCAAAAAGAGAAAAAATATCTATCTCTTTCAGTGTTATACAAACATATTTTTTATGAGTAAATTCTACGTTTTTTTCTTTTATGCTTATAATATGCACATCTATAGATTTATTTTGATTTAATTTATTTATTTTTATATTATTAATTTATTTTTGTGGTAGAGAGTAACATTGTCGTAATAGGAAAATTATTAATTAAGACCTATCAATTTAAATCTTGGGAGCTAATATCAATTTTGAAACTAAATAAATGTGAAACTAAATAAAAAAAAAAAATAGAAATGATTAAAATGATTTGTATATAAGAAATTCTTCGAAGCTTTACTTAATTTAATGAATGTATTTTTTTTAAATTACAACTTACTTCGGATGCATATTTTTGGTATTCCTTTTTTAATACGTTGTTTTAAAATTGAGAAATACTGCGTATATACAACAGTATAAATTTTTAAACTAATGTTTGATAAAAAACTGAATATTTGTTTATTATTTAATTTATATCTTAAAATCTCGCTTTAAAACATTTTTAACAGTAACTAAGTTAAATGGGCATGAAAAAGCTACTAATATTAATTTATCTCAAAACATTCAGTCTTTTAAAATATTTGTTAAATTACGTAATATTAATTTACTAACCATATGAAAACTTTAAGCTATTCTGCAAAAATCAAAAAAAAAAAAACCAAAAAAAAACACGCATATAATAAAATAATACTTAGGAAAATATATAAAAATCAAAGTTCTGCCTTTATCAATTGGTTTAATTTGTAAAAGCCCCCACATCTATTTCTCATTTAATTATACGTGACAGCTGCTTAGGCACTTTCTAGAGAAACTAGAATATATATTCTAAGCGCAGTTCTAAATATCTCTAGACATAGTTCTGAAATCTCTAGACTCCTGATTAAAAAACAAGTTTCCCTTCTTAAGTGACAATAGCCTTAGAATTGCAATACACTCTCGACCCCGGTATCCCATAAATTCTCAAGCAATTTAACTGCATCGAGAAACTATCCCAAGTGTCCATTTAATGGGACAATGGGACATTTTTAAAATAAACTGTTACTTCGAGGGTAATTGATCAGTTCGTAGTAAGCAACGTGGATATTTCCTGTGGGAATTTTCCTATTGCTGCGTTTTTAATGGGTCTTCCAGCAGTGATTTTGTAGTTTAAGTGTGGTAAAATCAAGTGATGTTCAAGTAAAACAATTTTTCATTGAAACTACATATTGTTAGACAATGACGATATCTAGTTATTTTTGTCAAGTAAAATGTGGTTTAGTTTTAAATTTTCTATCGGGTTTTTTTAACTATCTTTTGATAAAATGTTGGATTTAATGTATCAAGATTTTTAATAGCTCTTTTATATCGTGGTGAAAATCAATAAAATCACTTCTGTAATTAAATTGTCCATAATACAAAGATTGTTTTCCTTAAAGAATATTCGTTTAGTGAGATTCAATTTGTTAACAATGTTATTTTATTAATTATAAACTAATAATTCAATTTATTTTAAAACCTTATGCCTCATTTTTTAAAAAAGAAAATTGGTATAATCTCATTTAATACTCGTTCAAGCTATTATAGGTGGAAAGTGGTATAAAATATTATTAAAATGTACTATTTACAATAATTGCATTCATTTTTTTAATTAATTATATCTCAAAACAGAGATATTACAATATATATTACAATTACATTAGATTAACATGTAGAACTTTTCATACTTTTTATTTTACGTCCCCTTTGAGCCCAATCATATTAGAAGTTAAAGGATAAATTTGACGCTTTAAAACTGTGATTAACCGTTCAATCTTGACTATAAGTCAAAAAGTTTGCTAGTGTATTACTTCAGTATTTTACCAAGAATAAAATTTTCATATTATATTGCAACATATTTTTTAACCTTAATATAGCAGTTTAAAACTATTTGGTAAGTAATTAGGGTACATATTGCATTTATATGTGGAATTGTAAAATTTTTAATTTTAAATACGAGGGATATTCGGAAACTAAGGTCCGTTTACTTATAAAACATAAAACATTACAGATTTTTTCAAAACACTTTATATTTTAAATTCCCTAGATGTGTCTGTATTTTTCTACATACTTTCCATATTTGTTTAAACATTTGTCATAACGTTCTACGAGCTTCTGTATGCCTAAGTCGTAGACGTCTGCCGCCTGTGAGGATAACCAGTCTTGAACTTCTTCTTTCACCTCGTCAGCTGTGTCGAAGCGCTTACCACCGAGAAACTCTTTTAGGTAGCGGAATAAGTGAAAATCACTCGGAGCCAAGTCTGGACTGTACGGTGAGTGGTCAATCTGTTCCCATCCGAAAGATCTGATCAGATTTTGTGTGTTAATGGAAGAATGGGGGCTGGCATTGTCATGCAGCAACAGAACTCCAGACGTCAGAAGACCACGTCGCTTATTCTGTATCGCACGTCTAAGATTAGTTAGGGTAGCGCAGTAAGCGGCTGCATTTATTGCTGTCCCTTGCTGATTAAACTCGACTAACAAGACCCCATGTCTATCCCAAAACACGATTGCCATAACCTTGCGTGTTGAGATTGTCCGCTTGGCCTTGACTCTAAATGGTGAATTTGTGTGACGCCATTCCATCGACTGAGGTTTAGACTCTGGGGTTATGTGAGAAACCCACGTCTCGTCCCCTGTGACAATCCTCTCTAAAAATTGATCACCTTCTTTATGATATCGATCCAAAAAATCAAGAGCACAAGCCATTCTTTTCAGTTTGTGTTCCTCAGTAAGCAGCCTGGGAACCCAACGTGCACACAATTTGCGAAATTTCAACTTTTTGGAAACGACTTTGTGCAAAGTTGTTCTACCTACATTCGGAAATTCTAATGCTAAATTTTAAATTGTGAATAGCCGGCCTTTACGAATCTTTTCATCCACGGCATTGACCAGATCATCTGTGATCACTGATGGTCGACCGAAACGCGGTTCATCATCAACATTTTCCCGTCCGCCCTTGAAAGCTCTCACCCACTTACGCACTTTGCTGCTACTCATCGCATTTGGGCCATACACGTCGCTTATCTGTCTATGAATTTCCGCTGCTGAAACGTTCTTTGCTGTCAAAAACCGAATCACTGACCGTATTTCACAGTCAGCGGGCTGATCGATTGTTTTAAACACTTTGAAGTAGCACTGTACTTACCACACTGCAACAATACCAATGCAAATGGCGTCGTTTGATGAGCAAGGTATGCCGGGAGTTGGTACGCATGCGCATTTCAATGTTTGAGCGACATTCGATTAGCTATGACAATTCGGACCTTAGTTTCCGAATATCCCTCGTATGTTGGCCAAAAAAGTAATAATATTAATTTTCGTATTAATCTACACAGATCAAATACCAAAAAACCAAAGATTACAAGCATAATAACAATATTAATAAAATTAAACTTAGGCACTTTCAACTACATGTCTTTGACAATATTGATATTTCTATTCTCAGAATAGTACCACATGCTAAAAATAGAGTGTGGTGGGAAAACCACATTTAATTATTATAACACTATATATATCCATATGGTTTGAATACCATTCACTTTGGAAAAAATGTCTTACTGAGAATTCAACAGTCGGACAGCAAGAAATATTTCTATATTAGTGATAATGCTCATAAAGTTAAACGTATGAAAAGAAGGAAGAAAACGCATAGACTTCCAGTGGAGATAGATTCTAAAATTAAAAATTTTTGCAGCATTTTCGAAAAGTTTTTTAACATTAAATAAATTAAGCATTTCTTGTTTGGTTTAACTAAAAAAGAAATTAGGTATACTAGAGATATCCTCAAAAAGTATGATTTTAAAGACTGCCCTGCCTTACATATTATTAAGGAGAGTATTAATTTTCTCATTCATATATTCAATATTGTAGATATAGATTTAGTAAATAGTTCTAATGATTATTGTACCGTACTATTCATGAATAAATCTTATAATAACATTAATTTCTCAAAAAAAATTAATAAGTATGTTCATTGCCTGCCTATTAATAATGTTTGCATTAATAAGGCTTTTAAATATAATAAAAAAATAGGTAGCTCAATTTTTAAAATTACAATGCTATTAATGATTTGCAAAGTAATAATAGTATTGATTGTAATTCTAAAGATTATTCAGAATTTATAAATGATCATCACAAGCATGTGGTAACTGGTAATTTAAATATTGTTAAATATAATACTCTTAGAGAAATAATATTCAAAGGTACTAGTTTTAGATTAATGATCTCTAACAATAACAATGCTATCAAAAACTTCACTACAAAATTCGCTATTAAATACAGTCTTCCTATTGTAGCTTTTAATTTATTTAAATGCAGAGTGTTAAATTAATTACTCAACATTAACCCTCTAACTGGATACCTTCCTCCTGAAAAGTTATTCCTAAAGCGTTTTACTCTTATATTGCTATTCCCTTCAAAAATGCAACATACTTCAATTCTTTCCCCCTTTTAAAACTTGGGAGGTCGAAACGGGACAACTTTAAACTTGGTTCGGCGTATTTGATCATTGAGAACCAGGATAGCAATTGTTTACAGCTAGCTGTTAAGTTGCCTTGAGCAATCTTGTATGGAAACCGCAGTTCTTTCTACTCTGTCGTTTTCCTTATAGATTCAGTCACAGTAAAATTAAAACAAAATGCAGGGTAAAAAAAACATGAAATAAATGGTGTGTTAAAAGTTGAAAAATAGTTATATTTTCTTCAAACAAAATTTATTTTTCTGTCATTTTTTAAAAAATAAAAAATATATATTTTGGTAGTGCGATTTGAACCAGAAAAAAGCATCCTGTATTCATTTTTGAATATGAGAAATTTCGATTGAATTTTGAATTTTCGAACTCCTAGTATGAAATAAAAATATATTTTCTTAAACGGCATTTGTGATGGACATAACACAAATTTAGTCGATAATTTTTAACATCCTGTATTCATTTTTGAATATGAGAGTAAGAAAACGCGCTCACTTTCCTGTTTTTAAAAAAAGTTATGAGGTAAAAAGTGTAAAGGCCCTATCTTTTTTTTTTAAACAATAAGACATAAATGGTGCATATTTATGAAATAAAACAGATCTTTCTCTATTCAATTATATTTTTAATTTAGAATAACATAAAAAATGATTTCAATATACTTTTAATTTATTTAAATTTAAATCATATAAATGATATTTTTATGTTAACTGAATATTTTTCGGAAAAAATCTAAATTTTCATTCCTAGTGCTCTCCTTTTCGAAATCCTTGTATTAAATATAAATATCTTTTCTACATCGGTATTTGTGATGGACATAACACACATTCAGTCAATAATATTTAATTTTAATGGGGGATATACTTCTTCAAATGCACATGACAGTACTTCTAACCATTTTCTACTCAAGTTAAATTTCTTATATTTATCTTTCTTTTATTACAAGGAAAAATGTCACACATCGATAACTACATTTTCCCACAATTCAGTCATTACAAATTCTATTGTGAGAACAGTTATCCCTAATTAATCTTGTCTTTCAAAACAGTACACTTAAAACAATTTTGTTCAGTGAAGTTAACCGACAGTTCCACAATGTTTTCATACCAAATTTTAAAAACAAATTTAACACTTGGAAATGTATCCAGTATTAAATTTTTCAGTATACACAAATATTTCCTGCTGTAGGGAAGATATAGTATGAGATGGGGTGTGCGGTTGTGAAAGAATGTTTTCGTACTCAATATCAAACTATTCGCAAAATGGCTTACAACTTCTATTCAAATTGTAAAGAAACTGAAATATAAATATATCTTTCTACAGCCAAAAATATTCATAATATGTAAGTATCCTGTTTCTCCACTTATTTCTGTACATTTTAAAAACTGTAGCTGAATGCAATTTTTTATATTTATAAACGAGGCATAACAGCTCACACACTCGTAAAAATGCCATTATCATTTTTAAATATACTAATATAAAACGTATATGGATTGTAAGATCAGTTGTAAAATCCTAAAAGCTTTTAGAGGAGCTAAAAACATGTAATTTTGGATTGATCAAATTTTAATATAATACACAAATATACATGTTATTAGGCAAATACATTTGAAAAATAAAACTTCCTTCTGAAATAAACGTAATTGAAAGAAAAATGTTTAATTGCAAATGAGTGGAAATACATGTTTATCTAAGGGGTATCCCCAAAGGGAGGTAATCCTCAAACTTAAAACTCAAACTCAGAGGGACAACAATCCTTGAGGACCAGGAACTACTGTGCCCATCATAATACGCGTGACCATTGGACGCTGAGGAGCATGAACAGATGTCCCGATTTGGTGGTCTGTCTGAAGAGAGACCTTCAGTGTTTAAGACCCGAAGCAAGCTTGGTACTCATTTATCGACCCAATGTAGCGGGGATGAAAGGCAGAGGCGACCTTGCGCAGCCCGTTAATAGAACCACAGACCTGTGGTGTGGAAGCACTATACACTACCACTCGATCCTATTCAGTGAAAAATAAAGTTTAATGTTAGAATCTTATATAATTCCCTAATGAATGAGGGAGTCCAAACTTTTTTTTTCATGTAAACTATTTAGACAGAAATGGTTAGTTATGAACATTTCACAAGTTGCATAAATTAAATTTAACCGTTATAGTTTACATAAATTTTTAAGGGTGCAAAAGATGTATTTCGGCTGCGTGAATTAATTTTAAAAGAAATACGGTTACGAAAAAGTAGTACAAATCTATCTAAAGTAGGTTTGGTTACCTTACATATTGTCAAACACAACAATGCATTGGAAGCCAATTCCACAATTCGTTGTTATAAAAATGTATGAAAATTGCAAGATTTATTTTTGCATTTGTAATTTATATATATAAAATTTTTCCTCGGAACTTTAAAAGCTAGAGCGGCATCCATCAAAACCGCGGTTCTCTGTTTTTCCAGATCGCCCCTGAATAAGCCTGCTCTGCCATAGTAAGTAAAAATGCCAGATTTTGTTTGTCAAGATCATTCTATAGCTGACTGCATTTTTCATGTATTTTAGATGATCGTTTTATATTTCCAACATCAATTTCTTAATGTCTGAATTTAAAATTACATAAAATTCTTGACATTCGCATCAATGACCAATATAATTTTTATTAGTATATGAGTGTGTCATCACACGATTACATGACTTTTATTAACATATTATTTTAACCATTTTTAATTAATATTAAGTTAACATAAACCACACAAATTTTCTGAACTTTAATATAAATATTTCGAAAACTACTTCAGATATACTCAAAATTTTTCATTCCTACCCTTTAGCTTCTCAGTTTTGCTTCTATGTAAAACTTTATTGTACATTCCTCGGTTTTTTTAGTATTTTTTTTGCTCTTAGCATGCATTTTTCAACTGAATTGTATGAAATCTTCAAAAAATATTAAAAAATACCAAAGAAGCTATATAATAAAATTTGAAATTTATATTATACTCAAAGAGTTGCTAGAACTTATGATAAATAATTTTTAACTTTGCGATACATTTTTTTTTTGAAATTTCAAATTGAATTTCTAACATAAAATTTCTAGCTTTATACGGTCGAGATTTCAAAAAATATCCAGATTTTAATTACTTATTCAGTTAGCCTTGAAAAAAAGATAAATGTTGAGGTATTTTGCATAAATAGATATTTTTGAAGAATAATTCGAATGTTTTTGAATAGCTCGAATTTAAAATTGATTTTTATGTTTATTTATATGCATAAATGTCTACTGTAAATGTTTCCGTATATTTTTGATTACCATTTATTCAAACATTCAAGTTATAAAAAAATGTGGGAAAATCTTCATTCATGTGGACTTTGATGTAAACTGAAGTTCAAGCACTTAAAATTCAATTATAATTCGGTGTATTTTAACAATATATAACTAGGCACTGTACGTAAACTTCCCTGAACACTTGGGCTTTGAAATCTAAACAAAATTTAATAGATCTTAATTAGTTTTTTTTTCTGTTATTATTTTTATCAAAGTGTAAGAAAATGTTTCAAATTATTTGATGAAGTTTAAATTTATTCATTTTCAGTGGTTGGAAAGTTGAAAAGATTTCAAATTTTAAAGTGTTTGGTGTTTTATTTTTTTTTGGCATCTTATTATGAAATAATCGTGTTTCAAAAACTGAAAGCATTGATTAAGATAAGAAAAATGAAGCGAAAGAATATACTTTAAAAAAGATAATTTGTCTAACTATATAAATTAGCAGATTGCCCTGACACGCCCCAACATGTTACAGTTTGAAATTAATATGAAACCAAAAGGGAATTGTAACATATTTTACTTATGCGTTTGGATTTTTGAAAACTTTTAAAATACAAGCTAGCAAACAAACACTTCTTGGGTTCTAAAGAAATTTCTCACCGTTTTTTTATGATTGCCCCAGGGTCAAAACACGGGGTTCCCTGCTAGCCATAAAACTTCTGCTGTGTTGCTTCCTCCGTCCCTCATTATCTTTCAAGATGTTAAACCTTAAAAGGGGGAAAGGATTTCAGAAAAGTGCGGGTAATCCGCTTGAAGGCAGAAAAATTCGTGCAGTCCATTTTCGAACCATCTTTACACTGACGGAATTTTCCGTGCTATCCGGTTAGAGGGTTAACTATAAAACTGATAATGATATAACATAGGATAATAGTAGTAAGCACCAAATTGCAGACCTACAAAAGAACTTTATTATCATTTAAGTTGATAAAGTACTGGGTAATTATGCAATTATTTGTAAGTGGTTTTATACTAATATGCTAAACAAACATTTTCATAATAATTATGCTTTTGAAAAATCTAATTTCAGCAAAAGAGAAATTTTTAATCGAATCTCTGCTTTTTATAATAAAATAGATTTACGCATTCTGGATATTAAATTCCCACATATTTTCCTAACTCCTAAATTTCATAAAAAATCCTTTTAAATTTAGAACAATTACGAATGGTTTTAAAACTTATATTACGCATCCAGGCAAGAAGCTACAAAATATTATTCAATCTACTATAGATAAAATTGATACATGTATATTATAGTTAAGAATAGTATGGACGTTATTAAGTATATGCATGGTAAAAAAAATATTTCCATTTATGCCTATGATTTTGAAGATTTATTTAACTCCATTGATATAGAAGACATGATTAAGATTATTAATATAGCATATAGCAAATATTTTTTGAATAAGATAATAAAATTTGATAAATATATTTCTTTTATTAAATTAGTATTAAAAGAAAATTATATTTTCCATAATAACACATATTATCTATAAATTAAAGGATTACCACAAGGTGGACCAGCTAGCAACTCCTTAGCAAATATTTACTTGCATTTTTATGAAAATGAAAGTTTTAGTTATGATTCTTGTTACTTTTTTAGATACATAGATGACTTATTTATTATTAGTAATATAGTAGACCTTAATCCTATTTTTAATTATTATCCCCACAATTTAAAATTTTTAAAAACTAATTATAATAATGTGTCAGCTAACTTTTTGGACCTTCAATTAAACGTTAAGAATAATTTGCTTTCAAGTAATATTTTTGACAAAAGAGACTCCTTTTATTTTAACATTATAAAAATGCCTTTCTGGGGTAGTAACTTACAACTATCAATATTTAGAAATATTATCTTAAATTTTATATAAATAAACAATGATTTAGTTACTGATAAAATTTTAATACATAATAATTTTGTAAAATTTTGCAATAATATTTTAGAATACAATTGTCCTAGTAAATTTATTTTTAAATATATTTCTATTTTTAATTAATTATAGTCTTATCTTAGTTCGATATTTTTTTTAATATTTCTTCTCTTTCTCATTTTAATTTATTTTTAAAAAGTATTTTAAAATATTTTTTTGCATTTAATTTAATTTCAATATAACTTTCTAGTTTATAATCATCTAAGTTAATTTACTTTAATATATTTCTATTTGATACTATCTTTTCTGAACGTTTTTCTTTATTTTATTTAAATCTTCTTATGTTTTGTTTAAATAATTATTATCCTTGTGGTTAGTTTAATTCCAAAATAACTATCCAGATGAGGCAACGGTTTTTTCTTTCTTGCGCTGGCATTTCAATCTATTTCGCCATTTCACGTAGGATCTCATCGCAATAGGTTGTATTTTTCCATTCAGGATTTTTGTTTTGCAAGTAAGTTTTTCCTAATATTTTCCATAGAAATGTTTTTATTATTATTTCTCTCCTTTTTAGATTCATTATTGTTCTCTTTTCTCAATTTCATTAGGTTCAATATCCACGTGTTGTATTAGGCTTAGCGTTTCAACTTGATTTTTTTCCCTATTATGTCAAAAATTTCTGCTGTACGGGGGAGGAGGGATCCTCAAAGCATTGCTTAACCCTATTTTGAGGCCTAATTCAGTGACAACTTTAGAAATCATATTAGATATCAAGATTATTCCAATGGCTTTTTTGTATCTACATTTGTTGTGTCTGCTGAATTCCAATTTCTTAATTCTTTAGCACTGTAGGTTATAGTAATTCTTCACCTTTATTTTATTTATATATATATATATATATATATATATATATTGGACTTAAACACTTTCAAAATGTTGAATTGTCAATCACTAAAATTATTCCAAATACTAAGCATAGGTTATGGTGGAAAAATTGCTTTATTATATATATAGGAGTTTTAATACAATATATCCATATGGTCGTAATATAATGCATTTTGCTAAAAATACATTGCATATTTCATTACAGAGTAATAGTAAAGAATTTTTTTATAATGCTTGCAGTTTAAATAATAAGTCTAAAAGAAATTTTAGAAGTAAAAGAACTAAAAGGAATAATAGAGATAAAATTCATTAATTGATATTATTAAACCTATTCATGGTGACTTTAAAAAGCTTTAATATCAAGAATATCAAATTTTTCAAGTTTGGTCTTAATAAAAATGAAATTATATTGTTAAATGAAATCTAAAATTTTGATTGCTTAAAGGTGTATCATGCTATATACATCATTAAAGATATTAATTATTTTTAGTTAATAAATTCAATATAAATATTGAAAATATTATTATTACAGAGAGCCTATTACAGAGTACTGCACTTTTTAATCATGAATAAAACTTTTGATAAAATTAATTTTTCTAATGTCATTAACAGTCATTTGCCACTTTTTCCTGTTAGAAATGTGATTTTTAAGAAAGCTTTTAAGATCAGTCAGTAGGGTATTAACTTTTTAAAAATCGATTTTGAGGTTTTGGTATTTCTATAATCCCCAAATCGGAGCTTTCAATTGATATATCATACAAGCCCTTATATGAATTAGAAGTACTTTAAAATGATTTTTAAAAAATAATCAGCTTATGAATCACGCCCATTTGACAGATAGAAATGTAAACATTGTCTTTTTAAACCTGGAGCAAAGTTGCAAAGCCTCAATTTATTTTTATTAATATGCATTAGACACCTGTATAGAAACTGCAAATTTAATTGTGTTAAAGATGGAAAAAAAAATTTGTGCCAAATTTGTTTTAATTTAAATGATATATTTAATTTTTAGTGTTTTTACCTAAATTTAAACATGTTTTTCACTTTAAATTTAGTTTAAATAATTAGTAATAATAACTAATTAAAACTTTAAAAGGCTTAGAAAAAACACTAAAAATATCTTAAAAATACTTGAAGTTACAAGTATGTGATAATTAAGAAAAATTTGCATTAAATTTAATACAAAGAAAAGATTTTTAAACAAAAATTTCTGTTTTCAAAAACTTATTTTTTTAAAATTGTGTAAATTTACTGTATGCATGTTTAAAATTTATATTTTTAAAACTGTGTAAATTTACTGTATGCATGTTTAAAATTTATATTTTTAAAATTGTGTAAATTTACTGTGTGTATGTTTCTTAAATCCAATTGAGTATACTGAAGTGACATGTTTGAAATATTCTTAAAAGATTTAAATATAAAGTAGTTATCATAACAAAAAAATTATAATTTTCAATAAACTCATAATAATAGGTGTTCGGTGAACTAAAAGTTTGTCTCTGAAAAAACTAATTATTATGTTTAATTAAAATCACTTCAGTATAAATATAATTTCTAATTAATATAAATGAAAATTTTAGTCTTTATCTTTAATATTTTCTCAGAAAATGTATGAGATGATACATTAAATGTGATGTTTGTTGTCTTTGCGAGAAGCTTGTTACGTACATAAAAATACATAAATTTCATGTTTAAGAACATAGAAACAGTTTTATTTTGTCTGATTTAGAAATCATTTGTCCAGTTTAGAGTAACTTTTGAAGTTTAAAACTTAGAAAATGTCTGCAATAACAAGACCTAATGATAATGTTACGAATACCTAACGAAAACTTAAGAAACGTCGTATATATATATATATATATATATATATATATATATATATATATATATATATATATATATATATATATATATATATATATATATATATTTATATATATATATAATAAGGTGTTTTTAAATACCATCTCAAATTCATACCAAAACCATATTGATATATTTTCACATTATATTTATGATGATTTCTGTTCAAATTTGATATCTGTAATGTGTGAAAGCTACAGAATGTTTAAAAATTGATTCAGAATTTGAGAAAATGTTGATATTTTCTAGTTAAAAAAACTGAAACATGCTGTTCTGGGCAATTAAATAATTTTTTGTTTACTATTTTATGCAAAATAAATTGCAAAGATGCTAATGTTTAATGAAATGGGAGAAATACATGCTATAATTCATTATTTTTGTGATAAAGTGGCCCTTTATTGTGAAAATTCAATTTTTTCAAAAATGATGTTTTTAAAAATTTATTCATCTTTTTCTCAGAATATAAGGTATAAATGTACATAAAATTTTATCCCTCATGTTACTGATATGTTACTATATATATTCATGTGAGTTTTTTGTGGATTTTCCCAAAATATTTGACTGGAGTCCATATATCTCGTGACAAAAAATGTCAATTTTCTTAAAAATTCATAGTAATATTTTTATGTTACATGTTTTCGAGAAAACTGAACAATATATTTTAAATATTTCACTTCATTACAAATATTAATGTTTATTTATTGTCTAGACAAGTTTTTAAAGCTTTAATATTCAAAGGTTTTTCAATAATAGCTAACTAATTATAACTCAGATGTGTAATGCTTTTTGTCGTGACGAGAATCTTGTTGCATGCATAAAAATACACAAATTCCATGTTTAAAAACATAAAAACAGTTTTATTTTTGACTATTTTAGAAATCATTTGTACAGTTTAGAAAACAGTTTGAATTTTGAAACTTTTGGAAATTGTGTTTACATGGTAACATACAAATCCTTAGATAAATTTTTCTAGCGTCGTAAAATCACATATTCCTAAATCATGACTTTTATGTATTGATATATGTTTAAATTATATTTATGATGTTTTAGGGTTATAGTTGACATTTGTAATGCATTGAAGTAAACATTTTTCACAAATTGTTCCGTAATTTGTGAAAATTTATGCAAAATGCTGAAAAACTCTCACTGAACTAAAACTGAAAATTACTATATATGTGTTTTTTGAACATTTTAAGACTTTTTTGTTTCCTTTTTTTATGCTTACAAATTAAGAAGATACTAATATTTAATATAATAGGTCAAATACATGTTATAATTCATTATTTTTGTGGTTAAGTGCCTTTTTTACACTTAAAATGCAATTACCTCAAATTGATTGCTTTCAAACTGCGTGTACCTTTTTCAAAGAATCTAAAAAAATAATATACTTGCACTTTTTACTGCACATAAATAATATGTAACTATATATAATAGAGCTACTTTTTTGGAGATTTTCCCAAAATATTTTGCTCAGAAGCAGTTATCGTAATAAAACGACAATTTTCTCAAATTTCGAAGCGATACTTTTACGAAGAATTTTTTGAAAAAGTAAACAATATATTTGAAACATTTTACCAATATTTAATTAAAAAAAACCTAATTATTATACAGGCAAAATTTGAAGTTTTTATATTTAACAATTTCTGAGAAACAGGTTCCTAAAAAGGCTCAATTTAACATTGTCGGTATAGGGCCTGCCGACAACACTTAAATATAATAAAACGATGGGCAGATTTATCTTTAATAACAATAATAGTTCGCCTTCTCTTAACATAGAAGATTGTACATGTAAAAACTTCATGATTTTATTGATGATTATCATAAACAAGTAGTTATAGGCAACTTAGATATAATCAATGACAGAATTTAAAGGATATCATGAGTAAAGACACTAGTTTCAGATTAATTGTTTCTAATAATAATAATACTGTAAAAATACTAATTCATAAAGGTATAGATAATTTTATTACAAAATCTGCAATTAAATATGGACTGCCTATAGAGGCATTAGATGAATTTAAGTACAATAATTTAAAAGAACTAATTAAATTTAACAACGATTCTCACTCTGAATTTACTTATAAAGATGTAAAACATAAACTTTATGAATTGCAAAATAATTTTATTATAGTTTACACAAACAAAGTGCCTAGAAATTATGCTGTGATTTGTAAGTATTTTTATTATAATATGCTTAATGAACATTTTTCATACAATGAATCTTTTAAAAAATTGGACTTATCAAATAACGAAATTAATAATCGTATTATTGCTATTTTTTAAAAAATTGAGTTTTTGCATTCCTTAAATTAAGTTTCCATATATATTTGTAACACCTAAATTCCATAAAAGTCCTGTTAAATTTAGAACTACGACAAATGATTTTAAAGTATATATTACTTCTGCGGCCGAATTACTTCATAATATTATACAAAAATCATTAATGAGCAATATAATAAAGCTATAATTAAAAATAGTGAAGATACTGCGGATTTTTTTTTATTAAATATTCTTTCACTTCATAGTTCTGACTTTGAAGATCTTTTCAATTTCATTAATAACAATCATATAATTAAAGTAAATTTAGAAATTCACAGTAATTATAATTCTAATATTAATTTTTAATGCTAATGACCTTATTTTTTAGGTACAAATAATAACTTAAATACCAATATTAATTTTTAAACGAATTACTTAAATTTAATTAAAATTAATCACAATCCAATTAAGACAAATTAGACGAATCATTGTATATTAAGGACTATAAATTACATATTAATATTTATGTTAAAAGAAATGCTTTTAATTTTAACATTAAAGTGCTATAGTGGATTTCAAATTTATCTATATCTATATATAGAAATATTTTTAACAACATTTCTTGTATTAATGTATTAGTTAGCGATAAATTAATTATATATTTAAATTTTAATAACTTTATTAAGGGGGTCACTTCACGCAGCATTTTCCCTATCTACGTAATGTTAAAAATGACCAAGTTTAAGGAACATTTTTTAAAAATTGGCTGGTTGTACAGTCATGAATTTTTTTTTGTGTATTCATTGTATTGTTTTTATTATTTTAATGGGAGCATTTTTCAAAATTTTGATTAGTTTTTTTTAAAAAAAATTCATATGTGGAGTAACACGTAAAAAATTTTAAAACGATGAAAATGCTTGTACATTTTAATACATAAATATTTTTTTAATACTTTTTTTGACAAAATCTCTCATTAAAATATTTATTTGTATAGTGTTAACATATGTGCAAAGTTTCAAGGCAGTAAAATGAGTAGTTTTTTGAAAAATGTTCCTTTTGTGTTGAAATTTACACTTTTGAGAAATAGTGATTTAAAGTATAAACTTACTATTAACTAATGCATACCAGAACTATAACTTGGATTGCTAGTGTCATCTGCAAGATCATCTGCCAGATCTGCAATAAGGGTATATATATATATATATATATATATATATATATATATATATATATTATCACGAAGTCTGGGAAGATCTTACAATCTCTTCTTCAAAATCTAATTGATAACTTACAAAACACGGCAATAATTAAAAATAGCTTAGAGATTGCTAGAGTTACTAAGGATATGTCATTTTTTTCCATGCATGGCTTTGATTTCGTGGACCTTTTTAATTCTATAGATATGATGATATGATTCAGGTTCTACAGTTAATTTATGATAAATATGAATTATATACTTCAATGAAAAAGAAAAATTTGATATTCTTGTTAACCTCGTATTAAAAGAAAATTTCATTGCATTTGATCAGAATCTTTATAAACAGATCAAAGGTTTATTTCAGTGCGGTCTAGCTAGTAATTGTTTAGCAAACCTATATTTACATTTTTTTGAATTCGATCATGTTGTAAATGATTCTTACTTGATTTATCGCTATATAGATGATTTAATAATTTTTGGTAAAAATAGTGAATACAGACTAAATATTACGTTCTACCCTGATTATCTCAAGCTCCTTAAAACTAACTTCAACTCCAATATGGTGGAAATCTTGGATTTAGACTTGCATCTTATTAACAATAATGTAGTCAGTAATATTTTTGACAAAAGAGATTCGTTTAAATTCCATATAATTAAAATTTCTGTATGGAATAGTAACTTGCATATATCAATTTACAGAAATAGCATTTTGAATGTTTTATTTAGAAATGATAACTTAACTACCCACAAAATAGATAAATACAATAATATCAAAAAAAAAATTTCAATGTTGTTTAGATCATGAATACCCTTTTAATTTCTTAAGAACTTATATTCACCACAAATACATTAACCGTCTTGCTACTTCTAATTCCAAAACCACCACACAACAATAGGATTTCAAAGTCAGCATGTTAGTGGTCTCTTGCTGTGAAGATTATATCATAACACTCATATCACAGTTTACATTTTTTCCACACACATCTTGAACATCTTACACATTGTTAACAACCAACCAAATTAGAGCCTAGCAAATTTACATTTTTGGCAATCAACCAATTCAAATTCTACCATATTTGATTGTCGTCTTTTTTATATCTGTCTTTGCTGGCTGGTTTAAAAGTTAGCTCAAAAGATGTGTTCATGTATATTCGAATTTTTTAACTTGGTGCATAATTGATTTTCATTGATGTCAAGACGCTTGATTCTCTTCGTAAAAGCTCTGTGAGTAAAGAAATTTTGTTAAATTATTTTTGAAAAATACTTATCTTATGTAATTGTTTTAGGATTTTCCTACGTTTCTAACGTAATTGTTTTGCGATTTTTCTGCATTAAGAGTTTGGGAGAGTTTGTTTCATAATAGTAGTTAGTGGTTTTATCATACTCTCTGAGTTTTTACATACTCCGAATTTTTGTTTATTTTATTTTATTTGGTTTTTCCTACCGAGGTGCAAAGGGGGAAGGTTGGCGCCTTCAAACTAGTTTAACCCCACTTATTCGGTGCTAAGTCCGAAATTGCTTTCTGACTTGCTAGGTTCTTTTTTTTAGTAGTTAATTTTTTATTTCTCTATAATTTTGTTCTTCATGTTCAGCATTTATATTTTTATTATGCTATTTCTTGTGATGTTCATTATCAATTATTTCTAGTATTTGATATATAATACATATTTCTTTCATATATATATATAATTCCCTGTTACATCCTTTTAATTAACTCATTTAATAATATTTAAACAAACTTTAATTCCTTGATTCAAAACTAATTTTCTAATCTTAATTGTAATCTAATCAACTAGTAAATCCCTTTTCACCTATTTTAACCAATCAGAGCTCTTATTACAAAATAGTCATGTGGTCTTCACTGCCGGGTATAAAGAGTGAGTTGTGCTGTGCTTTTGTCTGCTTGCATTCACCATGTAAATGTAGCCTTTTGAGTTTTGTCTCAGGCTTACCATCTTAAACATATGTAAATAACTTCAGCTTTTTTATCCATTGTGTTTGATGTGTTCGTAAGCGTATTATGTTGTCGTAATGCCTTTGATGTTTCATTTGACAATTAAAAGATAAACGTCCACTATGAAGATGTTTTCTGTGAAACCCTGTGTAAACAAACAAATACAACAACACTGGCCAACCTAGTACATATATACACTCTATAACAAAAAAAGAAACGACGCACCTAGAAAATGTTTTCCGATTGTAATTAAATTTTATATGCAAATACATTTGTACCGAACATTGATATGATTAAAAATTTGGTATCCAATGAATGGATAGGAGGAGCTACAGCACATCGGAACTGCGCGCACAGCAGGTGTTTAAAAGAAGCTATTCTCAATCTGACAGTCAAATTTCTGTTGCACTGTGATTTAGGATACCTTTAAAATACTGAAAAAAATGTCTCACCGCAGTATTATAGCTCTTTACGAGCAACTGTAAGATTTTAAAAGATGTCGCATCATTGGATTAGAAGAGACAGGTTAAGCAAATCGGAGAATCACCCGTCAAATGGGTCCAAACGATGCGGCCATTGGAAGATGCTGACAAGAATGGGTGGACAATGACACCTTTCAGCGTCATAATAGTAGCGGTCGACCTAGGGCCACAATAGATCGGGAGGAAAGATTGATTGTCAGATGAACTGTCTAAGCACCTGATTCGTCGTTATCAACCATCAGACGTGCAACCCGCACGCGAGTGCTCATCATGACCATTCAGAGACAGCTTATAGAGCGAAATTAAGGCTCATACCGACCGCTACGTCACCTACTTCTCACAACTGCACACTGTTGAGCGAGATTACACTGGTGAATGGCTCAATCAGGTTGGAATCATGTTAATTGGGTACGTATAATATTTATAGCCGATTCCGCTTCCAACTCTGCCCTGACAATAATCGAAGATGTGTCTGAAGACGCCCAGGCCAGCGTGCCGATCCTGTTTTCACTATTGCATGCCACACAGACCCATAAACAGGAGGTATTGTCTAAGTGCCATTTTTTTTGACAGGCGGAACTCTTTGGTCGTTCTTAGACTCCACTTGCAGCACACCGGTACATGGATACAAAAAATAACAGTAAAAATAGTTGTTCATACTGCAAAGTCTAAAACATCATCTATCAACATTTTTTGAGAATTATCTTCAAAATTTATTTTTGAAGAAAATACTGACAAAAATAATAATTTTAGCGAAAACCGCTAACGAATCGACCCGATACTCCGCTTTTTAAAATTATTTGAAATTTTTGACCCTAAACTTTAATGGCACCATTCTCCTAAGTTTCCTTTATATTATTGTTTGTCTTGATGTGTACTATCACTCCTTAAAGTTTTGCCACAGAGTTTAGATAAATCATGTACATATATATATATATATATATATATATATATATATATATATATATATATATATATATATATATATATATATATATGATAAATCCACAGCCTTTTATACGTCATTTGGGGTAGACTTCCTACCAGGACAACTCAACCCCTCTTCCGAATAAGTACTTTGACTTCTACTTCGCCCCACACATTGAAAACACGTGAACAAACAACTCATTTGCTGCTGTCTAACGAGCTGAAATAGGACTTATCTCTATTATGGCTTGGAGTACAGACTTTATTTTTGAACATTGGAATAAAATATGCTATAATAAACGGCTGCACATTACATTTCTTCTGTCAATCTTTACGAATTACTCTAATATATGATATATATATATATATATATATATATATATATATATATATTTATAATCATTTATGGATATAATCATTTTGAATATCCTACAAGATTGGATAAATAATTAATTTGAAAATATAAAATAGATTGATTCCTTAAGTGGTCTACATCAATACATATGGTTCTCTGATGACCTGAGAGGGGTCCATGTTAGGAAAGATAATTTAGGGATTCATTATTTGTAAATTGGAGTCAACGATAGTGTTTCTCATTAAACCAGTTCATGAATTTAATTTTAAAAGAAAGTTTAATCAAGTGGAAATCAGACTTATTTATTTAATAGAATTATTTACTAAATTTAATGAAGTTAATTTGTAGTTATAGGACAACAGCATAAATTTTATTAAAACAAGAACCTGCCAGAATTATGCTAAAGGTCATTGGACTTCGCAAATTTTCCCAGTTTCTTCTTGTAACATACACTCTACTAGGAAAAAGACGTTTTAATCTACGTGCTGTATTTAAATACCTTTTTTTTAGATTTTGAAACAAGGTTTGAGAATATTTTGACTATGGTAATACAACATTAGACAATGAATTCAAAAGGTCACAATGAAAAAAAAATCAGATTAGAAGTATTAGACACTAGGAACGGGCACACTAATGAATGTAAAGTTTAGTAACGGATGTGTGTGTGTCAGTAATTTTAGCTTTAAAAAGATATACCGGTTTTATATCTCAATTTATGGAAAAGATTGAGAAAGTTTTCAAGTGTTTTTTCGGATTGAGAAGTAGTTTCAGCGCGCTTGTCAATCCAAAATAAAAAAAAAAGAAAGAGAGAAGAAAAGACTTGGCACTATTGACCGATGAGAAATTTTAAGGTTAAACTTGAAGATATTGATACCAAATGTTGAAAAGCTTTTATTGCATCTCGAGATTCACCCTTCTTTTTGAAATTTTTTGTTTTCTTCTCAGTTATATTATGTAACATTCATTTTATGCATTAATTAAATTTTAATTTAATTTAAGTCTTACTTTAATTAATTAATATGTGTTTTCTTAAGTCTTAAACACTATATTTAACTGCAGTTAGAAATATAAATTCTTTATAGTAAGTAGCTCCATACCGGCTGGAATTTACAAATATTTAATATTAGATATAAGTAGGGGCCTATTCAAAACTAAAAAAACTGGCAAGGGGTCTATGAGGCAAAAAAAAAAGTTCGGGACATCTGATCTAGAGCAACAAACCAAAATATAAGTAAACATATGAAAAGTCAATCGAACTAAATGGAAAAATGTTATACTTTAGAGTTGTCATCGCGCATGTGGGAGATTGTGTTTGTTTGTTTGTTTGTGTGCGCGTGTAAAGAAGAGAAAATAGTTACGAGCTCACTTACTCTGCAGAATATCCCTGGAATATTAGATCTGCAGGTCTGAAATTCAGCAGGCATATTACTTTTCTTGATCCATTAAGGACGGGCTTTGTAAAAATTCACCACAAAAGCCGGTTGTGAAGACTTTTAATTCTTATAGACTTGAAATTTCTAAATTTCAATAAATTATAAATCTGCTTTTATATAGAGATCTGCTAAATCGAGTTTTTCTTCAAATCGTACAAATTTGCGTTTTTGAGTTATTAGACCTATAGACATGAAATATGACTTGCACGCTTTTGTTGTAGATTAGAAATTCGCTAAAAATTGTATTTGTAGAAATCATCTCCGAGTGTATGAGAGTTATATTAACGCCATACTATATTGCCTCATGAGGTCCATTGGTGAATCTCAATGAAGTTATGAGGAAGACATCTGAGCTGGTTTTCCTAAATACCACACCAACGGCCTGCTATTGAGTCTCAAATGGTTAAACGCACATCAGCATCTCTGCATGGCAAGATTTCAGTGGCAACAGGACTCGAATCATCGACAGAAATCGACTCAGAAGGAATGAAGGTGCTGAAGAGTAAAAAAATAAGTTTTCGTATTAGAAATTGAAATCCTGTCATTCTTTTAAATCCAGACACAAAATCTATATTTCAAAACATTTTCAAAGCCAAAATTTCAGAACTACTAACAAGGAAAAGTCACGACTAAGGAAGTTCATTTGGGGTCCAGACTTCGTGTAATGGTAGTACTCATTTAGGGTGCTCTACCCTCAATGTAATTCCGCTGAATGGCCATTCAATTCGGAGAAAAAAGCCTTCGAAATTCATGCTTAGCTTTTATACAATAAAATATCAATTTTCTCCAACAATTGTGTAGCTTGGTTGATATATCGTCTGCATACTATGCGTGAAGTCTGGGTTCGATTCATCGGTCATTTTTTTCATTTCATTTAATTGTTTTTAAAATTATATAAATTTATTCATAAAAGGATTATTAAATATTAAATGATATTTTATGTTATTATTTTGTATTTTATAAAGTAAAAAAATACTGTAACTATATATAAATATTTATATTAAATTTTTATATATAAATATATATTTTATATTAATAAATAATATGTATAATAAATATATAAAATAAATATTAAATTACTTTATACATAAAAATTAGTTACAACTAGTTTTATAATGCGAAATAAAATATATTATAAATAAAATATTATTTATAATATGAAATAATATTTATAAAGTATATTATTATTAAATATTAATTATTTTATAATTAATGAAATAAAATATGTTTTTCATATATTATTAATTTAATTATTTTATAATTTAATAAAGCATTTAATAAGTCCTTTTAAAATAAATTTTAAAATAAATTTAAAAAAAAATAAAAATTTTTATTTAAATATTTTTTTTAAAAAAAGATCAATAATAATTTCAATAATAGATACATTTAATAATAAATTAATAATCATTTCAATAATAGATTAAAAATTATATAAATGAATTATTAGTTTTAATAATAAAATAATAATTTTAATAATAATTCTTAATAATTATTTTAATTATTAATTAGTTTAAATAATAATTATTTTAAATAATTTTAAATAATAATTTAAATAATTTTAATCCATAATTATTTTAAATAATTTTAATTATTAATAATTTTAATTGATAATCATTTTAAATATTTTATTAATAATAATTTTAAGTAATTTTAATATTAAATAATTTAAATAATAAATTTATTTACTTGTTTTTACTTTATAAAATACAATATAACGACATAAAATATCATTTAATATTTAATAAACCTTACATGAATAAGTTTATTTAATTTAAAATATAATTAAATGAAATGAAAAAAAAATTGACCGATGAAATCGAACCCAGAGGTCGCGCATAGTATGAAAAAGATATATCAACCAAGCTACGAAATCGTTTGAGGAATTTGAAATCTAACTGTATAAAAGCTAAGCATGAATTTCGAAGGCTTTTTTCTCCGAATTGACTGGCCATTCGACGGAAATACATTGAGGGTTGAACATCCTAGAGAAGTACCACTATTTCACCAAGTCTCTACCCTAAATGAATTTCCTTAGCTGTGCCCTGTCCTTGTAAGATAAAAATAAGAACAATATATATATTCATACAATGAGAAATGAAACCTTCAGTGAAGCCTGCTTGGGAGGTGGGATAATTAAAGATAAATTGCGTTTATTTTAGTCTAAGTGAAATTCGCTACTACCGCTAACTTTGACGCAAGGAATGAAAGATTGAAAAAAAATCTTAACTTGTTTTCCAGAATTCTTTTATGAAAAAAAAAAATAGTAAAGTGAACACTATGTTCTCCTTTAAAAAATATACAATGTATAACTGTATTCAGTTTTCTTCAAAATTTCTGTACATGGAATGTAGAATTATTTTGAAAATTGAAATGTTTCATAACCTGAAATATTAGACTGTAATAACTTGATTCAGTTATTGATATTCTTTTTGACATTATAACACAAAGCGCATAAAAACAAAGCGGCTGAATATCTCAAGTATTCAAATATAAAAAAAAAAAAATTCAACAAAAAGCGAAACAAAATCTTAAAAAGACATAATAAACGTATGTGGTTTTAAATTTCAGATTTAATAGATTTTCTTTACTGATAGTAACATAAAACAATTCTTCCTCAGAAAATTTTAGACAATATAACGAGAAGGCAGCATTAGGCCATTGGGAAATCAATGAGAGTTTTCGAATGCTTAAGAGTGTTGTATGGTTCCCATATTTATTATATATATATATATATATATATATATATATATATATATATATATATATATATATATATATATATATATAGAAACACCAACATAAATTCTGTAAGACTACCTAAACTATATATATATATATATATATATATATATATATATGTTTAAATATTTCTCATACTATGTATATTTTTCTATTCATTGAACTTCCTCGTTCGGCAGAGAAGAATATCTACTGGAAGAGATATAACACATTTATTTTTACCAAACAATTCATATATTTGGCATTTACAAGACACGTAAAACTAAATATTAATTACAATTAAAATTTAATGTAAAATGTGTCCTTTTAAAAGGTAGTCCATGTCTTAATGTAATTAAAAACTTAATTTTATTTTTTCACTGGTTTATTTTTTTATCACATTAAAAAAATTAAAATTCCGTCTGCTGCAAACTCATTCATATTTAGCGAAAGCCCTAATAATTTTAGTGAAAAAATAATTTTCTTACAGTTTGTTACTTAAGTCAATATTAATAAGTCGTTTATGAACGTGACTATTCAGGTTTTATTTTCCTTCAGCTACTCACTGTTCACTGCATTGAAAAAGTTATTCCTGTCACCGGCAGTAAGTTCTTCGTAATTCCGTATTTTATTTATCTCTCTATATAAAAATGTTGTGTTGGTTTGTGTATGCGCGCATAACTCAAAAAGTTCTGCATGGATTAATCTGAAATATTGACACAACGTTGCATTTTTCTCTGGTCAGGATCTTATGTACTTTTTATTTCGAAATTCTCTCTAAATTTTTTAAAATTTAATTTTTAAGTGATTTTTTGGTGTTATGACGTCATATGATGTCACGATTCGCTCTGAACGCGAAAATTTAAACTTTACGCTTAGATTTTTCCAAATTATTGTATAACTCTTCTATGGTTATGTTTATACGTTGTCATATTTATCTATTTATTGCCCTTTGATACGTAATTGGGATTGTTTTTCGAATAAATCTTTTTTAAAAATTATCCTTTTAAGAACTCAAATTTTGTTTTGTAGGTTTGGCAACAGTTTGATAGCATTATGGCGGGATGTTTATGACTTTCATTAAAATCTACATCGTGTTTTTCTGTAATTTTAAGCTAAATTTATTTCTCTTAATTAAGCGAAAATGAAACTAACATAATTGACTTCTGTTCGTTACTTATTTTTCTACCAAATAGTTTCCGTCAACCATTTACCTGAAATAAACAGACATAGCCAAATGCCGCGACATAACATTCAATGTTTGGAAACAATAATTTTTCCCACTTGGAGATATTTTAATGTGACCAAATTAATCAACGGAGTTTTTAATAGGAATGTTTTTTTTCCTTTTTTAGACAACTTTTTAAACTTCATTTGATTCTTACGTATTATCGCAACAATCGCCAACTTTAATGATAACTCGCAAAGTTGGCCATTCCATTTTCGCAGATGTTGTACGTGCGGAATTGGCAATCGTGCTTCGTCTTATACAATATCGCTAATAGGTTGAGATAATACGTAAGTACCTTTCATTTAATGATAGTATTGAAATACAAATGTTAAAATTAAGATTTTCTGATTTTGAGTCATCAAAATATTGCACCTTATTTTGTTATTTACCTTTTTAAACAGATTCCATTAGTAATTTGTTAAAAAAAAATCCTGGAAATTATTATGGTTTGTTTTTGTACGGTACGTAGAGCCACTGCTGTATCAATGATGCAAGAGCTCCAACGAATGTTATTACAATTCCGCTTACATGGTGCTCATATCTGAAAAAGGGTCTCAAAGGAATTCGGATACAAGGCCCGCTCAGAGCTGTTTTGTAATTTCATGTTTTTCTTTAAACCTTCACTTTAACTGCAGTCAATCGTCTTGAGTACATAAAATTGTATTGCAGAAACTCGAACTTAGGTCATCATACTGGCCAAGCAAACGCAGTGCGAGGAATAAATGCTGATCAAATTAGAGTAAGCATCAGTGAATGAGCAAAACAGACAGAGGGCTCAAATACATGTTGAGGAAGCAGGTTGTCATAAGATTGTAATTAGTTTTTCAAATTTTACTTTCGCGTTGATAAAGATAGTTCAGCTCTTTTTATGTCAATTACTGTTCATATTGTATATCAATTTTCAATTTATTTTTAAGCACAGAATATTTACTTTGGATAATTTTTATATATAAAATACTAAATTTAATTCTGTACACTATGCATGTGTTTAGCGAGTAGTATACTGGTTAAAATCTTCCACCTACCGTAAAATCCGGCTTATAACGCGCACTTTGAACACAAAAAATAAGATCAAAATTTACAGGTGCGAGTTATACGCTGGGTATAAAAATGAGGGCTTTAAAAATTAAAAAATAAATGAGCATAAAAAGTTATACTTCTAAATATTTTGAAATACTATTTATTTAAAAGACATGACATTCTTATTGAACTTAAAAGGTGGTAGTTCTAAAGTATACTATTTTTGCAATTGCTTAGATAAACACGTTGAATAAATCGCTTCTAAACGTAACAGCATTGCATTTGTACATTTCAGGTTTCTTCGTAAAAAAGGGGTGCACATTATATAGCGAATATACCTAAAATTTAAAAATTGCAGCTTGAAAGTATGGGTGTGCGTTATATGCCGGACTTTACGGTATTTTATCTTTCTCCAATGAATCTAAATTAAATTAATATATAATTTTTATGGTACTTATATTTTTTTCTTTAGTCGGCCATTTACCTAAAATCAAAAGACATCGCCAAATACTGCAATATGCATTCAATAAGGGAAGAACATTCTAAGCCAGTTTGTGCACAATATTAATACTTTTTGCACTTGGTAGTGAATTTTCCACGAAATAGTTATTGTAGTTTTTAATAGTTGGGGCAATAACATTAGACTCACAAAATATCTATTTTGTGTAATTTCAAAATTTTATTTGGTGTTACTGTGAAATATAAATGGAAAAATTAAGTATTTTGTGTTTGTTTTGATATTTATGTATTATCGCAACCATATTGGACACATTAGCACTTAATTGCCAATTCACCGTGTATGATGCGAACAAAATCAGGGTTGGTATAATTGCAACAGTACCCAAGAACCTTTGTTTGCAACTTTTTTTGGTGATTTTATCAAAATGATAATTTGTTGTTAATAATTGGTTTTTGATAGCTTTTTATCATTTAAGTTTGTTATAGCTAGCTAGCTGTACCCAATCATGTTTTCCTGTGGCTCAGTCTGATGGAAAAGAAACAAAAGAGAAAGCACACATTTATAATATCTTTAACTGCTTGCACTTGAGGTATGATTTTTTTTATAAAAAAAATGTGGAAATATACATTAACAAAACTTTTCTAAACAGATTGATTTCATTTGTAATTTGTTAACAGAATACTCCCAAGTTATTATGGGTTTTTTTTTTGTCATGGTATGAATCTAAAATTATTTGCATTGTCTCCATAGAAGAGGTGCCAAGTTCGAAAACAAATTAAATGACTCTTCTTGAGGTGAAAGGATTAATTTTACAATGCTTATGAGTAGACATTTTGTGTTGCTTTATTGTTTGTATATATACAGAAATTGTCTGCTGTGCCTGCTTTAAAGCAGTAGTTGCCATTTTTCAACACTTCATGAACCACTTAATGTATAACTTTATAATTAGCGTTTCACTAATAGGATTGACCTCTATGTGGTGGAGCACTATAGCTATATTTAAGTCTTTATTTAATCTTCTATGCCCTGAAAATAAGCGGTAAAATCCTAGGAGAGCCCACACCCTTGGCGACAAACCAAAAAAGGCGCCAAGCCAGAACAAGATGGTGCCAAGCGAAAGCGACAATGGTGGCAAGGAAATATAGCGGGATAAGGTGGATGCATAATGAAAATATATGTAAGCAATACAGAAATTAAACATTTGAGATAAAAAAATATAAAAACAGCACTTTCTTACTGCTGGAGGGGACAGCGTAACAACAGATTTTAAAAAAGTCTTAAAGGTCTCATCGCTAAGCGAATGATCGTGTGAATGCCACCATATTTATTCTGCGAGGTAATGGTCGAACATACATTCGGCGTGGCTGGCACGATTTCGAAGAAAGCGTTTTATTGTCGACCATGTTACATCATACTGATCATTACATTTAGGACATTCATAACTCGAAGCAATCAATCCTTCCTTCATACACCATTCAATCAATTCTTTCTTACCTTTCGCAATCAACAAAGTAAAAAATTCTAAAGTAGATTCCCTCACACACGCAACCAGCCCGGAGACCAACAACAAAATGAAATTCGAAATGCGCACCCACAAAATACAAAAATGCTAGAAATAGTTAGGGTGTTCATATGTAGTGTTTAAAAGTAGGGTTACCAAGATGGCGCAATTATCGCCAACCAAAGTAATTCGCCCCAAGGGTGTGGGCTCTTCTAGGAGTGAACCAAATAAGCTTCATGAAAAGCAGCAATCAACAAACTGAAGTGTTTTGCCTACAATTTTCCAAAAAATGGTTGAGGTTACCAAAATCGCTAACCTCAGGAATTGTTTTTTTTGTTTAGTTATTTCAGTAACTAAAAGCTTTTAGTAAAGAATAATTCGTGTTCCGTAATATGTTGTTTTGTTCATCTTTTTTTAAACTTAATCTCTTCATAAAAGTATAAATAATTTCCCAATTTTTCTGCATACCATCCAAAATTTTTCACACATCACCAATTGGTGACTGCTGCTCTGCAACACACATCAGTAATTATGTATTAGCATGACTGTAACAAAATTGGTGCCATGTATATCGTACCTTAATATCTAAACATTAAAGATTCTAGCATTTTTTATGAAAAAAAGAAATGGAGGGAAAATGTTGCGATTTGCATGGCGGTAATTTGGCTGTGGTGATGCTAATATTTAAGTACACAGATAACAAATAATTGTCCATGTGAAAAGCTGTGTCTAGATATAAACCACTCTGTTTTTAAGATAGGCCCTTAACTTTGTTGATAACAATTGCTAATACTAATTGAATTGTGAATTGCAAAAATACTTCCATCATTATCAACACTTTGTCATAGTTTTCTGCTGCAAAATCCGTGTTTACATTGGAATTTTCCTGGCGTATTCGATTAAAAATACCTTCAGCCTCTCTTTGCGTTGAATTTCAGCTGTGTCAATTGATGCCCATTTAAAGTTAAATATTGCATTAGCATTTTTATTTTTCCTTTTCTTTTTGTTTCTGATTTTTCTTTTTTTTTCATGTTTTGAAATTTTATATGTTTTTGTTTTAATTTTCTTTTCAAGTGTAGTTTTAAGTTTTTAAGAAATTTTATATGCTTTGTTTGAATTGTTTTTCTTTTTAAGTGCAGTCAATTGGCTTCACTAGATAAAAATAATCCCTTGCGGGAAATCAAGCTTAGGTTGTCATACTTGCAAGGCAAAAGTACTACAATGAGTGTAATTGCACATCAAACTGAGAAAGAATGGATATCAGCAAACAAGAAAAGCAGACAAAGAATGTCACAAACACAGGCTGAGGGTGCAGCTGAGCAACATGCAGACAGACTTGAGGATGCACATTAGCGAGCACATCATTCGTGTTTTACAACATCAGAAAGATGTTAACCAGAAATAGCACATCTGCATCAAACATGATTTTGTGGTGAGCAATCACACAATAACAGTCAACTTGCATCCCGGTACAACCCAGTGGAAGATTCTAGGTTCAGGCAGCATGTTCTCATTTACATAATGATGGAAGTGTATCCTTATTGCGCAATGTTCTAGACTTTAAGGGAGAAACCAAAGGAATGTTTTGTACCACTGAAAAAATTAAACTGCCTCAACTCGGAGAACAGAGCCATTACAAATTTTACTTGCTAGATATACTGCGGAATCAAAACATTTCCTATATGACATCTGGAAATACAATTCATGTTTCCAAGTGACATTGTTTGATAAATATGCATTTGTGAACACACCTCTGATTTAATAAAAATATACATAAGCATTGTAAAACTAACCCAATTCCCTCAATGAATCCAGAGTGGAGCCATTTAAAAATTATCTTCAAACTTGAGGTCGCCACTTTAAAGACAATGTAAATAAATTTAGGTTCATAACATGACATAAGGACAAAAGTAAGCTGTAATAACTTCAAGCATTTGGTTAACAAATTATAAATATCAGTTTAGGAAAGTTTTTCGTATTTATATTTTACATTTTTTTTATAAAAGATCATACGTGCAATGCAAATTATTTAACATACTGAAAATATGTCCTTTGTGTCAAACATGACTGAGCCACAGCAACGCGTGGCAGGGTACAGCTAGTCTATATATATAATTATTATTTTATATAAAAATATAAAAACAAGTCTTTTAATTTTAAGAATTATATTACCGAAATACGCGTATTAATCTTTCTGTGTCCTTTTCATTTCCCCCATTGATTCTTATTTTATTTAATATGTCTCATCTTTCAAGAACATTCGGTTGTTCTACAAATTTCTTTCTTGTCCTGGCTATAGTTTTTCCATAGATTTTCTTCTTAAGCAAAGTTTGGCTAAAAAGTTTCGTTCAGTGTTTCTCAAACTTTCAATACTGTTGACCCAATTTTCAATCATATAATTTTTGTACAACAATAATGTATTTACTGCAATAAAATGCACTTTGACGCTAAAGCTACAATGCGATCTCAATTATAAACTGTATAAATATTAAATTTTGTATATGTTACTTTTAAGTAATATATATATGTTAAGATAATTACTTAAAATATATATTCGTTACTTATTTTATTATGTTATTTTTCCTTCTCTAATTTTTAAATTGCAACAGATCGCAAAATGATATATTTAGTTAACGATATATTTCCTTCAGCATCCATTTCTCAAAGTACAAATGTCATTAGAAAAAAGTCTTGTGTATGCTGCTCTCTATCATATCCATCACATTTGGCATTATGGGTACGTTTGCGTGAGTCTGGACAACCTATCGGACGTCTGCGCAAAACATGTAAAAATACTTTTCCTCGTACAATTCCAGTCAGTTTTGGTCGACTCGATACTTCTATATCTACCAAATCTACCTTGAATGCACATTTTTTAATTAGCACGTTTATTGTAATTCACGGTAATTAAGTATTTACGCAAATCAGAAATACTTTTTACTAATATTACAGAAATGTTATTTGCTGGCAAAGCTGCCATATTTGTTCAAGTAATTGTAGTTTTAATGAGTTTTCATGATCGAGTGAGTGAATATTAAAGTCGCGCTGTTTAACTACACGAGGGCTTTTAGAGGCGGACCTCGTAATTTTGAACAATGGTTGACAAGGACGATACTTGAGCTGGCTCTTTTAACTACCACACTCCTCCTACAAGAGGACGTTTGAGCTCTCGACAGATTTAACGTGCACCTCCCCCATACGCAACGGGTCTTTAGTGGTACTGGGCTCGAACTCGTGACACTTTTTCTTTCTTGTGACTTTTTGACAAGGCGAACTGAACCTTGTGGTACACTTATGGCTTCATATTTCAGTTGATGGAGTTCTTTAGGAAGCATTTGAAAATTTTCGTTTCGTTTCATGTTCATCGTGTTTCTCAATCATGAATAGTATTCATTCTTTTGCTTGATCAGTTTCAAATTCCTTCAATAGATATCACAGATGCCCCGCACCACCGCTCCCGGGTTAAAAATGTATTCAGAAAAAATACGGTTGTTCTAAAATGGATTATGACGATTTTCACTACGCTTTAAATGTTTGAGATTACTCTTAAAAATAAATCTTAGCCAAATAATCCTTCAAATCAATCAATTATTTTACAAATATCGTAAAACTCTTCATTATTTACAATTTTCCCTAAGCGAAAAACAAATACATAAAAGATGGGATGGAACTAATGTAGAAACCATACCAGTAAGTTTGAAGGTCAATCAAATGATCAGTACATGTATTATGCTGCCTGGCTGAAAAGTGATCCATGTCTTCATTTTCTTTCTACAACTAATGTGCAATATTTCAAAAATAATTACAGTGATGAAATGTTTATCTTCTTAGAATTTTTCTTAGGGTCTGGGTTTAGTTTTTCTTTTAACGAGTTATATTTTATGTTAAAAAAGAAAAATGCCATATTATAAACATAAATTATATCAGTGTTGTTGTGTATGTTTTTATTATGGAAAAAAGTACTTTGTTTCACTTCTTTCCGGTTATTTTTTTTTAAAAAAAATGTTTCAATTTTCGATATGCTCGCGCCCCCCTTATAGGGTTGTCATGCGTCCCAGGAGGGCGGTCCCCACACTTTGAGAAACACTGGATTAGTTGTAACTTATTAAACAATACAGGGTGTGCAAAAAAAAAACCCCACCCAAATACAGCACAGTCAGATTCCTCATTGGGAGTGCATACAAAATTCCCCTGTACCTGTACAATCCATAATTTTCGGGAAATGCAGTAAATGATGATGTATGCTGGTTCATGATGGAGCTCCGGCCAAATTCTGTGCTCGTGTGCATGAATGAGTGGATATAGCCTATTCCGGCCACTGGATCGAAAATATGTCAGCCTTTTCGATGGACGTCATGATAGTCAGATCTCACAAAGATAAATTTTTAATACCTATGGATCTATAATAAGGTATCCAACTACGTTGGTAACTGTGATTGTAAAAAAGCGCACAAATGGATAGTCTTTATGATATTTAATGTAACATAGATTAGAATACATGTATAAAAATGTTTTAAGGACATTATAACAAAACAGATTTTTTAAATACGTTTTGGCAAAAATTTAACTTAGATTAATCCTTTTTTTTTCAAAAGGTTCTCGTTTTATAGAAAAGTGATTCTAAAATAATAATATTTTGTTTATATAAAGTAAAGACTTCTCTCTCTCTCTCTCTCCAGAGAGTCTGGACTAGGAATTTTGAAAAAAACACACATTATTTTCAGAGTTACTACCAATTGAAACAATTATCGGTGTTTTTTTTTCTTAAATTTTATCCCCTCTGTTGTAGTAAAATATGGATAAATCCACTTCTAAGCTCAATATATTTCAAAAATTCTAGTTCAACCTCTGGACAGAGGTCTGAGCTGCTGTATATACAAGCATAATATTATTATTATTGTAGAAGTATTTTTCATAAAGGAGAATATTTTGAAAATTGGTCATTCTATGCTCATTTTTGTCAAAATATTGTACTGACATAACTTTTTATTGTAAAAATATTCTTAAGATAATTTTATATACATTTTATAATCTAAGTGAGACACTAAATATCATAAATATTAACCATTTATACGCTTTTACAAAGTCACGGTTCTGAACGTAATCGGATACCTTAAGAATTGTGTGTATCCAGATGTAGAGACTAGAAAAACGTACTTAGTGGCTCGCCTGCCTTCTGCTTGTGTTTCGGTGGACACCTGGCTTCTTCGACATATGCACTCTTCCATTCCAAGCCTGCCTTGATTCGCACGTAGGACACTTTGAGCATCTTCCTTTTTAAATATTAGGTGCACAACTTTGCTTTCGCGTTTTGCAATAGATGGCTGTAGCGGTAAGTGGTAGTCGAAATTAATAGATCGTAGATGTCATACAATAAGCTTAGGTATTTGTTAACATAACGCCATCGAAATGTTAGTCGATTTGGGTCTGCATCATAAAGTTATTCTCGATTAAATATGTCAGCTTACGAACCAAATTCTCGTCATTTGCGGAAGGTTTTAATTTTCTGCTTTAATATGAAGAAATCTGTGGCTGAGGCTCATCGATTGATTGAATATTAACGTCGCACTGTTCAGCTACACGAGGGCTTTTGGCGACGGACCACGTAATTTTGAACCATGGTCAAGTGACGTGGACGACACCTGAGCTGGCACCCCCCTCTCCTATCTACCACACCACACCAACGGGAGGACGTTTCAGCTCTCGACAGATTTAACGTGCATCGCTGCCCTACACGGCGGGTCTTTAGTGGTACTGGGATCGAACTCGTGACCAGGCAAGCCACGATCCGATACCTATACCACTCGGCTTCCGCGGCCACGAGGCTCATCGAATGCTCTCAAATACCTATGGTTAGGCCGGTATAAGTGAAAGAACGTGCCGAGAGTGGTTCCAACGCTTCAAGAACGGTGTTTTTGACGTCGATGACCAGCATTGCATTTGGTGGGACCAGCTCGGCGTAGTGTATTTTGAGTTTTTAAAACAGATTGAAACAGTCACAGGCGATCGTTATCGAACGCAATTATTGAATCAAAATGTATAATCAGTTTTTTACAATAAAGCCTCGAATTTCGGAAAAAAACGGTGGAAGCAAAGTTGTACACCTATAATATTTGACAATACTTCTGTTGCAGATTTTCCTACCCACCTATCCGGTATAATGGTTAGCGACGTAGACTGCTGTGCCGTAGAGCTTGAGTTTGAATCCCGGAGAAGGCATGGATGTGTGTAAATGTATAGCGCCTTTGTGGCATGGGGGTACTCTAAATAGCCGTCACACCACAAGTCCTCTTGTGAGGTTGGGAGAAGAGGAAGAGAGATAGGAGGTCCCTGAGCTCCTCCTGGGTGTTCTCCCTCAAAATTTGTGTGGAACCGAGCCAAATCGTACTGTCAACTGTATGGGTGTTCAAAGCAACGAATAACGATAGGTATAAAAATCTAGCACCTTGCTGCGGTGAATTTCGTGGGCCTTGATGTGATGTTACTGCCGATTTGACGGCATAAGTAGCAACAACACATTTTCCTGGAACTTGCTGGGACGTCGTACTCTGTTTGACCCATTTTACTCGTAAAATATGGAAAGTTAAGTTATAGTTTCTATGACATTATTTACGTACTCGCAACGAGGAATCTACCTGCTTTGACTTCTTGTACTATCTTTCAGATCGTTAGAATAAACTACAAGCATTATTTATACATTTTTGACTGTTTCGTTTCTACATTAATAAAATAATGTGATTTTTTCTAAAAGAGGGAAAACAAAAAGTAATTATAAATGCAATACGTTATTATAAATACAATACGATATAAATTTCCTATCTTCAAAGAAATATTTTGAAACATCTTACTTTCAACAATAACTAGTTACACTGATTTATTTTAATTTTTCCAAAGGTCGTAATCACATAAACAAAATCTATTTAAAATAGTTTATTAATCTCATTGAATTACTGATTCATTATTGAAATGCCAAAGTAGACGTGACACTATATTTATAGGTTATACACTTCATTCTCTTGAAACATTATCAAGTGACGAGGATACGACACTTAATTATATAGATATCTACTCACTAAACTTTCACATTACGTGAAATTAGGGACTTTACAATCTAAAATATTTAACGTGCTTCAACCCTTCTAAACGACTGGTATTCAGTGTCACCAGGGCCTTAACTAAGGACTTGACATAAAAAGTGGTAGTTAGGACTTCAACAGTTACCTCTCAACTATCTTGGTGACGATTTTTTAAAAAGTTAGACGAATATATATTATCTTTTAGCTGCAGTTCCAATAGAAATATATTTTTTTATTGAAACACGCCCAGAGATTTTAAAGACAGCTTGAATAAAAGTAGTGTCACCGATCAAAGTATAATGAATCAGATATTTATTTCTTCCTTTTTTGCTTACAGAAGTATTTTGTTTTTAACTCTTACGTCATTGAGTTTTTGTCTTTCAGATCTATTTCCAACGATGGGTTTTGAAAGAGTATATTAAAAAAAGCTTTTATTTTTTTTTCAAAAACGTGGTTTTAGTATAATTGTAGCTATTTAATTCCGTGCAAATAATGGAACCCATATATCACAAATAATGATAATAATATAAAATTAAGAATTAGTTAATCAAAAAATAATAATCACCAAAAAATAAAACTTTCTTAAGAATGCATATATAGATATATTTAAAAAATGTACAAAATGTTGTTGTTGTTTGATATCCCACTCGCCTTTAGCTTTAGAGAGCCTGAAACTGATACCATTTCACAACAAAAATGAATTCTTAGTTCTCGTGAAACATTGTATGCAAATTCCCATCATTCAGTCATACACTGACATTTATTTGTAAAAGAAACAATTATACTTTAGAACGCAATAAACGTGTTTGGGACATTTGAAACAGAGCAAAATCTAGAGTCCCTCAGTAACGTTAAGTGATAGATTGAAATGAACATGTTCAGAGAATTCCTAATGATCTAAGAATTAAAGTTATTTTACAAATGCTGTTTTTTTTTAAAATTAGTATCCAAAAGTTGATATACAAATGTCGCAATAAATGCAAATTTTATTTACGAGTACCCTTACTTACATTTATGATAGATATCTCATTTTAATATTATATTTACAGAATTTATAAAAAATATAAATAGACAAGGGGACTCTATAATTCTGCTGTAATTATTATCTATATGTTAAATTTGATTTTATCCATTTGTTTGATACGACTCCAGATGGCCATTCCGAATCATTTATATTAATATCTTTTCTATGTTCTGTTACTTATACACACTTAAGAGTTAATATATTATTCAAATTAAGATTATTTTGTAGTACATGCGTCTGCACCAAAAATTATTTATTCTTTCTTTATTATCTCAATACACTTATAGAATGGTAATCCATTGTACTCAACGTAGTTCCAATGCCACTTTTTTACGAATTTTTTAATTACAAACCAAGAAGTTTTCTTATTTTTTTTATGTTACAAATTTCTATTAGTGATGTGAAATGAACAGTGTACAGCTCCACAACTGCCTTACGTTTTTAAGTACTTAACACTTACTTAGACCAAATTTAAGTTTAATTAAAAATTATTTTTCCTGTTAGTTGGAGACTGAATTATCTCCTTTTAAGAGTTCGATAAGTTTTATATTAAAAACAATTGAAATGCGATATAGAAATAGAAATTTTCATTAGAAATAAATAGAGCATAAATATTTTGTGCTGTTTATCATGATTTATTCTTTCATTTTTTTTTATTTCCTTCCCGTGATTAGTTATTTGTTCAAAATTGTTCATAGCACACGTTAATAATAATTTTTAACGTGGATGTGTGTGTGATGAACATGAATGACGAGATATACAGATTAAGCTATTGATTAGTTATTAGCATT
Source organism: Trichonephila clavipes (assembly GCA_019973935.1). Classification (NCBI taxonomy): domain Eukaryota; kingdom Metazoa; phylum Arthropoda; class Arachnida; order Araneae; family Nephilidae; genus Trichonephila; species Trichonephila clavipes. The sequence goes on from BMAU01017720.1 coordinate 1,318,437, forward strand.
GCTTTCTGAAGCTATACGAGTGATATTGGCAAAAAATTTCGTAATTTTGTTTCTCACTCTGTTCAAGTGTACACCTGAGCTAGCACAAACTGTCGGTATTTGTACATTGCACTGAAGTGAGGATTTGTAACCTCAAACAGGTGTGAAGAGCACACTAATCTATATACATGACTGGCCATTTTTAGCACCGAGATCTGGAACATCACTCGACATATATAATGCCAATTATGACACACAAAGCCACTCGATCGGATGAGAGATGTATTTTATTGATGATGTGCGTTCTACATTTTAAAAAAAAATTAAAAAAATATATTGAAAATAGTTTGATTAAAATTAGTATATTTTCTCTCACGAAAAGATTATATATAAGGTTCTTTAAACCGCACTACATCTATGTGTAAAACAATGAGTTCTTTTTCACGGATACAATTTCTAAGCAATTTAAGAGTTTAAATCATATTTAAAATGATAGAGAAAAATTCGCTCTTATTTTCGATAAGAACATCACAACCTTGACTTTAGCCAAATTGTATTCATAGCATGACCTATCATTTAATTACTTTGTTCACAAAAATGAATAACTAATCTACAAAAATGTAAATATATTGATTTTGGTACAAAATGGAGATATATAGATGAATTTATTATATGGTGCCTTTTACATCGTAATGTGCTTCATTTAGCTTAAATATACGCTAATATATGAGAGATAACTATTTTACACGCAAGATACAAAGTTCCATATGTTCATATTTTTCATCAATCCTTTTGGATTGTTAAATTACACTGACTCTTAATTTTCCTTCGGAAATGTTGTGATGTTTTTGATAAAACTCATTAAATACTTTCGGAATTTTATTAATAAAAGAATCTGGTTTTAACACTACGTAAGGACGCCCACCTTGGGTGTCCTTCTCCTAGATTATCAGCGTGAGCTAGAGGTGTAGGAACAAATGAAGAACTAGAAGCTGTTATAATCTTAATATTACTTTATTAAAATCTTAACTTAAACCAATAACATATTAGATAATAAGATATGTCAGAGAATCTACAGTGACTAAACACACAATAATATATAATACCGAAATAATGCAACCCGGACCACTATCAATAACCAACTTGCCTAAGCTCAATTTCAATGTTTGCACAGATCCGAATATTTAAAATGGTAACTCCTACCTTAATGTCCAACGAAACGACAATCTATATGAGCCTAACTGAAGTTGCGGTTCACTGGCATTCAATGGTATGCACTTTGACTAAAGGCTCTTTGTCATGGATAATTTCTCTTGACTGGCACTTAACTTCTCGAAATAATCTTCACATTCTAAACACGAACTATCATAACACTCTCCAAATTCCACCGGCATTACTGTAAAACTTATGTTACTTAAAAGCTTCCGAATTTGCATATTTCCTTCACGTTTTACTTCTCGAGTTGGTTAGAAAAGAATTGTCATTTATTCTGGCCCCAAAGAACCCAAAAGGACATGTTAATGAAAAAACGCGTGAGCCCGTCACCACTAGAACATCCGGGAATTTGATTCCATTAAACGTCCTAGGTGTCATTGCGCCCACCGCGAAATAAAATATATAAAATAATTGTTTTAACCAAATAAATGCAAGACTACTACTCAGTAGGACTTAGTTTAAAAACATTTTAATATTTTTTATGTAATTATCATATATTTTGACCCTTTATATCATAAAAACTGACGTTGACACTATTTTTCGACTAGCTTGTTGGGCCACTGCTTTGTCGCAAAACATTTAGAGTCGCAAATCTTCCAGGAACGTAACTATTCTTTGTTTTGCAACATCCCTAGTGGCATACTTATCAGAAATTCCTGGAATATTATAAATTGCATTTGTTCTTCAGATTCTTCGAAGTTAATTTCACTCAATCTTATGTTTTCAAAGTAATCTTATTTAGGACAAGACAGCTCACCACCATCTGATTCATTCTCAGAAAGCTCTAGCAACAAGTTAACATTTTCATCAGGACTTAGACCTTTTCTCCGAGTCAACGTTTCAGGATGTCTATTCGGCACTAAAATTGCAAATCGAATGAAAAATTTTGAACAGCATATACGTAAAAACTATGTAACGAAACACATATATAATTGCTTCTCAAACTTCCGATACTTGCGACCCAATTTTCAGTCAATATTTTCATCACCCCCTTCCATACAATAGTAACGTATTGGATTTAAAAATAATATAATTTGACAAAAGCTACAAAAAGAATTTAATTATAAACAGTACACATCAAGAAAAGTATTAAATCGTGTACGTAGTTTTATGACATGCCCATAAAGCCACTGATAATTATTAAAAATGTTCTGAATTTCTTACTGTTAAATTAATTATAAAATACATTCTTTATTATATCAGTGCAAATGTGTATTTTATTTATGTCAAAAGGTATTTTGTGTTTTCCTTCCTTCAGTAAATTTATAATTTTTTTTAAATCTTTTGTTTTCGAATTTTTGATATATTGGCGCCCCTCACTCCCACAAAGGGTTATCATGTCCCCTGACTTAAGCACAGCAATTTTGGTATAATTGATTCGTTTCCACTGTGATCCCGGTGCTGCGGTAGCCGAGTGGTATAGGTATCGGATCCTGCCGTGCATGTCATGAGTCCGAGCTCAGTACCCTAAACACCCGCCGTGTAGGGCAGCGATAAACGTTAAATCTGTCGAGAGTTGAAACGTTCTCCTGTTGGTGTGGTGTGGTAGTTAGGAGAGGGGGTGCCAGCTCTGGTGTCGTCCACGTCATTTGACCATGGTTCAAAATTACGTGGCCCGTCGCCAAAAGCCCTCGAGTAGCTGAACAGTGCGACGTTAATATTCACTCACTCCACTGTGAACCTGATAACACTGTGTTCAAAGACAAATGAACGTATGAAAGGGCTTTGGGAAGTTTGTTTTACTAATGATATCTACTTAGTGAACAATATTTTGTTGAATGACAGCTATTTATAATGAAAAATTGCATTGGTGTCGATCTGACACCAGTGTACATTCTAGGTATATTTCATTGTAAAATCACTCCTGATTGATGTAGAACCACAAAACTCTTTCTGTGTAATCACCAGGTAAAATGATTAAAAGTCACGAAATATTTTAAAATTTCCTACAAAAATTCGTAAAGGAGAACAAAGTAAGCATGCTTTGGTGTCCAGTCTTCTCTGACAAATGTTCTAGTGTTAAAATATTGATTTTGAAACCATATCGTTCTCATACTGAAAGATGATTCACTATTGTATAGGTAATTCAATAATGACACATTCTGAGTACATGTACCTTGTTTTTGTATTCTGCTGAATTCATTGCGATCATATGTTTAGTTAATTATTAAATTTTTACTTCAGTGACTGACTTTTACATTGTTATTTTTACTATCAATCTCATTCTGGAACCAAGTGAAGGGCTACTTTTGTAAAGTTCTACTCACTTATTGTATTTTATATTATTCCCCCAATTCTTTAGAATTTTGGTCAGGGTTTCTCATTTGGGATAAGTTTGTTTATGCATCCTGTTTCGTATATCGATAAATTGTCTTGTTGGAGGATCGTTTCACGTCTCGAAACCTTTTGGGTGAACTCAGATCTCTAAAGTAAGTAAGTTAGACATTCGCTTCCTTATAAACTAAGAGAATGGAATGTTCTTGCTTCTATTTTTATATAAATTATAACATGATTGTCAAAGCAGGCCAAAAAATAATATCAGTCACAATACTCATGACTTTATTACATATTTTCAATTTCAGAGTAGGACTGTTTAGAGTAAATTTTAGAATTTCTTAAAATATTTTATATTTAGTTCATATTTTAGAAATCAAATTTAATGTAAAAAATCAGATGCTATCACATCACTATGCAGTCTCATTTTTTGGTAAAAACCATTTTTTTTGTTTTAAAACTTGATCAATGACTAGGTTCAGAAGAAAGAATAAAATTTTTTTCCTATTGGAATACAAACCATAAAAACTATTAGTGAGTGTATACAGAATTTCTTTTACGATCTTTTTCTAGACCTCATTATTCATTTTTCCAATTTTTCTACATTCCATAATAACATGGAAACGTTTTACTTTTTCAATTTGTTTTACTCTTAAGTCTTTCTTTTTTATATCCGTATTCACAAAATAAAATATCATGTTTCCCACCTCCAGTAATTTAGATGCATCGATTGAAACGTTTTCCCAATATATAAGATTTGTAGTTGTTGAAAATGCAGATATGGGAAAAAGCTCTAGACTAAGTATATTTTTAATCTTTGTCTGACTCGATATATATATATAACTAAAAATTTTTTACAAAAAATTATTTTCTAAAATCTAACAATATATGAAATGATGAAACATTTTTGCAATATTTTTGTTTAAACGAAAAACTATACGTTGAAAGTTGTAACATTAAATAAGTTTCTAAAGAATAGAACGTCTTTCATTTCCTTTGCACGCCACTGTAGATTTGTTAAGGCAGAATTACAAAATCTCGAATGCTATTTAGTCGGAAGATTTAAAAAATATCATAAACGCTATGAAAAAACCATGCTTTAAATTGAAGCATGCTTTAATCGAGGATATAGAGTCAAAACTTTTAGATTTCTGTTCAATTATTTTTGAAAGAATAAGAAAACTTTTTTTATTTTTTAAGAGTTTGAAAGATTTTTAATGCTTTAAGAATAACATTTGATTTTTATTTTTGTTTTACTTTAATTTATATTAATTATTAGAAACTTTAATACTCTTATTGCCTTATTTTTCTCTTTTTTTAAAAAAAAAGGTTATATCGTGATACTGTAATAAATTTATTACGCACTAACGCAACACTGCCAACTCCATTTGCCCCAGACAACCATTTGCTTCATTTCATGTAATGTCGGCAATTATTGCAAGCTCTCGCAGAGAAATATTGCAACTTTTGCCTGTACAGGAATTAATGAGTGAGAACAAAGGCTTCGTCTCAAACGAAGACTTATTAACAATTAGCGGAACAAAATAATTAACTTTCCAGGAAGCTGTAAGTACTGCAGTTTTATCAAAATCTGAGAGCTATGCAAAGGAAAAGTAATGAACTTCAGTAATGGACTCTGAAAAGGAAGTCCAAGAACGGTTTTTGCTAACGAAGGAACAAATGAATGATTACATTTTTAATATTTGAGCAATGAGTTGGACTAGTTGAATAATTTGTACAATGGGGTTGAACCACCTTCAGGTAGACAGATGTATCCCCTACTATTTTATGTGAATGAAAATTAAGTAATATAATTTTGTATCAGACTCAGGAGAGATAAAGATTGTGTGCGGTTTCAATAAATTTGGCTTTATGTGAATCACTTACTTATAAGTCCTCGGTAAGGCATGCTCAAAAGGCTATAAGAATTTGCATTTTTTTCTGTCTTTTTTAACAACTAACTAAAGTATCCGATCTACACATGAATTAAGTTTTAAAAAATTATAATAAAATTCAGCTACTATAGAAAGCATGACATTTTTAAGAGAATAAAACCAGTGCGATATAGTGTATTGAAACATTTCAAATAAACTTTTTTAAGTGTTCACATTTTAAATCATTTTAATCGAACTGAAATTTGTCTTCACAGTAAGTTAGCTTTGGCAGAAACACCTTTTTGATTCTAAGATAGAGAATTAACAAGCTAAAAAATCAATATAGATAAGCGAATGGAAATATAAATAAACATTATAGCAGAAATATAATTTTATTAGCAATTTCTGCAGTGGAAAAAATAACCTGTATTATAAAAGCCATAAGAAATATTTCCTTCATTATGAGATAAAACATTTCACAAAATACTATCGCTAAGAACATAGGAAGCTTTCAGCTAAGAGAAAAAAATAACTAGCGTGGACTAAAATAAAAGAACTATCTAAAACAGATAAAATAGGTCTAAGTTGAATTAATCTATAAACAACAGAACTGAAAAAACAGGAATAAAACTTGCTCTAGAACTAAAATTAATTTTAAGTTGTGTTGTTATCAAAAACCAATCAAATTGTTTGGAGGATTAAATAGCACCAACTGCTTATAATTATGAGGGATACAATTGATAAAATAGAAAACCTCAACGTTTTGCTCACATTTAATTATTTTAATAGAAACAATGCATCAGAATTTAATTAGACTTTTTTATTTTGGAAAATTCACTGAAAGTACATAAGTATAGTTTTAAAATGCTTCTCTTAATGCATTTCATAATCCAGCAAATTTAAATTTTCATGGGTCAAAGCCTTCACTTTTAAGAAATTAGAAAATTTAATAAACTTGTCATTCTTAATTTAAATAATCATTACACATATGATCCCAATAATAAAATCTTACGTTAATAACCATATCTGAATCAAGAACAAAGAAATGAAAGGAGGTGACGTATTTGAACTTTTATTACATTTCGTTTAATATTCACACACTCAGGGCGTTTCAATGCTACATTCTGTTTCAACATTTTTATCACCAACAAGTTCAATCAAATGTTAACAATTCAAAAATATTAGACACTAGATTTTATATATTAATATTAAAAATTCATATGGAGTCACTTTAGTTATTACAATTCAAACATTTTTTTTTTTATTTCAGCATTTAAATTTATTTTAAAATAAACACGTTAAAATAATATTATTATAAATTTAAGTACTTTAAAATCACAATGTTAAATACAAAATTAAGCAAATGTAATTTCATTTGTAAATCTTAATGCTACGATATTTGACCGGGCAGCTTGACTCAACTCAGCAAAGTTTCAAAAATAGCGTCAAAACCCTTCATACCCAGATAACCCGTTAGGAATCAATAAAAAATACATAAATTACTGTACCTGTATAATTCATTGTTTACAAGAAAAGAGGAAAGCCAAAGCAGACCTGTAAAAGGAAAAACACCGTTTTCGACAAACTATAACAGTATTTGCAAATATTTAAAAATATATTTTAAGGGCCCACTGAGAATACCGATCCAGGCTTAAGCACATCTTGAAACTGATGAGTGTACAAATCACAGCAGCACGATATCCACGGAAATATAAGGAACATGCGGACGAGCAAATAATTTCGTTTGTGTAGCATTACATTTCAATAAATCAAACCATTAAGGTATCCGACTAAGTTCGGAGCATTGCTTTTAAAAAAGCGCATAAATGGATAATTTTCATGATATTTAGTGTCACTTAGACACGCGTACAATTGTTTTAAGGACATTTTGACAAAAAAGTATTTAAATACAATATTTCGGCAAAAAATTAACTTAGAATAACCTTTTTTCAAAATGTTCTCCTTTTGTAAAAAATGCTTCTATTATAATAATATTTTGCCTGTATATAGCCCTGACCTCTGTAGAGAGGCTTAGGTATGATTTTTGAAAAAGTCACATTTTCAGAGTTACCTCCAATTGAAATAAATATAGGCGTTTTTTTCTTAAAATTGCACTTCTCTGTTATCGTAAAACATGAATATATAAACCCACTTCTAAGTTATATAATTCAAAAATTTCTGTTGAGCTTATGTACAGAGATCTGAGCTATATACAGGCAAAATATTATTATAATTGAAGCATTTTTCACAAAACGAGAATATTTTGAACATGGGTCATTCTATGTTAATTTTTTGTCAAAATACTGTACTTAAATAATTTTTCATTGCAATACTATTTTTAAAACAATTTTATATACATTTTCTAATCGAAGTGACACTAAATATAAATATTATCCATTCATACGCTTTTGCAAAATCACTGTTCCGAACGTAGTCGAATACATTAAGATTGGTTCATGGGGGAAAGAAAGCCAAATGTCGGAGATCTGGCGATCATGGGGTCAATATAACTGGAGCTCTGCGTGTGTTTCATTTGAGGGAGTATGCTATACTCAGCTAATCACGGACAGGAGCCCATAAAGGCGCACCCCCCTTCGAACCAGTATGAAGTATCTCGGAAAATGATTTTTTAATCATCACTTTCCGTATTTTTCTCCTAAGCTATGGACCAAACAAGTATAGTTCTTAGGGCACTTTGTGCACTCTCAAATATGAATCTGGGCTGCACAATGTTTCGGCATTATTTCTTGACAATCGAACCGAGAAATATTTCGAAATGCGACCCATGTATTTGCAGTTCATATTTTTGACTATTTTTGAATTACAGACGATAGTTTCAACAGCACTTTCAGTAATTTTTGAAATTTTTCTGAAGTTGTGACTAGCTCACGCGTCTTTTCATTAACATGTCTTTTGCGGTCTTTGGGGCCAGAATTAATGGCAACTCTTTTCAAACCAAATCCAAAAAGTGAAGCGTGAAGAAAAAATGCAAATTAGGAAGCTTTTAAATATCAGAAGTTAGAGTAAGATGTGTGGCAATTTGGGAAATGTAAAGATAATCCGTGGTTCAAACGTGAAGAGGTTTTGGAAACGTTAAGTGACAGCAAACTGAAGTTATACGTGATAGAAATCCCTTAAGCAATGTAAAAACCCTTGCACTCCAGTAAATACCCAACTTCATCTAGGATTATTGGGATCGCTACTTCGGATTACATTAAAGGTAGGAGTGACTATATAAAATTCGGACCTGTGATGTTCTAGGAATATAGCTTAGGCGAGTTAGAGTATAATAATGGTTATGTTATTTCTGTATTATATACATTGTGTGTTTAGCCACCGTAGGTTCTCTCACATATATTATTATTATCTAATTTGTTAGACGTTTAAGTTTAAGATCTTAATAAAGTCATATTAAGATCATGTATGCTTCTAGTTACGTTATTCCTACACCTCTAGCTCACGCTGATAATCAAGGAGAAGGGCCCCCGAGGGGGCGCCTTTAAAAAGCAAATTCAAGATATTTGAGCAATATTTCTTCAAGTCTCAATTTTTTCGAGTCAAGAACATAATCTCCTTCACAAGTACGGAAAACAAATCAAATGGACGTTTGTAGAATCACTGTTTGCTTGATGTTAATATCATAGTTGCTTAGTATATTTTTAAAGCAGTGGAGGACGATATGTTGATTACAAATCTAAATGCATTTATGACGATTCTGTACTACAAATCACACTAAAAAATCAAGCTAAAAAGCATCAGCAAAGACATTCAAGTCAGTCTTGAGACAACCAAAGTGTCTTATCTCAATCCAAAGTGAATATATTACTTACTTATATTAAGCACGTTCAAATGATGTTTTTCACTAAATTAATCCTCAACAAGTGCTCACTTATTCGTCGCTTCCGACAGCAAATGCTCTTCTACGTCATCTCGCAACAAAATTTGACTACGTAGCGCAATTAAATAATAAGGTTGTCCTAACTGTCTCTAAAGTAAATAAAAATAATTATCACACAAATTTCTGGCGGGTTTTCAGGAACAAAGAAAATTATATTTAAATGAAACATCACCACTCAGTAAAATTGAAAACTTTACTTAAATTTTCTCTTTTAAAATATTTTAATGTAAATAGTTTTATACCTGCCCAATCTAACCAATTTCTATTTAGAAAGTGCTAAAGGAAATACAATCGAATATAACAGAAAGAAGCTCTAAATCTACAATATCATTAACAAGGTCCCATGCATAAAGAAGCAATTGAAAACACTCAAATCAAAGAACAATAAATCAAGTTTGAATGCATAGCAAGAGCTTGTAAAATAAAGCCGATTAGTAGTGATATAATAAATGTCAGTATAAGTTAACTAAAACAGTTATTATAAATTAATATTATGATGTAAAATGTCTATTAATATATAGGAATTATATTAAGAATCGCACTACAAATTAAAATGCGATTATAGGGGAGACCGGGGCAAGATGACGATGTTAACAGATTTTGTTGTTTATTAATTTATTTTTAAAAATAAAACAACTGTTTTTACATGAAATGTTAGAGTAGTCATTTGTAGTATTAAATACATTACCATTTAATTTTTCAAATAAAAGAAAACAAAAGATAATTTTGTTTTTTCAGAACCTTAACAAATTGTCATCTTGCCCCAGTACTGGGGGACAAGATGACAGCACTGAGAAAGGATGACCAGATTCTATCTTTTGAATATGTTACATGGTTTAACAAATGATAACTGTGTTTTTAAATCTAACAAATTATCAAACAAAACATAATGCATTTTAACGTAATTTTGAAGTGTTTAGTTGTGCAGCTAACAATAGTCACAAATAAAAATGCTGTTTTCATAATTGGAACATTCCTCATGCCACCACTCTTGACATTCACAACACTTGATCCATTATTCTGTTGGAGGGACACACTATTCCTCTTCACAAGCAGGTCATGTTATAACAACGTCCTTTGAAGTTGATGCAACTGACTTTTTGGCTTGGATTTTATAGAGGCCTACTGGAACTTAGTTTGAGTTTTTTTACTCCGTTTTTATGTTCATGCGCTTCTCTTCTTTGTTTTTTTAAAGTTTCTTGTTGTGCTTTTCAATTTGTTCTAACATTTCTTTGATGGATGTGCCTGTAAGAATGTTTGAGTTTTTTTTGCTTTTTCCTTTTTTCTCACATTATGTTGTTTAAGGCAATGGTTTGAAATAAAAAAAAAACACTAACATGCTTCTTTACTGCATCGTAGTCAGCATTTGCCATTTCTGGTGGATTTATATGTTGGTTTTCTATTACTAGAGCATTAGCACTATTATTCTCAGTGTTTCATCGCCAACAATGTCATTGTCAGTAGCTTTTGAAACAGCAAAGGCACGTTCGTTAAACACAAGAGGATTATAAATCTCCATCACACATTTTTTAAACCCTGTAACGGCATTTCCAACTGTAGCTGCTCTGAAGTAAGCGGTGATCAAATGTTCACTAATATTTTTGTCTATGATAGTTTGTCCTGAATGAGTGAACATAAAGTTGTTAGCGGATGGCAAAGATGCCTCCCTCTGGTTCCCTCCTTTCGAATGACACATTCCCCGATTGGATGTTCCCCTTAGCCCCAGAAGGGGAGAGAGAGAGAAACTCAAGGTCTAGTGGACAAAAAAACACAGGCAAATTAGTGTTACATGATTTAATAGAATAGACAACATAGTTAGTTTAATAAATTCCGAAACACGGGGCAAGATGACGAGCTCGCCATCTTGCCCCGTACTGCCTATTTAAAAATATTCATTTCCATTTCCAAGAAGGAGAAGTCGATTATTTGACATTTATTCGTGGTAATATAATATAATATATATATATATATATATATATAATATATATATATATATATATATATATATATATATATATATATATATATATATATATATATAGTATTTAAGCTAAGTTACTCCTAAATATTAAAGATAAATGACATATATTGCCTGTATATCTAGCATAGCTTATTTACACATGCATAAAATTTATATCGGGCAGCAGTAAACAATCAAAGCTTCACAACTAATACAAAAATGGCAATTTCAGCTTCTCTATAGTACTTTTTAACAAACGGCCAATAGGAGAGCCAATAGTGTTCGGTTGATCCAGTTACCTAGCGGAAAACGGAAAAATTAAGACATTCGTTATCTTACACCATTTTTCATCTTGTCCCGGTCTCCGCTAATAAATTACGTATGTATACATATAAGTAATGCACTGTTTGAAGGTTAAAATATGAAACGAATAAAAACTAGTAAATGTCATTAATTCGAGTTTCGTAAAATATATATATATATATATATATATATATATATATATATATATATATATACATTTAATGATTTTTTTTCTTCTATCAGCTACGCTATACATTCAAAAGGAATATAAATATAACTTTTTAAAAATAAGTTTAAATACTATAGCTTTTTATTTTATTTAAGTATCATAACGTTGAAATATTTTAAAAGATTGTTATAAAATATTTTAGTTAAATTTTGAAGCTCAAATAGCAATAAATATAAAACAAAAGATATTCGATGAAAGATTCTGTATTTTTTGCAAAATAATCTCATTTTTTTTTCCTTCTTTGTAAAATAAAATATATTAAATTCTTATTTTATTTACCTAAAATGAAACTTTAAAAATAATCCTTTATAAATTTCTTCATTTCAGAAATAGGAATAAAATTAGAACCAAGTTGTGCAAAATTGAAGCGTTTAAGTAAAACAAAACGATATTCAAACTACAGAAAACAGTATTCCATGTGTATTTTCTCTTTTAGTTTTTCTTAAAGAAGAAAACAATATTAACATCTCAGCTTTAAAAAGTTTTTATTTCCTAGAGATTGGGACAGGCGAGTGAAGTTGAATGCATTTTTTGTCGTAAATAAATTAAATTATTTTCTAAATTACTCTAAGTTCTTTTTTACCGTTCCACTATTCTAAGGCAATTTTTTAGTTGAGCTGCCTGAGTTGTGAATTTGATTTTCAAACTCTTAAGATTATTAAGTTACTTAGGAAAAGAAATTTGTTTTATTTCGTTACTTTTTATTTTAACGCTAATTTTTATACAACTACAAGTAAACAAATCTTGAATGTAATAAATTGTAAAAAGAAATGAAAAAAATCGGGAATATATATATATATAGCTGCACATATGTATTTGAAGTACTTTTTCCATCATGTACAGTACACAACATAAAGTACGATAACTTTATTATTTATCTTCTCTTTGTTTCTTCCCCCATTCCTTTAATTTTCTTTCTTTTTTTACTATTTGCACAGCAGTATACTTTTAAGGTAAAATATAATTTATTTAAGATATTAATTAAACATATATATTTTTGAATCAAAATGTTAGAAGAATAAAGTGAATTTTAGTTGTATTTGTGTCCGGTCATTTTTAAGATGAACTCTTTAATTGAAAATCTCTCTCTGGTGATGCTGTTTCTTTTTCAACTTGATTGGAAGAAACATCTTGATTTGGTCCATGAACCCGTGTGTTTTTAAGGTATCCAAACACGTTGAAAATGACCAAATTCACTCAAGACAGATATTTTTGTTGTATATTGTATTGAATAGAATTATCTTTTGGCTTTACGAAACATACTTTGTTTTATTTCTACACTACCTAAATGCCAAGTTACAATAAGTTTTTAAAAAGTTAGAAAAACCGGAAGCAGGTCTTTGATCTACCAAAAACGGCCATTTAATTTGCTGAAAATCTATCATGGCGAGTCTGATAACTGAAAATGTTTCGAATGTATTTCTATAAAACTACTTGAACCTTATATTTATGTTATTTTCTAGAGATGTACTAAATTTTTCTCATTCTATGAATATTTTTTGAGTTATGTCTTTTTTTTTAAATAAAGGTCTCAAAGAAATAATTCTAGTCAAAAAAATAGTATCAATCAGCTCAAAAGTTTTCAAATTTTAATAAAACATTGAAATTTTAGTACATTCTCTAGATAAATACATTTAATTTATTTTTAGTAATACTTTTACCGATATATGTGCATTATACTTTTCTCTCTAACTCCTTTGAAGTTTTTCAACAATATTGCTAAAATTTCAATTATAATTGTAATTTTTGTAAAATTCAAGTAATTTATTTTAAATATTGTTAGTTAAATAGCAGTCTTTATGGTTAAAGAGTCCTAAAAGATTATTTATAAGATATATTTTTGTCTAAAAGAGTCCTAAAAAGTATTGTTAAAGAGTACTAAAAGATATTTATTTTGTTAAACAGTACTCCAAACGTGTGTGTGTTCTGATACCTTAAACAATGAAATGCTACAGCAGGACTTGAGATCAGCAGGCTCTTATGGCAACCAAGATGTGGGCACTAGCGGGAGGAGTCACACTGTGATTCGGATAAGGAGGAGTAAACTTTCAGATCCACTACATGCCTTTGAGCTGTAGTATGTCCACTGTAAAGCCTAGCAATGATCAATTCATCTCGCATACTACTTGTCCAAACCAAAGCATTACCAGGGAGGTTTCCTTGATACTATTCATGCACAGGAGCCTGCCTCCAACATAAATTGATATTGTGTATGACAATGTAAGTGATATTTGAAAAAGTAAGGCAACCACAATGTGTAGAATCCTTATGGCTCCCTCACGTGTCATACCATCTGCAATATTATTCCAGTAGACATTCATTTGTGACGGTAAACACTGAAAAAATATCTTAAAACGATATTTTAAAGCTAGACAATACTCGATGTTGTTCTGTCACCATGCTTCCACCATTCAGACTGATGCTGAATAGAGCTTCGGCTATCACTCAATATATATCCAGATATCTGTACTGACACTCTCATTAATTATAAAATTTTTCCTCTATCTAATTGTATGCAACTATCTTAATACTTAAACTAATAATATAAATAAAAAAGAAACGAGCCTTACAGTAGTCGCAAATGATGTGTAACATCTCACATGTTATCTTGGTAAATACGTAATAGTAACTTAAATCCTGAAAAAAATCAATCGGATATGATTCGAAATAATTTTTTATCGAATAATTATATCTTGAATGAAAATTTTATTTAATTAACACGAGAAGTAAAAAAATCAAATTTTTATCAAAAATAATTATTCTTGTTCAATTTGTAGAAACGTGGAGATAATAGACTTATGTTAATTAAAATAGTTTTCTTAAATTATGCCCACCAACGTCCTCTCGGAGATAAGGCGTCTTGCAGTCCAATATAAAACATATGTCGTTCTAGCAGGAAGGATAACTCCACAGTTGTCTTGCGAGACAACATGAAGTAGAGCGGGGCAATCGATATAGATGCTCCCCAGTCATTGGCACTGAACTTCAGAGAGGGCAGAGCAGTGAATCAGCTAGGACGATCTTAAACAGATGGGCTTGCAGGTAATCATGTCCGGTGATGATTCTGAAACATGCCACACCCTCCAACCTAGATAGGGCAGAAAGCTGAGCACGTCTTTGGCCATCGAGCAGACAAGACCAAGGTTTGCCAACAGCCAAGTCTATAAGAGTGGAAATTCTCTTCTGTCGCAATTTGTCCCTGAGAAGTCGCTTGGCGTTTCGAAAAGGCATCGGAAGGCAAGGTGGATGCAACTTTGAAGCCTGGGCTAGGGGAAGCAAGTTGAAGCAAGGGGTTAATGTAGCAGCCCTACTCGTTGGTGCACCCTGGGAAACGCTAATTCTGCTACAGCTTTCGTCGTTTTCTTGCAAGTCTAATTAAAATATGACACATATAATTTCAAAGTATTTAAAAACCGTTGACTAACAACATCAATAACAGTACCAATGTTTTTTGTCGAAACATTTCGATTTGTGTTCATTTTGAGCTTGAGTTCATCTTTCAAAAAAGCTATGAACGGCTCAGCTTATGGCAAACTGAAGTTACCGTTAAAATTACCATTTAAAATCAGGGGAAGCGATTGATGTTTTTTTAAAAGAGCAGAGCTATTTTTGGTTTATGATAAGAGTACAAATTGCAGGAAGTCTTTAAGTTTTTTAACTGTTTGATTCGGAGAAATGTATACGACCACCAAAATCACATTCATTTTCAAATAAGCGTTCTGCCACACATATGTCCACAATATCATGACTAACAATAACCAGTCCTATTGATCGACGGTAAGTTCATGAGAAGTCACTCATGATTGATTTAACATTAACGTCGCACTGTTCAGCTACACGAGGGCTTTTGGCGACGGACCACGTAATTTTGAACCATGGTCAAGTGACGTGGACGACACCTGAGCTGGCACCCCCTCTCCTAACTACCACACCACACCAACGGGAGGACGTTTCAGCTCTCGTCAGATTTAACGTGCATCGCTGCCCTACACGGCGGGTCTTTAGTGGTACTGGGATCGAACTCGTGACCAGGCAAGCCACGATCCGATACCTATACCACTCGGCTACCGCGGCCACCATGAGAAGTCACAACGTTTGAGTTGTTGTGTTTGCGATAAATTACAACACCAGCTGTTCTGTGGCTCGGTCGTTTAAATTGTGCTCATCAATCGAAGGTAGGTATCGAAACATGTTCAATATTATTTAACCACGTCTCTGCTAACATCAATAACGCACAATTTTATAAAATAACGTCATCGAAGTCTGTTTGGTGAGCCCTCAGACTTTGAGAATTGAGTGTAAGGATCGAAAGTTTATCCTGGGTGAAGTATAATAAGACTTGCTGGTATGGATGAACTGGTGGTTTGGT
This sequence comes from Trichonephila clavipes, assembly GCA_019973935.1. Lineage (NCBI taxonomy): Eukaryota > Metazoa > Arthropoda > Arachnida > Araneae > Nephilidae > Trichonephila > Trichonephila clavipes. The sequence continues at coordinate 1,334,538 of BMAU01017720.1, forward strand.
GGCGATTAGAGTTGAACCTCGATGCTAGGGTAGCGAAATAATCACCACGTGCGCTCATTGGTCAAATAAAATAGCCTGACTTCCTGTTACACATTTCCATTCATTTTCACGAACTCACTCCTATAAATATCCAGCGACCGAGAGGAAATATGTCACACATCAAACATAAAGAAGCTGTTAACATTATAATGTATAAAATTAGTTTATTTTTTTCAATTGATTGAGAAAAATAGAACAACATACATTACCTTCAATTTTTTAAAGAAAAATTTGATTGTGTAGCAAATTAAAAGAAGATAACATTAAGTATAATAAGATAAACTATTAATATCAATCTTTCAAATCGGATCAATTTGTATTCAGTTGCTAATGTCATTAAAATTTACTTACTGACATCACCAAAGAAGATACAGTATAGCTGTCTGTTAAAAATACTTTTCAGCCATGAATATACGGCGATAGATCAAAGAAAGCATCTCAATAAACTTATTTCTCTCCTTGGTATAACTTTGTAACTTTGTAAGACCTTTCCGATTTATATAGGTATCAGTATCTATTGGCTTACACGAAGGTCATTTATGTAATTGCTATTGAAGTTCATGATATACTTCTATAAAGTTCTAAAGATCAACTTCTCAATTTATGCATATTAATAGATATTAAAGAAAAATAAAGAAAATAAGGCTAAAATAGTTCTAGACAAATAATATATTGATTGCAATGTCCTCCTTCTTTGGAATTTATTTACAGGTAAGCTCTCTTTCTCCGCTTTTGTCAAAATAGAGTTTATCTTACAAATACAATTGCAATGAGAATGTAGATCACACAAGCACATAACCAACTGCGGGGAATTTGTGTGTTTCTCAAAAGAATTCTGTTTCTTAATCAACTACAGAAATAGTAGGTATCATTACACATCTAAGTATTAAAGAGCTATTTTCCGCAAATCGAATGTATTTTAAAAAACTCCCTTCATTCTTATATATCTTTATTTTCTTTTGCTCTAAAATGTCAGTATGTTTTGAAATTGCAAACACAATTATTTTAGATATAATTACTATGGTTATAAGGCACGTGCCCTTAAAGGCAAAATCAGATTTATTTCTTGGTTACTAAAAATATAAGAAAGGCTTCTTATCTATCTTCTTAGATTATTTTCTAGCTATTAATTTGACTTTATATCCTAATAATTCGATTTGTATTGCGGAGGATGTCTAAGATGGATATGAGTCTCTATGTTATTAAATTTAATTTTGCGGAATAATGAAGACTGGATCATACACACACGGTACTCAGTTAAATTCCAGTGTCCTCATATGGTATATCTTAAATTTTAGTGTAAGAATTAACTGCAGCGCATTCACCTATAGCTTAACGAGGTTTTAAGTTTCGATTGTTTGTTAATATCCTTTGTGTCTCATTAGACTGATTTTAATTCAAACTAGATAATGATTAAAATGATGTCATTTTAATGGTTTTTTTAACCAACGAGAGAACTATGGTTGTTGTTATAATGGATACAATTAAGATACTTAAATCTATAATTTATATATACATGAAAATTAGGAATTTGATTTCGATATTAGATGTATTTTTATTAAACGCGAGAGCTTAGGATTTAGGACTTAAGTTATGGATATGTATTAAAAAGATTCATAATTAGATTTTAAGCTAAATTGATACTAAAGTACTCCAGCGATAACGCTTTATATTCAATCTATTTCAAAGAAGAAAATTTGTTTCTTAGATTATCTGATATTTTCCTCTGGTATATTTTTATACGCAAATATTTTAATGTAGACTTAATTAGTTGTAATTTATCGTTTTTAAAACTTGCGACATGTTTTTAATATGTACACAAAACGATTATTATATATATAAGTATATATGATATATATATATATATATATGAAAAAACAGTGTGTTTCAAATTTAAAGAATAGTGTGTTTAACTTCAATTATAAGAAAATGTTGAATAAAAATTCGTTATTTTTTTTTAAATTCACTCAGTCATATCACATTTATAATGTTTTTCCCCTTTCATTCAAAAATCTTTCGTATCAAGTTTCGGCTTTGTAAGAAAACTAGCCAAGTGCTTGAATTCATTTCAAAGGATAAAGAATAAGAAATATATTTTGCTACCATATACTACAAAAATTGAAGTTTATTTCAATGTATATTTATATTCAAATAATTTATCCTCAATATTTTATGCCTGAGCCACTCGAATAACACGTTAGAAATCTTTTAAATTCCAGTTTCAATTACATATAATTTTTTTTTATAAACAATTACAAAGTTTATGGAATAAAATGAAACTTTTTTACTGTAAAGTATACCAATATTCTAAATTTAAACAGACATAAAGACATACAAAATTATTTTATTCTGATTAAACTCCCTAAATAACATTTACTTAAAAAGTATGTAGATTTAAAATGCAATTAAAGAAGAAAATTCAAAAAGAATAAAGACAAAAGTTACTGAGAATAAAATAAACACTAAATGTGTTAAATAAGAAGCGCTCTAAGGAGTCACAGGGGTGTTAAATTTCTCTAGGGGTCAGAAAATCTAAACAATTTTCAAAAAGGAATAATTTCTTTAAATTTAAGTTAAATAATTCGAATCTTTTACACATTACTTATAAAGGAATGGGGCTTCAGAAAAGAATAAAATGTTTAAAATATAATCAGAATTTTAAAAATTATAAGCATATGAAAATTAGAAACTTTACTATAAGAAATATTTATTAATTTTTACGTCGCGCATGCTATTTTCTAAAAAAGTAGGTTTAATTACTAGCTATAAGTTGATTTATAAAGACAAACGTATTCTTAATACTTTGTAGCAACATTTATATAAATAGAATAATAACTTACATATTTTAATAAATAAAAAAATACATTTTTAAAAAAAATATTTAAAAAATTGCAATATTTTACAAATATTTTGAAATACAAAATATATATAATACTAAAATTAGGTAGGGTTTAATAAGTATGATACATTGTGTATAATTCTATAAAGTTTTATATATCAAAGGCTAATATTTTAGAAAATAGCATGCACAAAGCAAAAAATACGTAATATTTATTATAGAATTTTCATATGCTTATGACTTTTAAAATTATTATTATATTTTAAACATTTTATACTTTTCTGAAGCCCCATTCTATTTTAAATAATATTTAAAAGATTCGAATCTCATTTAATTTAAATTTAAAAGAATTGTACCCGTTTGAAGATCGTTTATATTTTCTGACCTCTAGAGAAATTTAACACCCCTGAGATCCCTTTATTATAATACGGCCTAATGTCTACGTCTTAATTTGTTAAACAAAAATAAACTAAATACACTTAAAATAAATTAATCGTTCTTATAAAGAGTGTTTTTTTTCAGGTATGGAAGTTTAAGTTGGCATTACTTTCCAAGATGGCGACCGATTTAACAGCTGTCAAATGATTTATTCTCAGTTTGGTTTGGCAATTCATCAAAACGATCATCAAGCAAGGCGTAGATTCGTCGAATGGGCCCAAAACGAGATTGCCGTTGTTCCCGATTTTCATAAGCGAATTTTGTTTAGCGATGAAACGCACTTCTGGTTGAATGGCTACGTCAACGAACAAAACGGCCGCATTTGGAGTGAAGCTATTACACAAGTGTATGTCGAAACACCGTTACATCCAGAAAAACTGACTGTTTGGTGCGCTTTATCGGCTGATGGAATCATTGGTCCGTACTACTTCAAAAACGATGAAGGCCACAACGTTACAGTCAATGGTGATCGGTATAGAGCCATGATTACTAACTTTTTCATTCCTGAATTGAACAATCATGATGTCCAGGAGCTGTGGTTCCAAAAAGACGGCGCAACATGTCACACAGCTCGTGCCTCCAAGATCTTGTAATTTAACACCGCTAGACTATTTTTTGTGGGGCTATGTTAAGTCATTGGTCTAGGCGGATAAGCCACAAACGCTTGACCATTTGGAAGACAACATTTGCCGTGTTATTGCCGATATACGGCCACAAATGTTGGAAAAATCTTCGAAAATTGGACGTCCAGATTGGACAACATCCGAGCCAGACGTCGCAGTCCTATGCCAGAAATCATATTTAAAATGTAATGCCTCAAAATTATGTTTCGAATAAAAAAATTAATGTCAATCGAATAATACATCGTTGTTTTATTGCAATTTAAAGTTCTGTACCTCTAAAAAAACACCCTTTATATGCTTTTATTCTAATTAAATAAACATATTTCAAAAGGTTACTTTTTTAACATTAAGTAAAATGCCTTATTTTTGTTTCTTTCCTTCAGAAATCATCAGAAACAATATTTCCTTATTTAGAACTGTTTAATCATACTGCATCTTTCATTTTCTTTAACCTTATGAATTTTTTTCTTCCTTTTATTTCCGTCTTGTGATTAAAAAATATTAAGATACATTTTATTTTTTATTTAAAATGTGTACCTTTTTTATTAATCAAAGTTGTTTTTTTATAACTGATAAGTCAAATACAAACTTAAAAAAATAAATTTTAATAAGAAAATACTGCATTTATATATATTTTTTTCTTTTTATAATAAGTATACCATTGTATATGGACGTTTTTAAAATGCATTTTTTTTTAAAATCTATTATGTACTATCCATACTGAATTAACAAAAAAAAACTAATCTTCTCAAGGAAAGAATATTTAAATGCAACCTGTTTTACTTTAACTACAGCTTTATCCATTACATAACATTCATATTATTACCCTCATGATACTCGTTGTTTTATATTTCTATCTCTAATTACTAGTTTAAACGTTTAATTTAAATTATTAGTAAGAAATCAAATGTGAAATTTGGTGTCTTCGCTTGTTTAAATGCTCGCTGGCGAACAAGTTTCAACATTACAATCATTTTAACGCTGAGATTCTCCTGTTGCATCAGATTGCAATTCTCAAGTTTAGCCATCTATCGAGGACTTACTTACTTACTTACTCCATAGAATCGAGCTCACCCAAAGGGTTTAGAGCTACATCCGATCCTCTGAGAAGTATTTTATTTTCAAATTAAAAAAAAAACATTTACAAAAAGGTCCCTCCCCAAAATTCTTGAGAATTGGGGGAAGAATACAGAAAAAACGCTTAACACTTACAATGCAAAAACAAAAAAAAAAAAACTTAACAAACAGACAAGATCACACACAGGTGCTATCTTCTAAGGAGAAGAAAAGATCGTGAAACAGACATAGGGCACGAGGAATGTAAAAGAGAAAAAATAAACAGGTAAAAAAAATATATATATTTTTGAACCATAATTCCAGTTGGGGACAACACTTCCTGTTGTCGCTAGATATTTTTTTTTAAAAAAGCACTGGAAAGATGATTTTTTTTAAGATTTCCTCCGCCAATTATATTTTTAAGACACGAAAAAGAGAAAGAGGGGGAAAAGGAGGGGGGAACAGATAAGTTATTGAATTTTATTAAAGATACCATTTTTGCTAAAAGAGAGAAAAAAAACAAACAAGAAATTAATCTTATAGTAAACCCAGAATGATGACTAAGGGTTAAAACAGGAAGCTGCAATAAATTATGGGAGGGGAACAAAAAGATTTAAAGGAATAGCAAGAACCGAAGAGGGAAAAGGGAAAGTTAAGCCAAATTATCACATATGGATTTGGAAACAGCAAAGCAGGAAATTAATTTATTGTGAATAGCACGATTATTAATAATAGAGTTGACCCAAGGATGGAGAACATTCGGGATGGGGTTAACAAGATGGTGATCAGAAGTGAAGGGGCAGTGGAATACGTATAATTGTCGGTGTCTCCAGGCGACCCACACAGGCAATTTGGAGAGGGAAGGAGATTGAACCTGTGCAAGTAAGCGGGGAAAGACCCATGATTAGTTAGAAAATGGACCAGTATTTAGAAATAGGAAGAATGTTTAATTTAGGATTATTGAAAAAGCGCTTGACCCTTAATCCAGTATTGCAATCATTCCAAGAGGAGGTCCAAGACTCTAGGATAAATTTATTTAAGGAAATGGAGAGGAAGGAGCGAGGAGTGGGAACCGAAAACATTTCACCATCATATACAGCCTGTTTAGCATAAAAATCGGCGTAATCATTATAAAGGTTATTGTTATGAGCTTTGACCCAGTAAAGATTGTAGTAGCTTCTGAACTGAAACAATTTGGATTTAATGGAATTGAGATAACTGTTTACTTGTAAGATTATTAAGAAAAATAATAGAGGAGAGACTGTCAGTATATAAATATGAATTTTAGTATTATGATAAACTGCCCAACAAACAGAGAGACCGATGGCAGAGAACTCTGCCTGAAAGACCGAGTTAAAATCCTGAATTTTAAAGAGATATGTTTTAAAGGGAGAGCTTCGAAAAAAAATACACACGGTGAAACCAACATTGGAATCGATTTTGGATTCGTCAGTATACACTTCCCACTCAGATGGGCTCTCGAAAGTATTAATGGGAAAGGAAAGAAAATCGGGAAGGACTTGATGAAGAGAAATAAAAGAGTCCAATTTCGTAGCTGGGATAAGACCTGGAAGGAGATCGTTCCTGTTGTTCCAAAGTTGGAATTTAAAGTACAAAGAGCGAATAACAATATGAATGGGGGGAATGCCTGATAGGATATTAAGAGCGTCAGTAGGGGAGGTTTTATAGGCTTTAGTGATTTTTAATAAGTAAATCCTCTGAATAGATTTAAGCTTTTGGACCTGGAAAGAGGTCAGGGATCCACCCCACACTCCTGCTCCGTAGGAGATGATTGGTTGAACAACCGAAAAATACCAAAGTTTCATTAGGGAAATATGCTGGTGATTGAAATTGTTGGGAACACGAAAAAATTGGAAGAAATCCAGAGAATTTTACATTTGATAGAATTTATATGGGGAGTCCAAGATAAGCGATAGCCAATGTTGACACCCAAGTATTTGTATGAATTAGAGATATGGATGGAATTGGAACCAATTTTAAAAATGGGATTCCTCCTGAAGTTCGTGCTCCCTCGAAAACCACGGCATTGAAGAAAGGGACATCTGAAAACAACTGAAACGGTTTTAGCAGTTGTTATTGACAAATTGAGCTCGGAAAGCTTAGAATTTACTAAACTAAGGATTTTATTAGAGTATTATCTTCAAGTTCCATACGTGAAAGGCCAAAAGAGACAACTGCGAGATCTTCCGCAAAGGCTTGGAGAAGAAACACTTCAGAGTTAAGAGAAAGGATAGGATTAAAATAAATATTCCAAAGAGTTGGTGAAAAAACGGACCCTTGTGGGCAGACTTTAAAAATTTGTTGTTTTTAATGGTAAAAGTATTATCAGTCCAGATAATTACCTTGTTAGTGAGGTAATAGTGAATGAATTTCTGAAAGTGAAGAGGGATACGGTAAGAATGAAAAAATGGAAGAGAGTCGACCAATCAATGTTGTCAAAAGCAGATTTGATGTCAATAAACGTAGAAGCAGTATGCTTATTCACCCTGGTATTTTTAATGTGATGCACTAATTTGTCCACGGCCTCAATGCAGTTGTGGTTTTCCCTAAAAAGCCGAACTGAGATCTATGGAGAATATTATTCTTAGAAATCCAACGGAGAAACCTATTAAGAAAAATTCTTTCTAAAATTTTGCCAAGGGTGGAGAGCAAACAAATTGGTCGATAGGAGAGAGTAGACGATGGGTCACACCTGGGCTTAGTCAAAAATTTAATTTTTGTGTTCTTAAAAATGGAAGGGAAGTGATTAAATTGGATGCAGAGGTTAAATAATCAAAAAAGTAAGTTGGGGAAAGAGTTATAAAGAGCTTTCAAAATAGCATAGTCAATGAGATCAATACCCAGAGCTTTACCCCCACGAAGCTTCTGGAAGACAACTTGAACTTCACTTGGGCTCAGGCATGAAGGAGGAGAGCAGTCATTGAAGACAAGAGGAATAGGAGAAAGTCCTGAAAGGAAATGAGAATAATAAAGAAGGCTAACCTTACTATGGAACAAAGAGGCAGGATCGCCAGTCGAAATCTGATGAAGATTAGTTGGGCTGGATAACTTTCCGAAAGCTGCTTTAAAAGTAAATGCAAAATTATTAGAATTCGTAGAACAAAAATACTCCCAAGCTTTATTCTTGGTGTCAATTATTGACTTTTTATAGTTGGCCCTGAGGGCTTTGTACCTGGAGCGCATGGAGGCAATCTCGTCAACCGACATGCCATGCGTAGTGAGAGAAACCACCCTCCGCTTGTATGCATTCAACTGATTACGCTGGATTCTTAAGGAATTATTCCACCATTTGAAAGAAGAGGTATTTAAAACCCGGCGCTTTCTAAGAGTTGAGAAAGCAGAGGCATTTGTAGTATTAATTAATAGACTAGCGAAATCATCAAATAGTTCAATTGAGGAGACGTTAGTCAAGAAGGAATTAAGAAGGTTATAGTTCTTGCGAAAATTATAGATGAATTTATTAATGCCATATTTGGTTTTAAAGACAAAGTCAGAAAAGGTTAGATAACACAGGAGATGAACACTGATAAAACTATGGTCACTAAGGGATTCGGTGGAAAGAATTTCCCAATTCTCAACAAAGGAAATCAGATCGCAAGATCTGAGGGTGAGATCGGGGTTCCCGAACGCGGACCTAGGGCAGTGAAAGGTTGGTCCCAGTCCTGGAATATTGCAAAGATTCAAATTGTTGGAGAGTAAGAAATCAGTCAAGATATCCCCCCTCCTGTCAGTGTTCTTATACCCCCAAACAACTGACCTTGCATTGAAGTCCCCGGCTAAAAAACAATTTTTATCAATTCCTTTATATAGGTCCAATTGATTAATAGCATCGGAGAAATTACCATGAGGGGGAAAGTAAACGTTAATAACAGTAAGAAGAACTTGATTTAATTTAATGTTGACGGACACAGTGTGATCTGTTTTCATGCGAAAGTTGCAAATGATATTCCGATTATAACAAACAATTGCACAATTGAGAGAATTTGAAAAGAATTGAGAGGAGCCAAGTGGTAAATTCAAGGGAAGATTAAAGTTAATGTAAGGATCCTGTAGGAGAAGTAAATTGAAACCCAACTCCACTGCAACCGAGTGAGCTTGACGATGGGCAGACCGGGAGTGATTCGCATTTAGTTGTAAAATTCTAAGATCTGCCAGAATTAAAGGAGTGGTTATAACTGCAATGGATAAGCAATAATTGAAAGCATAAAATAATTAAAGATAGAGATAGTAGTATATGAAAAATGAAAATAAAAGTAATAAAATGAATTAAAATATCAATATAAATACAATACAAATATAATATTATAAAAATCAATAAAAATACAATCTATATATATATAAAGGAGAAAAGCGACTTACTCACTCACTGACTGACTAATCACGATATCTCCGGAACTATTAAACCTACAAACTTGAAATTTGGTAGGTAGGTTCCCTTTATGGTGTAGACGTGAGCTAAGAACGGATTTTGCAAAGTTCGAAACCCAAGGGGCGTTACGGGGGTTAAAGGGCGTTATAGATAATTATTTCCTTTACTAAACTATTAGACATAAAGTCGCGAAACTTGGTACACAGATTTCTTTCATAAAGTAGAGATTCCCTACATAATGATTTTTACAAAATTCGACCTCCAAGGGGCGTTGAGGGCGCTTAAGGGGCGTTATACATAATTATTTCCATTTTTAAGCTATTAGACGTACAGTCTTGAAATTTTGTAAGCGGTTTCTTTTCATAGAGTACAGATCCCCTACAGAATGGGTTTTGTGAAAATCGACTCCCAAGTAGCGTTGTAGAGAATTAAGTGGCGTTTTAGGCAATTAACTCCTTTTTTAAACTATTAGACGCAAAATCTCGAAATTTCGTAAGCTGATTCCATTCATTGAGTAGAGATCCGCTATAAGATGGGTTTTGTGAAAGTAGTTTCCTAAGTGGCGTTGCGAGGGCATAAGGGGCGTTATACATAATTATTTCCATTTTTAAACTATTAGACGTATAGACTTGAAATTTGGTAAGCGGATTCATTTCATAGAGTACAGATTCGCTGCAAAATGGGTTTTGTTAAAATGGTCCCCAAGTGGCGTTGTGGAGAATTAAGGGGCGTTATATAGGCAATTAACTCCTTTTTTAAACTATTAGGCGTAAAATTTTGAAATTGAGTAAGCAGATTCCATTCACTAAGTAGAGATCTGTCATAAGATGGGCTTTGTGAAAATCGTTTCCTAAGTGGCGCTGCGGGTTATAGATAATTATTTCCATTTTTAAACTATTAGACGCACAGTCTTGAAATTTGGTAAGCGAATTCCTTTCATAGAGTACAGATCGCCTACAGAATGGGTTTTGTCAAAATCGACTTCCAAGTGGCGTTGTAGTGAATTAGGTTAAGTGAGCGAAAAAAATCTTTCTACTTCGATTTTAGACATAAATAGAAATTAGATATTATAATTTATGTTCTTTTTTTATCAAGGGGTGAGAGTGTAACAGCTATAAATATATTTTTTAATACAATCGAATTCTTAATGCTAGATATCAATAATTAATATATATGTAAACAGTATACATATATGCAACATCGTGAAATACCCAGTGAAGCGGGTGGGTAACGGCTAGTACTAGTATAAAAACTTAAAAATGAAATACAATAAATAAAATGAATGAACGATACATAAAAATAAAGTACGTGAGTTATAATAACTAAATAAAAAAATTATTGGCCAAAATATGCCTTGCAAAAAATTTTGAATAAGAAAACGAATCGAAAACAAATAAAATCGAATAATAAAAACCAATTAGGTAAATATAATAACACGCAAAAAATGTGCCTTGATTACATAAAAATAAGAGGTGAATCAGAACAATTTAAGAACAAATAAACACATAATATATCAAAATAATAATAATAAATATATGTACATAAAGTTGAGAAGGTACTACAAAATAAATATTAAATATAAATATTAAATATTAAAGGACAAGGTACACACATAATAAACAAAAATGAAGTGAAAAAATAAAGAAAATGCAGCTCAACAAAATAAACATGAAATGAAGTTAAACAAGAAATTTCAATATGCTGATAAATAAAAATAAATGGAAAAATTAATTATAAAAATGATAAAACAGGTTGCGAAAGTGAAGAAGTCAGAAAGTAAGTGAAAAAAATCAACGTCTGTAATCAGTGTGATCCATTGTACGTTTTTTAAATTGGTTTAATACTGGGCAGTGTTTATCACGGCATCCGTGATTTTCTGAAAGACCTGATATAAACCTGACATTATGATTTGAACAGTTTATGCATCGAGGTTCGCAGGAGGTTCGATCATGGTCGTCCGTGGAACTACAACTGAAGCAATCTAGATTATTGCAGCAATGATTCCTTGTGTGGCCCAAAGTACCACAAGTAGATCATTGCATGACAGATATAAATGTTTCAATTCTAACTCTCTCAAAATTTAGATAAAGATAACCGTAAACTTTGATAATGGGGTAGAGATCAGTAATTACAGATATGACCTAATTATTGGAAGATTTCGATTTTATAGAGAAATTGACCTCAAAGCCACCATCCTTTAATATACCCTTTTTTAGAAGTAATGCTTTGGTAATGGAGTCTTTGTTATATGATGAATCCACACCAAATAATATGAACTGTGGCTTATGTCGGACTGGCTTGGATATTGAGAAACTTGCAAAGTCAGCATTATTGGAGAGTTCTTGGCTTAGTGTTTGCTTGCATCCTCGTCGGTGTGTATGTGTGTGTGTGTGGTCAAACAGATTGCAATTCCACCATTATTGATATTTGTAATTCTGGTTATTCTAAAGGGTAGATTTTTGCTCAGCAGAAAGGAAGTTATTTTGTCACGGGTGGTGGAAGAACCGGTATTAGGTTCCAGAGGTCTGACTAGAAGGACCTTTTCACTCGGAGGCGGAGGAATGGAAAATGAGGAAACAGCTGCTGGTGAAGAAGCGACCTGTGCGTAGCTAGGCTTGGCGATAGTGGCTGGAAGAGAGGCGGGAGTATCAGTGTTATGCTCCATGGAGGATTTAAGATCGCTTACACAGGAAACGGTTGATTCAATGTGTGAAGCCAGGCTAGAAATGACCGAGTCGAAACAGCACTGAGATTCCTGTAATTTTCCTTCGGATAGAGCCACTTGCTTTTCCAAATCTCGGATGTGTTGATAGGCGTTATCCAGGGCCTCATGAGTGGGAGCGTTGGATCGGTCTTCAGTTGGAGGGCCAGAAGGGGAGACGCTCTAAGATGGAAGCTTCTTGACTACGAGGCCACTAAAGATATGGAAGATGGGAATGAGGAATTCCATAATCATAGGAGAGGAACCCTTGAGACGTTTTGCGTCGGCTGTCTGGAGAAAATTTTAAAAGCTGAAAGAGTAGCCTCCTTTTAAAGGTATTCATCAGTTCCTGCAGCTCCCGGAAAGGACTGAAGAAGGCTAGTAATAATGCTTTCATCCTTGTCTTTACTTTCTTTGTTTTTCTTAATCTTGGAGACCATGTCTTTTTGAAAAGTATCTTTAGACATGATTGAAATTATGGGCGCTATAAATAAAACGAAAAACGATGGAAATTATTAAAATGTAAATAGAACATGATAGTTATGTGTACAAGCGGAAAAGCAAAACACCACCAAAAGGAGAAAAAAATACCAAAATGCTTGCTAAAGGAGAAAGAGTCTACTCGCTGGTTGATGAACGGCAAAGAGGGAAGCGAAGGCTGCGAAAAGGAGAAAAACTGAATTTCCGGTTCCGAAAAGCTCGAGAAACACGACCTCTCTGCGTGGAGTGCTTCTTTCTGTGTACAGAACCTACTGCAGTACCAGATGAGCGTTAAATCAGTGCTTCTCAAACTTTCAAGAATGGGGATTCCGCTTTTCAATCATAATTTTTATCGTGCCCCCTTATACAATAATAATGTATTGAATGGAATAATAGTGCACTTTGAGAGAGACGCTAAAGTTACAACACGATCTTAATTATAAACCGTACAAATAATTATGATAAGTATATTAAGGTATCCGACTACGTTCGGAACGTTGATTTTGCAAAAGCGTATAATTGGATAATATTTATATTTAGTGTCACTTAGATTAGAAAATGTATATAAAATTGTTTTAAGAATAGTATTACAATGAAACATTATTTAAATACAATATCTTGACAAAAATGAACATAGAATGACCTTTTTCAAAGTATACTCCTTCAGGGAAAAAATACTTCTATTATAATAATATTTTGCCTGTCTATAGCTCAAACCTTTGTACAGATGTCCAGCTAGAGATTTTGAAATTTATACTTAGAAGTGGTTTTATCCATGTTTTACGACAACGGAGGAGAGCAATTGTAAGAAAAAAAAAACACCGATAATTATTTCAATCGGTGGTAACTCAAAGAAAATAATATGCATTTTTCAAAAATCATGCCTGAGCCTCTCTACAGAGGTCAGGGCTATATACAGGCAAAATATTATTATAATAGAAGAATTTTTAACAAAAAGAACATTTTTTATAAAAAAGGTTATTCTAAGTTAATTTTTTGCTGAAATATTGTATATAAATATTTTTTGTCAAAATGTACTTAAAAAATTTTATGCATGTATTTTAATTTAAGTGACATTAAATATCATGAAAATTAAACATTTATGCACCTTTTTAAAATCACGGTTCCGAACGTAGTCGGATACCGTAAATTTTGTACTTTTAAGTAACTTTTAAGTAATATATATTTTAAATAAATGACTTTTAATTAACAGGATAGTCATTATGTTTTTTTTTTCTTTATCTAATTTTTAAATTGGAACATATTTCAAAATGCGGTGGCTGTTTTAAAGACAAAATATAGATCTCAGCTAAATATAGAAGCAGTACTCAGAGTGTCAATTTCTAATCGTAAGCTTTCCTTTGAAAAACGTTGCACACCAAGACAAGCCCTTCGAAGCCGCTAATACCTATTAACCAGTTCCTAATTTAGTATTAAGAAATTAGTTACAAAATATTTGTGCAACACTGATACATTTAAAGTATACTTGCTGAAGTACCCGCTCTTCGCATGAGTTCATATATTTAAAAAAATATATATATTACCATCAATATTATAGCTAAATTGTAAGCAGAGTAAACCCGAATTCGTGACAATGTTTACAAAAATGTAAAATTATTTTTTAAATGTATGCTCATATAAAAAAGTTTTAAGGAAACTTTAATTTTAAACTTCATAGAACTAGCATTTAGAACTAAAGTTAAATAATGTAAAATAAAATAAAACTCCAATGAGAGAGAAGAATAATTGTATTATTTTTAATATTTAAAGTGAGAAGACTTCAAAATGTTTTAACCGGGAGCAGACGCACACTCGATAATAATATAAATGATCGCGCGTGGTTATTGAGTCACTCCAATCTTTGTGTATAATTTTTTTTATTGTACAGTACAAACATTGTGATACAAGGTAATAATTTAATTAAGAGAAAGTATTTTTATACATACTTCCAAGAACATGTTAATTTTATTTTTATAGTTTTAGAAAAAAATCCAATAAAATTGAAGTGACCTTAATAAAGGACTCAAATCGCAGACACTTTTCACTAACATTTTAAGAATGTTATTTGCAGGCAAAACTGTCATATTTTGTTCACCTTATTGTATTTTTACTGTCCATTGATAACTGATCCACATTGCATGTTGAACCTTTGCTTGTGCTGGTATGTTTTTGACATGACGAAGTGTTTTTTCTGGTACTCTTATGGCTTCATATTTAGTTAATAAATTTCCTTTCGTTTCATGTTCATCCATTTCTCAAATTTACTTTTGCTATCATGAATACTATGCTTTGTTTCAGCAGGTTCTTACCTTGTTTGATCATTTTTTTATCGCCAGATGATATATATATATAAAATTATATCAGTGTAAACGAATATTTTTGATAATGTTAGAAAGCATTTTGTTTTACTTCATTCCAGTAAATTATTTTTTTAAATCTTTTATATTCGATATGCTCGCGCCCCCCTTGTAGGGTTATCGCGCCCCACAGTTTGAGAAACACTTCGTTAAAGAAACAACAGGTGAAAGCAGCATAAACTCTAGCATACGTTAAGAACATACCCAAAGTACCTTTAAATGTCAAGTTGTGTCAACATAACTAGTTCCACTATTCATACAGCTATTATTTTAATAATTTGACCTCTGCACTTAACAATAAAAATTCACTTTAATAGCTTTTGTATGTAGTGTATGAATGTGCATGCTCAGTAAAATGAATTAACCAAGCTGGACAAACTAAGCAATTTTTTCGAATTAATCTACACATATACAGAACTACTTTATTTATGCTAATGGTAACTATTTACATGACGGTTACTTACATTTTTTTTTCTAAATGACTGGCAGCATTACCTGCATGCAATAACTTATGTTGGCACAGCATGTATTTTGAATACACAGAAGTATATTACACTCCTAAATTAATCATTCAATGCCTCACTCGAATGTGTCATTTTTAACTGTTAAGAATACAGCTTAATAATAAATAATAGGTTATCGGATGTCTATGAGTGTGTGACTATAACTTCTGGATACCAATATCAATAGCAATTTATTTATCAGTAAGAGTTAACATGTAAAATTCATTAGACAACAACATGCTGGTTCGACTTGAAACTTTTCGTATTAGGAAAATAAAAACAAAACGAGAAAGTGAAGAAATGTAACTCTAAAATTTTTGTGTAATGAAAATTATTTCATATTCCTCTTCTGAATATCAATATTTTAACCGGAAAAATGTATCTTCTACTGTATTATTTAAGAGCCCAATCTTGCTAATTTTTAAGCTCATTGTTATTATGTTCTGATTAATTTAATAACTTTATAAGATTCGAAAGAATTGTAGAGGCATAATACTATATTTATGCGTATCAAATATTACTTACTTTTACTGTACTTATTACGAATATTCGTTTGCTTTAACTAAGTATTGAAGCAAAAGTGATATAAGTACTTTCTATGGGAGTTCAATTTAATGAGTGATTCATTCTTTCTTTTATGGATATTTTAAGAAAATCATGAGTAGGGTATACCGTATCTTAAAAATAGATTCAGAGAGGCATATTTGTTTATTTGAGCTTGTTGTATATATTTGCTATCTCCTTCAACAAGTTATCGGTCTGTTAGATGATTTCAATGAAGTCTCAGTTTCCCCCTCCCCTTCTCACTAAAAGTTTAAACATAATTATAAATAAAAGGTGTTTCTTTGAGAAATTAACTTTAAATTGCAATAAAACAACGATGTATTATTCGATTGACATGAATTTTGTTTTCGAAAGATAATCTTCTGGCATTACATTTTAAATATGATTTTTGGAATAGGACTGCCATGGCTGGCTCGGATGTAGTCCAATCTGACCAATTCACATATCCAAAACGTGAAATTAGGCGGTCACCAAACATGTATTTCAATAAATCGATTGTGGCACGAGCTGTGTGACATGTTGCGCCGTCTTGTTGGAACCACAGCTCCTGGACATCATGATTGTTCAATTCAGGAATGACAAAGGTAGTAATCATGGCTCTATACCGATCACCATTGACTGTAACGTTGTGGCCTTCATCGTTTTTGAAGAAGTACGGACCAATGATTCCACCAGCCCATAAAGCGCACCAAACAGTCAGTTTTTCTTGATGTAACGGTGTTTCGACATACAGTTGTGGATTAGCTTCACTCCAAATGCGGGAGTTTCGTTTGTTGACGTAGACATTCAACCAGAAGTGCGCTTCATCGCTAAACAACATTCGCTTATGAAAATCGACCATTATATTCGAAATAAAATTGCACAATTTGAAAGCGTTGTTCAGGCGTGAGTCTATTCATGATGAATTGCCAAACCAAACTGAGAATAAATCACTTGGCAGCTGTTAAATCGGTCGCCATCTTGGAAAGTAATGCCAACTTCAACTTCTATACCTGGAAAAAAACACTCTGTATAACCCTTAAGTCTGAGAGTTTCACAAAAAATTTATACCATCTTCGTGTCGTAATAAATAGAATAAATCCTCAAAAATTCTTGGAAATAATTCGAACACGTTTTTTTCAAAAAGTGTGTAGAAAATAGACTACAACTTAAGTTCATACTGCTATAAGGTGTGCTTTCATATACCTTTAAAGTATATACACGCTGCTTTCTAAATATTGAAAAATGTTCAATGAAACTTAGGTTTTTACTTAAACATCAAAAAATGATCTACTTCCAATTAAACATTTAAAATAATATATATATATATATATATATATATATATATATATATATATATATATATATATACGCATATATATATAAACATTAAATATAAAAACTTATGAAAGAAAAATAAAGGTTTTGGATTGAAATTAGAATGACAGTAAAATATGAAGTAGTTTCGCAATCTATATAAAGATGTAATGTGTGTTTGTTCAAAGCCGGTAATCTCAAAAACTACTGGACCATTTCCTCTGAAATTTTGACATAACGTTGCATTTGAATCCGGACGGGATCTTAGATACTTATTATATCGTAATTCTTACTAATTTTTTTAATTTAATTTTTAATTTATTTTCCAGTGTTATGACGTAATATGATGTCATGTTTCTCACTAAATGGAAAATTTACACTTTACACGCAGTTTTTCAAGATTATTCCATATTTTTACCATAGCTATGTTTATCGGTTGGAGTATATATCAAATTTTTACCTTCTTCGATACTTAATTAGGATTTTTTTTTTTCTAATAAAAATGTTTTTATGATTATTCTTTTAACAACTAAAATTTTGTTTTGTGGTTTGGCAACATTAGGATAGTATTATCACGGGATGTTTATGTGTGTGTGATTTTGCTTACAAAATACAATTTACTTTCTTCAGTAATTTCACGCAGAATTTATTTCTTTCTTTTTAATTATTTTTTCAAATCAAATCAATAAGAGTAGTTCAGTTCTAACTGCAATTAACGTTAGTATTGTATTTCTGCTTTCTTTATCTGCTTTAGATGGTATGAAATTAATATGAATATTAATAGCGCCTTCTTTATATTTTTCTCTTCGGTGATCCTTTTTTAATTCAATATATAATTTTTGTTTCTCTTATATCTTAGTATCTAATTTTTTTTCAAACGCGTACCGCAAAGGAAAGGATCACCAAAGCTATTTTTTGCACTTCGTAATGTCTTAATTTGATGAAAATGGTTAAAGTGTAGTATAGGGGGCACTTGGAACTTCTATTATGGTGACTAAAAGTGGTCACCAAGGTACTTTTTTCGGAATCATTTATTATTTGTTTCTGACTGAATTCGATATTTCACCATGACATTTAGATAAAAATCGCCAAATCCAAAGTAGTGTCCCCCTCCCCCATACTACACTTGATCCGGTGAAAATAATCAACGGGATTGTTGTTAAATATGTTTTTTGTCTGTTTTTTTACAATTTTTATAAAATTTTATGAGATGTTTCTCTGAAAATCGGGACAAAGATTTTCTTTGTGTTTGTTTGGAACCAAAATATTGAGTAAATCAATTATTATAATTTAACCAAAATATTTAGCATTATTTTATTTTTGATATCTTTTTAAGATTTAATTTTATTTTACAAAAGTAGCTGTACCACATGTTGATGTGGCTCAGTTGGGTTAAATAGACTGGTGCACCACAAAGTATGCCACGAGAGTTATAAAAGCAAATAATAATCAGTGGCGTAGCTAGACCTGAGTGGTCCCCGTATCAAAATTTCTTGCACACCCTTTTGCGAGGCTCCTCCCTTATATATTAGCACTACTTTCCACGTATATGTTGGGGCCCCGTATCATTGATACGGTGATATCTACGCCTCTTATAATAATATACAAAACATTTAAGGGTTTCTACGAATTCTTGCAGCAATTGCTAAATCTATTATAACTCATCAAGTTGGCAACTCCGATTTCTTATGTGTTGAATTGGCAACTTCAGTTCATATGATGGCGGCTATAGGTTGTGATAATACATAAGTACCAAAGAAAGTATCCAAATAAAATTTTTTAACAAAAACATATAAATCAGCAAATTAGATAGTAAAAACCATGAACAAAAATAAATGCGAATCATTAATATTTATAAGAAATAATGGTACTTGCGTATTATCTCAACAATTGACGATTTCTATTGTATGCACTGAATTGGCAAATAGATGTTTCGCTCGTAGTAATGTCACAAATAGGCTGCAATAATATGTAAATATCAAATGATTTCAAAAATTCAAAAAAAAATCATACAGTTCATAAAATAGACAAAAACATATAAATGAGGGGTAGTCTTAAGCAAAGGGGGAAAATAATATATTAATTTGAATCAAAAAGCTATCTTATACAAATTAAATGTACCCAAATTTGATGAAATGGTTCTGCTCTGGAGTCCGTGAGGGCAAATTGTTAATTTTACAATGCTTCTGGGTAGACAATATTTTGTTTGGTTTCATTGTTTGTACAAATAAAAAAGGATTGTTTGGTCTGCTTATTCTAGAACACATCAAATAATTGTCCATGTGAGAAGAAATCCCCGTCTAGATCTAAGCCACTCAATTTTAAAGATATGACCTGAACTTTTTGATAACAATTGGAAATTGTAAAAATCGTCAAGTACTATCGATTCTTTGTCAAAGATTTATGATGTGAAATCCATGTTCATATTTAAATTTTCCTTGCGAATTTAATATAAAATATCTTTAATCCTGTGTGATTTATAAACTCCTGTTTGTGAAAATAGCAACACCATGAAGGAAGCATCATAGTTGAATGAAATTTAATACACAATTGAGTGGTAATGGTACAAATAAATGATTACATTTTCAAACCAAACAAACAATTAAAAGAGACAGAAATTAGTATTTTGTGTGGCCACCACGCACCGCAATCAGAGCTGCTACACGACGCGGCATGAAGTTAAACAAATTTTTGATATCTGTCTGCGGAAGAGTATTCCATATTGTTTGTATGCGCAACCACCAAAGTTCGTCTGTCGAAGCAACAGGACGAAGATCACGACCGATACGCCGCCCAACGATATCCCACTCATGTTCAATCGGTGACATATCCGGCGAATACGCAGGCCAAGGAAGAAGCTGTACCTGCTGCGAATCAAGATAGGATTTGACAGTCTTGGCGACATGTGTGGATGTGCATTATCTTGCTGGAATACAGCCCCCGGCAATCCTTGCAGGAAAGGAATATCTTAGGGCTGTAAAACTACGTTTATGTATCGAGTACTGTTCAAATTTCCCACAATTCGTAGCAATTGTGATCATCCATGATATGCTATGGCACCTCAGACCATAACTCCGGGTGTTCGTCCACTGTGGCGTTCGATAAGGCACTCCGGAATGCGCCGTTCAACGGCATAGAGCCTGACTGGAATTCGGCCATCCTGGTTCCACAAATTGAAGCGGGATTTGTCAGAAAAGACGACCTGCTGCCAATCATCATCCCAGCTCCTATGTACATTGGCCCAGTGTAGTCGCAGGCGGCGATGGTTTTGCGTGAGAGGAATCCTGCATAAATGAATCCTTGCGCGCAGCCCACGCTGCAGCAGACGTCTCCGAATTGATGAAGCACACAATGAAACACGTGTAGCTGTTGACCACTGTGCTGCCAGTTGTCTAGAAAAAGCTGTGCGATCCGTCTGAGCCATTCGCACCAGGCGTCTGTCTTCGCGAGCTGACGTCACATTTCGGGGTCCACTCACGGATTTCCGAGCTGTCCGACCCTCGTTCGTCCACTGCTTCGAAACACGCATGATTGTGCTGCTGTTACGCTGCACACGAGAGGCTACTGCACGATAAGACAATCCAGCTTCACGAAGGCCGACGATTCTGCCCCGTTCAAACACCGAAATTTGCTCAAATTTCACTCTCTTTCATCGACGAGGCATAGTAAAGATTCAGTTAACGTTTACACTAGCATATAACCACCGATAATAATACACGCCTCGCTACAGCTGTGTATTTATATTCGGTTTGATCTACCCTTCAGAGGGCGCTGCTCAGCATACGCATGCGCTACCGGTCTACAATTGTAATCATTTGCATATCATGCCCTACTTTACACATTTCCTGAAAATTTCAGCTCACTCGCGTAGGTCCTTCGTGGTGTTGCAATTTTCACAAACAGGAGTATATCTCTAACTTAACTCTGTTGGAGACCACACACAGTCAATATATGATTGCAAACAATGCACAGATATGATTTGGTACTATTATGTTACTCAAGTCATTAAGGCAGTGTTTCTCAAACTTTCAATACTGGCGACCCAATTTTCAATCACAATTTTTATCGCGCCCCCTTATACATTAATAATGTACTGAATGCAATAATAATGCACTTTGACACTAAAGCTACAATAGGCGATCTTAATTATAAACCATACAAATTAGTAACATAAGTCAGTGTTTCTCAAACTTCCAATACTGGCGACCCAATTTTCAATCATAATTTTTCTCGCCCCCACCTGTACAACAATAATGTATTCACTGCAATAAAAATGCACTTTGAGATAGAGACGCTAAAGTTACAATACGATTTTAATTATAAACCGTACAAATTAATACAATAAGTATATTAAATTTTGTATATGTAACTTTTAAGAGGACTTGGTACCCCCTAAAAATCACAAACCTATCGTTTTTCTTTTATTTTGATTTAATCTTGTTCTTTGCATTATTATCTTTCGATTGATATATCTCTTGTGCATGTCGGAAAGTTAGAAGTTGAATAAAACTTCATTTGAAAACAAATTAGGCAATTCAGCCACACCCCCTTTTTAGAAAAAAAGCTAAAAAATGCGTTATGATAAAAAAAAATCTATTTTATAAATAGAAATAATAACTATAAAAAAGAATGTGTAGTATTAAAAGCAGAATATTTCCGAGGCAATACAATAATGTGATTTTTCTTCCTTGTGAAATGTGTGCATGTAAAATTTTTAAATTAAGGCATTTTATATTAATAATTTTATAATTTCAGTTCTTATTCCTGATATATTTTTCATAAAATGTAATACTTTAATATTATAAGAAGAAAAACAGCTGAAATTTCTGTAGTGACAGAAAAAATTTTTTTAACGTTTTTCTTGAATTTTCTTGTGCAATTAGTACTCTCTAAAAGTTGATCATTTATAAAAATGTGTAGGTTGAAAACATATGAAAATGCAATTATTTTAAAGAAAAACGTATAAGTAATATCTTAAAGTGGTATTTTAAGTTTAATTAAGCTTATAATAATTATTTTTCAGAATTATAAACTTTAAAGTGGTTTTTCTCAGTTTGTGTTTTTCGAAACCTTAGTGCATTCAAAATGCTACTCCTTCGACAATTATTTACCAATCACTTCCATTTTTTTCTTGCGTGTTAAAAATAAGGCATGTAATAAAATTAGGGATCCGTTTTGCTATAAACTGAATACTTTTTTTAAAAAAAAAATAAAATGTAAGACATGTTGGCTTTTTCGTTGATTTTTAGCCTGTATATCAACATTTTATTTTTTTCTCGAAAACGAATACAGTTATTCTAAAATCTATCCCTAAAGTTGTTAAGAACATCCATAAGAATATTATAAAAAATTTCAGGTCAAAAATTAATTTTTACAAAAGGAGTAGGATTTTAGAATGTTCCCAATTTTTTCTTCAAAAAATTTAAATTTTTAAAATTGTGTGAATAATATATATGAAATTTTTCATCTGGTAACATTTTCTTGAACAGAAACATTGTATAAAATGTTAAAATATAATTTTTAAATACGTTAATAAAAAGTTTGCTCAAAGGGTGCCAAGTCCCCTTAAGCAGTATATATTTTAAGACATTTTTTTTTTTTTACTTTAAATATATATTACTTACTTATCATTATGTTATTTTTCTTTCTCTAATTTTTAAATTGGAACAGATCGCAAAATGATATATTTAATTAAAGATTTATTTCCTTCAGCATCCATTTCTCAAAGTACAAATGTCATTAGAAAAATAGTCTAGTCTATGTTGCTCTCTATCATATCCATCACATCTGGCATTATCGGATATGTTTGCGTGAGTCTGGGCAACCTATCAGATGTCTGCGCAAAACATGTAAAAATGCTTTTCCTCGTACAATTCCAGTCAGTTTTGGTCGTCTTAATACTTCTATAGCTATTGAATCTATCTTGAATGTACATTTTTTAATTTGCACGTTAATTGTAATTCACGGTAATTAAGTATTTACGGCAGTAGATTAAAACAAAATCATACATACATTTTTAAGTCGTAAGCAAACATTCGATGATAATAAAGGATCAACAAGTACACAGACGAGCATGATTCCGAAAATTAAATCAAGGAAATATTCTCAAAAATACTTAAATTTTGGATTTACCACTACTGAAGTAAATGAAGGGGAAAAAAAGCCCCAGCTCGTTATGTGTTTAAACTTACAAATCTGAAGAACAACATGTGAAAGTTGTTTTTACAACCATGTAAAATCATTTAGACATGCTGGCAAAGAATATTAAAAAGTATTTTTTGGATGAGGACAACTTGGTTGCAAGTTACAAGAGTGGATTAGGGATTTATTTCAAGATACTCCAGAAGGGCTCTCAACTTCCGAACTGGATGTGAAATGTTCATAGATTTCACATCCAGTGCAAAATTAAAGGCAATTTTGTAATAAATCGCTCTTTGAATTTTGGGTAGAGGTGGATGATCTATTCTATGTACTGAAAAAAAAAAACAAAGCACTTCATATACTATTACCATTTTCAACATTCCATCTTTGTTAAACTGGATTTTCTGCGGTGGCTGCTTTGAAGACAAAATATAGATCTTAGCTTAATATAGAAAAATAACTCAGAGTGTCAATTTCTGATGTTAAACCTTCCTTTGAAAAATTTGCTCTACAAGACAAGCCCATGAAAGTCCCTAAAATAATTATTAAACTTGTTCTTAATGTAGTATTAAGAAATTATTTATAAAATACCTCCTTCAGTACTGATACATTAAACGCATACTGGCTGAGAAACACCAGCTCTTCGCACGAGTTCATTTTTTTAAAAAATAAAACATTATTCTTGATATAATAGCTGAACTGTAAGGAAAGTAAAACTGCGTGCACGACATTGTATACAAAAATGTAAAATGATTTTTTTTAGATAAATGCTATAACTGTAAATAACTGTTTAAAAGAGAACTGTAATTTTAAACCTCACAGAATTAGCATTCAGAATTAATGTTAATTTATGAAAAAGAATATAAAATTCCGATGAAGAATAATTGTGTTACTTTTTAATATTTAAAGTGAGAAGACTTAAAAAGGTTTTACCCCGGGAGCAGGCGTGCACTCGATACTAACGTTAATGGTAGTGCGGGGGGACTCAGTGACCCCAATCATTTGTTTATAATTATTTTTACTGTATACGATACAAATCGGAATTCCAGTGAATAATTTAATTAAGAGAATGTATACTTACCGGCTTTCAAGGACTATTCAATTTTTCTTCGATGATTTGAGAAAAATCCAATAAAACTGAACTAAAATGATTCATAAGTGCAAGACCTTAATAAAGGATGCAAATCAGAAACACTCTCTCTTTTCACTAATATTACAGAAATGTTATTTGCTGGCAAAACTGTCATATTTTGTTCAAGTTATTGTAGTTATAAAGCTTTCATGACCAAGTGAGTAAATATTAACATCGCACTGTTCAGCTACACGAGGGCTTTTGGAGACGGACATCGTAATTTTAAACCGTGGTCAAATGCCGAGGACGATACTTGAGCTGGCCTCTTTTAGCTACAACGCCACTCCAACAAGAGGACGTTTGAACTGGCCTCTTTTAACTACCACACCACTCCAACAAGAAGACGTTTGAGCTCTCGACAGATTTAACGTGCATCTCTCCTCTACATGGCGTGTTTTTAGTAGTACTGGGCTCGAACTCGTGACACCTTTGATGATCAACAAATAACAAGTTGAACTTTTTTCTTTCTTGTGTCTTTTTGACAAGGTGAACTGAACCTTGTGGTACACTTATGGCTTCATATTTTAAGTTGATGGAGGTCTTTAGAAAGCATTTGAAAATTTTCCTTTCGTTTCATGTTCATCGCGTTTCTCAATCATGAATAATATGCATCTTTCAGCAGGTTCTTCTTTTGGTTGATCAGTTACAACTTCCTTCAATAGAGATCACAGATGCCCCGCGCAGCCGCAGCCTGACTGAAAAGTGAATCATGTCTTCCTTTTCTTTTTCTATAACTAATGTACGGTATTTCAATAATAATTACAGTGATGAATTGTTTATCTTCTTAGAATTTTTCTCAGGGTCTGGATTTCGTTTTTTTCTCTTAACGAGTAATATTTTATGTTAAAACGTAATAAAAATATCTCTCATTAAACAAAATGTTTTTTTTTTTTTTTTTTCTTTAACTTGGTTTTGGGATCAAAGATAGCTATTTGATGACGGAAAAGGCCAGATAATAAACATAAATTATATCAATGTTATGCATTTTTTTTTTATTATGGAAGAAAGTATTTTGTTTTACTTCTCTTTCCAGTTATATTTTTTTAAAAAAAATCTTTAAATTTTCGATATGCTCGCGCCCCCCTTGTAGGGTTATCGCGCCCCCCCAGGGGGGCGCGCCCCACACTTTGAGAAACACTGCATTAAGGATACATCCAGATGTCTGTTAAATTTTGAATGTAAACAGTCACCTTAATTATTTTGTGGTACATTGCATTGCTATTGAGCTGTGTCTTTTATGATAGTCTTGGTTTTGTGTGAGTGTAGTTTATTTTTTCATTGTTCTTCATTTTGTTTTTTAATTGTTTTCTTATTTCTCAGTAAAATTGGTGAGAATTATGTTATGTTAATTAATTTTTATTTGCATTCAAACTATATAGTGAAATTGACCTCTTTGGAGTGATTTATTCAAGTGGAAGGAAATGTTCTGTTTCCCATTGCATCGGAATTGAGCTGTGTTGATTGATTTATTTTTGAAGTTAAATATTTTGTTAGTATTTTTCCCCTTTTCATTCCTGTTTTCCCCCTTTTTTAGTATTTTGCAATTTTATATGTTTTAAATTTAACTTACTTATTTTTAAGTGCAATCAATCGAATTTTAGTGTATTTTACATTTTGAACGTAGACAGCCACCCTAATTATTTTCTGATACATTGCATTACTATTGAGCTGTGTCTTCTACGATAGTGTTGATTTTAAGTGAGTATAGTTTATTTTTTTATTGTTCATTCATTTTTTTTTGTTTTTATTATTTCTCAGTGCAATCTGCGAGAAATCTGTTCTGTCAATTAATTTCCATTTGAATTCAAACTATATAGTGAAGTTGGAGTGCTTTATTTAAGTGGAATGAACTGTTTTGTTTCCCATTGCATTAGAATTGAGCTGTGTTGATTGATTTACATTTGAAGTTAAATATTTTGTTAGTATTTTTATTCCCCTTTCTTTTTGTTCCAATTTTTTTTTCCTTTTTTTACTGTTTTGCAATTTTTACGCATTAGTCTGAACCGCCTTTCTCCTTTTTAAATGTGGTGTGATCAGCTTCAGTGCAAACAAAAATGACTCGCCGAAAAACAAACTTAAGTCGGAATTCTCGCAAAGTAAAATCATTGCAACGAGTAATTGCACATCAAATTGAAGAATAAAGGGCATCAGTGAATGAGCGAAGCCGACAAAGAATGATTCAAATACGTGCTAATGAAGCAGAAGAGGAGCGTGCAACTAGACTTGAAGATGCACGTTTGCGAGTACGGCAGTCACGTTCTGCAACATCAGATAAGCTCCGATCTCAACAAAGAGAACACAATAGGCTACAAATGGCTGAAAGACGTCAACAAGGAACAGCATATCAGCCTTTCAATCGCCTTGCATTCCGGTACAATCACGCTGAGGATTATAGTTTGAGCCGGCATGTTCTTATTGGCACAATGACGGTAGTGTGTTCTTATTGCAAGGCTCTGAAATGTTGCAGTGAAACGAAATGAATGTGTTGTGCTGCGGAAAAAATTAAACTGTCTCAACTTAGAGAACCACCAGATCCATTAAAAACTTGGTTTGCTGAATATACTGCAGAATCAAAGCATTTTCTTTCTAATATCAGGAAATATAATTCCTATTTCCAAATGATATCGTTTGGAGCAGACATTATAACAACACATTCCATGCCAATTTTCAAAGTAAAAGGGCAAATTTGTCATGAAGTTGGCTCATTGCTTCCGTTCTCAAACGGTGAACAATAATTTTTGCAAATGTTTTTTATTGGTGATGACAAAGATGAATTAGGCGCTCTACTGGTGCAAATAGGTGCATTGTTTCTCAACTTCAAGAGATTCTTCACGAAAAAAGAAACATTTAGTGCGTTTGTTCAAGACAGCAATTGAAATGATGCCATCTGATACGCGCAAGATTGTTATTCGTGCTGACCAAACGCCTGCTGAAGAACATGCACGAAGATTTTATGCTCCGACAGTAGATGAGGTGGCAATAATTATTGTTGGTGAGCAATTTCAACCTAGAGATATTGTTCTTCACCGGAGAAATGAGCTATTAACAAAAGCTGCAGAAACTCATAGATGCTACGATGCCTTACAATATCCAATCATATTTTGGGATGGTGCTGATGGATATAATTTCAACGTTAAGATGGTAAATCCACTCACAATGGAGAATAAACAGACATGAAATTCAGCGCAATGAACTATTATTCATACCGATCCATGGTTCGAGAAAATAAAGAAAACCCTATTTTAAAATGCCGTCAGTTATTTCATCAATACATAGTAAGTATATATGCTAAAATTGAAACACAGCGTTTTATATTCATCCGTTTAAATCAAACCAAGCTTCGCTCTGAAGAATATGTTCATTTGTGAGATGCAATTGTCCATGATGGCAATACAACTAATGTAGGCAGATTAACCATTTTGCCATCTTCACATACAGACAGGCCACGGCATATATATGAGTATGCTCAAGAAGCAATTGTATATGTTCGTCTCTATGTGTGTCCTGACTTATTCACCACATTCACAGGAAATCCGGCGTGGAATGATATCCAACAACTTATAATTCCTGGGAAAATGCCAACAGACAGGCATGCCTTCACAGCACGTATTTTCAGACAGAAATTGATATCATTGGTGAATTTAATGGTAAAACATGATGTGTTCGGGTCTGTGCGTTGCTGGATGTATTTAGTGGAATGGCAAAAAAGAAGATTGCCACATAAACATATATTAATCTTACTTTGTAATAAAATAACTTCAAATGAGATTGATGATGTAATATGTACTGGAATACCTGATGTCAACATGGATAAGGATTTGCATGAAGCTGTGGTAAAAAGTATGATACATGGACCTTGCGGTACATTTAATCCGAATTCATCATGTATGATAGATCCTAGAGCATTAATATCCGATACAGTAACAGGAACACAGATGGATATCCTTTATATAGAAGAATATCAGCAGAAGAAGGTGGCACATCAGCAACCATAAAAATGTAAAACCGTGGCATTAAAGTAGATAACCAGTGGGTTGTTTCTTATATATTTTTGTGATTTTCCAATGCATTTCATTGTCAGATTAAATATTTAAATGTTTTGAATGAATGCCACCCCACATAAAGAATTTGAAATTGTGCATGCCAATTATCATATCGCAAAATATTAAACAGACAGATATGTGTAATGGTATGCGACTTGCAGTTCAAAAATTAATGAGCAACATCATAGAGGCAGCAGGACCTTTCAATGATGAAGATGCCCTCATTCGGCGCATTCCTATGATACCAACAGGTATGCCATTCCAATTTAAGAGACTGCAATTCTCATTTTGA
This sequence comes from Trichonephila clavipes, assembly GCA_019973935.1. Taxonomy (NCBI): domain Eukaryota; kingdom Metazoa; phylum Arthropoda; class Arachnida; order Araneae; family Nephilidae; genus Trichonephila; species Trichonephila clavipes. The sequence goes on from BMAU01017720.1 coordinate 1,363,432, forward strand.
TTAGTGTTTGCAACCACTATCAATTGAGCTTAGGAAAAATCTTGATAATTGTGTGGTTTAAATTTAGAGACATTACTTCTCTCTTGGACAAATATATTTTGCATGTTCTAGAGCAGGCAAACCGGACAATCTATATATCTACCCCGAAAACGGAAAAAAAAAACAAAGAATGTTATATACCCAGAAGCATAGTAAAATTAACATTTTGCCCTCAACGACTTCAGGGTAGAAACATTTCTATTTTGTGTGTATTTTAACGTTTTTTTTTAATTATCATCAATTTTGGTCGTTTTATCGTTCATTTATGTTTATTACTATTTTATAAACTGCATGAACATTTTTATGTATTTTTGCATTTAATTTATTAGTAAGATTATTTCTTATTTATTGGGATATGTATTTATTTTCTTTTATGATTAATTCTTATATATTTTTATGATTTGCATTTATTTTTGCTTATGATTATTTTTTATATATTGCTGGGATTTTCATCTGATTTTTGATTGTGATTATTTCATGTATATTTTTGGGATTTGCAGTGCGTTTCATTCTCTGATTGAATATTTAAATGTTTTGAAGTCACTTAGTTTTTTCTCATGCTTTGAAATCACTCAGTTTTTTCTCATGTTTTGAAACTCAAATCAATTTTAAGTTATAAGGTCTCCATCTCTATAAGGAAAAACCAAACCATCTGTTAAAAAAATTATGCCCAATATAAGATTCACAATTGGCTGGATGGGGACAAGCGGTTTTCTTTTCCATTTAACCAGACTGAGACCCAGCAACGCATGGCAGGGTACAGCTAGTAGTATAATATATTTTGATTGGAATATATTTATTTAAATATTATATACAACAATTAGAACCCCAAATACTTAATTTTATATTAATACTCATTTAAGAAAAATGTATTTGCATCAATATATTTTTTAGCATGACAAAATATCCGAATATGTAAAAAATATTTAAATTTAATGTATACATTCGGACTTCCAAATAACGAAGTCACTAAATTCCGTAAAAAATTTCTTTATAGCAAAAATTGTTTAAATAGAGGTTGATCTTTCAATTCTCCTTATAATCCATATCAAACAAATTTTAAATTCATAAACACAATATAATAAAAAAAGTAATTATTCACAATTTTTTGTAAATGAATATATATATATATTTATTTATTTTATATATAGTACCTATAAAAAGAAAAAAAAAAGAAAGAAAATTGCTAGGAAAGTTTCTTGATGCCTTTATCCACTTCCTGAAGAATTAAGTTTACTTTTTTTGATGTTCAATCTCTTGCAATTAGATATTTTTGAACTGCAAGAAACCAAGTTACCAGTACGACGGTTGAACACTTCAAATGAACGGATATTAATTCAAAGACCCGGGGACACGAGACAACTCCACTAAGGGTGAAAGGGATGAGAAAGGGGGAGAATATGTTTCCTGTGTGAACTGGACATTGGATTTAAGAGTTGCATTTCTTGGATGAAACGCCCAGAATTTGATAGCTCACGTCCAGTTGGCTCCTAATAAAACTAGCTCAATATTTATGAACACTAACCATAAAATGTGTCAAAAGAGAGAAAAACTTGAAATTTCCAGAAATACTTCAAAAATAGGAAGAAAATAATTAATCACAAGAGAAAAAGATCCTTAGACAAAAAATGCACTCCACTATTGAGATGTTATTTTACGAAGAAAATCGTGAAATGTTCTTGGTTCCAGGTAAAAGTTCGCTATGTCGAAAAATTCGCAATATAGAGATTCGACTGTATATACATAAAGCTAAATTGATCATTGGACTTACAGCAGCGTTTCTCAAACTGTGGGGTGCGCCCTCTTGAGGGGCATGATATGTGTAAGAGGGCGGCGCAAGCCTATTGAAAAGTTGAAAACAAAAGATTATTCAAAACATTATTAATTTACTGAAAGTAAGCAAACAAAATGCTTTCTGATATAATAAATTATAGAATACATATTTACACTGATAGAATACACTTGTTAATGTATCAGTAATGTACAATGTACTTTATTATTAATTTAACAACACTAAGTTAAGAATAATTGTGATAATTACCAGTGACCCCATGAGCTTATATTAACGCTTATAATGTATACGGTATACGGTTTATAATTTAATTCCTTAACTGCCGATTAAAGATTACGCGATTCACTCCCACATGTCATGGTTTACCATGTAGAGGTGCGTAATTTGATGTTTTGGGGGGAGGAGAAGAGGAATATATAAGTAAATCCTTCGCAAACACTCTCAAGGTCCTTTTATTGCATTCCTAAACCTTCGAAATAATTGTATGTATAACAGGACACAGAAAAGATCGTACTTCGGAAAGACGTATATATACGTCCAGAAAATTAATCGTTTGGATGAGCGAGACATTTATATACGTCGTTGGCACACAAGATATTAAAATCATATTGTATCTTTAGTGTCAAAGTATAGTATTATTGAATTAAATACATTGTTATTGTATGGAGGGGGCCGAGGAAAATGATGCTTGAATATTGGGTCGTGAATATTGAAAGTTTGAGAGGCACTGTATTAAGATATTTATCCTTGAAAGATTATGAGAAAATGGGTATTTAAGACAATACCTTATCTGACCTTATTTATGAAAAATAATATTACGTATTGAAATCTCTCTTTCTATCCCTTTCTTTCAGAAAGAATGAAATAGTATTATTACATTATTCCAGAAATAATAATGTAAATAATTTGAGTTTTCTATATATCTGAAATTACTAGTAATATGCGATTAATTTCATTTTTTTTCATTTATTATAGAGAAAATAATATTTTTAATACTTATATGTTAGTTTGTACTGATACAGATTCAAATCCTTATGGAAAACTTTGAAATGCATCGTAAATCTAATCCAGAGATGAGAAAATGAATGAAAAAAAATCATTTGTTACGAAATGTATTGTAATGAGTAAATCAATATTTACTTTACTTTAATTTATAGCATATTTCAATATATCTCAAAAAGTCCATGTTCGCAATATATGTACGATTTTGTGTTTGTTATTGATCGAAGTTTAGAAAAGTTAAAATTTTGAACCATTAATAAAGTTAATGGGTTACACAATAGATGTTCATTGCATACGGATATGATTATTAGATGTCGCAAACTTATGTGATGGCTTTTAAACTAATGACATCTTCTCCTGTTCAAATAGTTTACCTCATTTCATAAGGGAAATGGATAGATATTTCATCCTCATAATTTAAGGGATATACAGTTATATTGCAACAGAGTAACTGAGCTGAGAAACTTGTAGATATTCGACAATCCAAAGCTAGTTTGGAGTTAGTTATCAAAGCTCTTGCAGGTTCAGTGCCAGAGAAGTGATGTGAAGTGATGTACAAAATGCTTTGGACCGTAAGTTTGTGAAAATCATAGATGCGGTTCACATAATAGTAATTGAAGTCTCTGCTGATCATGTTGAAGGTGGAATGTAATGCATGTTACATAACAAGATAGTGTTTAGAGAGTAATTCTAAAGGCAACGATACATATTCCATTTTAACATTGTACATATGAATTGAGTTAGCAAACTAGTGTAGGTTTACCATGTGTTTTGTAGCTTGAGCATTATGATGCCTTTGAAGAGGTATCATGTCAGAAGGTATTACTACAATGGATGGAATTTTTTTCGTTTAAAACAGGAATAAGTATATCCCCATTTTAACTAAATTTGAAAAACTATTTTATTTGACATTGAATTATAAGTAAAAGTATTTATAATACTTAATTTCTTCAGAACGAGCTAGATATAAGTTAATCAAATATAAGTTACTCCGAAAAATATATATGGGGTATACATTTTATTAAATAATTTTATTTAGAAATACTAATAGAATTTCTTTACTTTTGTTTGAAATGTGAACTTATAAAAGTTTTTTTAAAGAATATATATATATATATATATATATATATTCTCTAAATATATATACTTTTCCACACACATCTTGAACATCTTACACATATTTGACAACCAACCAAATTAGAGCTAAACAAATTTACATTTTTTGACAATCAACCAATTCAAAGCCTACCATATTTGATTGGCATCTCTCTTGATATCTAGCTTTGCTGGCTGGTTTGAAATTTCGTTCAAAAGATGCGTTTATGTATATTCGATTTTTTTTGCCCGGTGAATAATTGATTTTCATTAATTTCACAACACTTGATTCTCTTGGAAAAAACTATGTGAGTAAAGAAGTTTTTTGCTAAATCCTTTTTTGAAAAATACTTTTCTCACGTAATTGTCTTAGGATTTTTCTATTTTTCTACTTTTCTTACGTAATTGTTTTGGGATTTTTCCGCATTAAGAGTTTGTTGCAAAGTAGTAGTCAGTGGTTTTATATCATACTCTCTCTGAGTTTTTGCATACTTTGAATGCTTCTTTATTTTATTTGGTTTTTCCTACCAAATTGCAAAGGGGCAAGGTTGGCGCCTTCAAACTATTTTAAACACAATTATTAGGTCCTAAGCCCAAAATTGCTTTCTGACTCGATATGTTCTTTTTTGTAGTTCCTTTTTGTATTTTTCTATAAATTCGATCTTCAGTTTAGCCTTTATATTTTTGTTACGTAATTTCTTGTTTTTAATATATTATACAAATTTCTTTCATATATATATATACACTCTGTCGCAAAAAAAATATATGCACCCAGAAGAAATTGAGCTACATTCACAAAATTTGGTATGCATGTAGTGTATATGAAAATAAACAAATGATTAAAAATTCAGAACAAAATATCATTTTATTAAGCGGTTACAGCTTGCAAAAGGTTAAAAATCAGTAAGTAGTAAAGCCACCTCTGGCAGCTATACAAGCCGAAATTCGGCGTGGCATCGATTCAATTAGATCACTTATGACCCCCTGTGGAAGATCCTGCCATAGTCTTTGCATCTGCGCAGTTAATTCTCCTGTATCTCGGGACGGCTGCAGTTGACTTCCCAGCGCGACCAGACATGCTCTATTGGCGAAAGATCTGGTGTCCTGGCAGGCCATGGTAGGACGTCATATCCTTGAAGACATTGTTGGGAGAGTCGCGCAGTATGTGGACGAGCATTATCCTGTTGATAAATGGCACCTGGGCGACTTTATAGCATGGGTAGCACAATCGGCGTTAAAATATCGTCCACGTATCTGCGAGCTGTCAAAGTGCCTTGAAGGACCACTAAAGATGATCGTGTGTCCCAAGAAATTGCTCCCCACACTGTCACACCTTGTGAAATTGCTGTATGCCGCTCGACAATAAATGCCGGATCGGACCGCTGGCCGGTGCGCCTCCAGACACGTGTGCGGTGGTCATCAGCACTGAGACTGAATCGGGATTCATCACTGAAGATGACACGTCTCCAGTCTGTCACACTCCAAGTTGCCCGAGGTCGGCAAAAATCCAGTCGACACTGCCTATGATGTGGGGTCAGTGGTAAGCGTCTTAGCGGACGTCGGCTACTCAAGCCAACTTCGGTCAGTCGTCTCCTTATGGTTTCTCTTGATGGCACTGGATGTCTGGAAGGAGGTAAGTGGCGTTGAATCGATGCTAGCGACGTTGTTGGTGCCGAAGTGGCCACTCTTCTGATTGCACGATCCTCGCGATCATTTGTGTTCCTGGGACGTCCTGACCCTCCGCGACGGTACACTCTACCTTCTGTGATCCACTGTTGCCAACACCGAGCAACTACCATATCGCTCCGACCGAGGTGGCGGCCGATACGTCTATTCGACCAACCTGCTTCTCTGAGGCCTATTATACGGCCCCTATCAAAGTCCGTCAGCTGCTCGTACTGCCGCCGGTTACATCTTAGAGGCATCCTAAGTCTCAATATATATCGTCTATCAAAGTCATCAGATTCGTTTGGATAGCCGTACGGCGCTCGTACTCATGATTTTAAACTCTCCCAGTTGCGCAACTAATATGCGCATAGCACACTTAGCCTTGTCTCATTGGCTTCGAAATTTTAATCATTTGCATATCTCTTACCAGACTACATTCTTGCCGAGTTTCGTGATTGTAGCTTGATTTCTTCTGGGTGCATATATTTTTGCGACAGAGTGTATATATGTGGGAGTCCGAATAAATCTTCGAATAAAAATCAGACTCTTCAGAAGGCGGGATTTTAGATTGTGTAGGTGGTTTGTCTAGGGGTAAGTATTTAAGGGTGAGTGATGAATTAAATGAATCTAAATCATTAAAACACGAATACTTCTTTTAAGTGAAAGAGAGAATTTATTTAAAGTTAAAGGAAAATATTTACAAAAAAAAAAAATAATTACAAATAGAAAGAAATGCAGGAATTAAGTTAATTAAAAGTTGAGTAATACCTTTAGAAGACGGGAAAAATGAACCTTTCTCATTATTGGACGTTAGGACTTTCGGTGCCGCGTTGGGCGCGGAAATGCGGTAGACGCGATGTGTTGATCAAGCAGTAGTTAGTTGGCTTCTGCCGAAAAATTATTCAAGCCGGAGCTACGAAAGCTCACTAGGTGGCGCTGCTTCGGAATGCAGTAATAAATCAAATTGAGATTTATGGTCCTCTGAAAAGGATATCACTCAACCTTTTTACAAATGTTTCAAAGGGAAAATCCTACAGAATCACCCTCTCCTGACAGAGCTGGTCTCTCAGCTCTTACAAAATGTTGAGAGCTTAAGTACTTTAAATACAAACTATTTTTAGTTACAACTATAAATTTGATGATTATTGGAATATGAATGTAATAAAGACAAATAATAAGATTCTTAAGGATAATGAAATAAAATATTACAGATGAAAAGATGTATACCTAATGTTCACAATTCCGGACCTAAAATAAAGCATATAAAAACAAAATATTCCATGTTGTGATCTACAATTAACTAAACCATCAAAAAATGCTTCGCATCAATAGAAAGATAATGAATAATACGAAAAAATAATAAATATTACAAGCGAATATAAAATGATTAATGGAAACGAGTGTTACCATAGAACATCTATTAATTTCTCAAGAGAGATATGAGAAAATTAAAAATAATAACTAATATAAAAATTCAATTAAGCATAAAAAGTTTCATCAAATCAGCAGAAGTGGTGGTTGAGTTCGGTCCATCGTGCTGACCAACCTTTTCCACTTCATACCTATCCTTGGAATTAACTTTTGTTACTTTGTAAGGGCCTAAGAACTTTGGTCTTAGTTTCAGTCCAGCTCCAAATTGGGTTCTTTGGATGGCAACTAAATCACCTTCTTTGTATAACGAAGCTTTCTTTCTTCTTCTGTTATACGTCTTTCTATTTTCAGACTGTAGGGTTTCGATGTTCTTTTTGCATCGTTTCTTAAAAATTCGCGTTGTTCTAGTAATTCTTTCGCCATTTCTTCTAGAAGTAAGTCTTTGATTAGGATGTCTTCCTTGTTACGCATTTTGATTCCCACTAATAGTTCGAATGGTGTCCATTTTGTACTGCGACTTATAGTACTATTTAGTATTCTCTGTAATATGTCGACGTATTTGTACCATTTCGTTGAGTCGTCTAATGATAGTTTGGTGAGAACTGGAATCAAAGTTCGATGAATTCGTTCAACTTGTCCGTTTCCTCGAGGAACACCTGTTGCTATTTGTAGATGTTGAATGTTCTCTTCATCACAGTAGTCGTTGAATAATTTTGAAGTGAACGCTGAACCTCTATCAGAGATAATTCTGTTGGGATTACCAAAGGTCTTCTGCTGTTGTTTTAATTTTTCGAGGGCACTTTCAGCAGATACAGTTTTGACGGGATATAGCCAAGTAAATTTGGTAAATGCGTCTACTACGGTGAAAATGTGTTGGTAGCTTTTGTTTGTGGAGGGTAAAGGACCAATGAAGTCAACATGGTACGTACTTAAAGGAATGCTTTCCTTAGAAATAGGATTCAAAAACCCTTCCTTTTTGCCGGTTTTCTTATTAGCTAAGATACATGGAACACAATTAATTATTACTTTTTAACGACGTTGGATAAATTTGGGATAAAAATTCCTGTTTCACAATTTCTTCTGTTTTTCCTACTGAGAAATGACCATTTTCGTGAATCAATTTAATTAGTTCAGCTTGCATTGCTTTAGGTGTTACAATTAATTCTCGACCATTTAAGTACTTGTAGAGTATACCATTTCGCTCAAAAATTCTTCTGATTCTTGCTTCTCTAGAAGTGATTTCAATGTTTGGATGTTGTCATCTTCCTCTTGTGCGTTTTTAAGCTTTGAAGTTAATGTATCATTGCATACCATCATTACGGGATATCAGCTAAAGAGCATCGTCGTGCTTCATACGACTTCCAGCTCTGTGCTCTATTTCATAATCGAATTCTTCTAATTGAAGCGCCCATCTGGCTATGCGAGTAATTAGCTCCTTTTTTTGCATAGTCTTCTGAAATGCTGAACAGTCAGTTACTATTTTAAAGGGTTGTCCTAAAAGATAAACACGAAACTTCTTTAATGCGTTGATAATTGCTAGTACCTCTAATTCGTAGCTGTCATACTTTTCTTCTGCTGTATTTGTTTTTTTCGACATGTAGTAAACGGGATGTAACTTTCCATCTTCTGCTTCTTGTAACAAAATTGCGCCGTATCCTTGTTTACAGGCGTCTGTATGCAGTTCTGTTTTTCTTCCATACTTGTAGAGGTACAAGATTGAGCCTTCCGACATGATTTTCTTCAATTTTTCAAATGCTTCTTTTTTTGTTGAATCCCGAAAACAAAGAGGTTTTCTTTTCTTTTAAATCGCTAAGTGGTTTAGCTATCTTTGAATAATCCTTGATGTACTTGCGGAAATATCCAGTTAAACCAAGAAAATTTTGTACTTGTTTTATTGTTGTTGGTTCTGGAAATTTTCGGACAGCTAGTGTCTTCGTGGGAGATGGTTTTAATAGTTCCGCTTTCTACAATGTGACCTAGAAATTCAATTTTCTTTTTTAAGAATTGGTACTTCTTGAACTTAATTTCTAATCCGTATTTCTTTGCGACTTCAAAAATAATTTTAAGTTTTTCGAGACCTTCCTGTTCGTTTTTCGCTGGAATGACGAGATCATCTAAATAACTGATTACAATTCCTTTCCGAGTAAGATCTCTAAATATACTTGATACGTAGCGTTGGAAAACTCCTGGACTTGTGCTTAGTCCGAAAGGAACTTTGTTGAATTCAAATTGTCCATCTGGGACGATAAAGGATGTATACTTTCTGCAATCTTCGTCAACATCGACGTGAAAGAAACCATTGCGTAAATCTAATGTAGAATATACCTTTGCTTCTTGCAAAGTGTCTAAAACATCTTCGATGATAGGTAACGGAAATTTATCTTTCACAAGCTTCTGATTCAATTTTCTGTAGTCAATGCACATTCTCGAAGATCCATCTTTCTTTTTTACCATTACGATTGGACTTGCATATTCCGCAGAACTCGGACGTATAATGCCTTCGTTGAGCCATTCTTCTATCTGTTTGTTTACTTCTTGTCTTTCTGTGAAAGCTCGTCGACGAGGAGGTTGACAGACTGGTTCTTCGTCTTTTAAAATAATTCTCATTGTGACGTCAGTAGATGCTGTTTTTTCTGGCTTGTAGTCTTGAATTAACTTTTCAAGTTCCTTCTTGATTTGACGATTTTCAACATGACGTAGGTCTAGTTCTTCTTGAAGATTTTCAGCAGATATTTGCATAAGCTGTGCATGATTCTCATATTTGTTGAATTTAACTCCTTCTTTAGTAAAACTTATCGATGCTTGTTCCAAAAGATCTGATCCAATAACTGCTTCGAATTTTAATTTATCAGTCGGTACAACATGCCAAGTTAACGAGTAATTTTCATCATCTATTTTGAACTCATGTTCAAAGGAACCGATAGTTGTCACTTGTGCCTCACCAATACCTGTGAGAAGCATCTTGTTCTTCGATAATTTCGTTGGATCCATTATTCTTCTGCTTGTGTTTTCTCGAAGCAAACTTACGGTACTACCACTGTCTATGAGCGCCGTGATTTTCACCTTTCAAAAATATCTCTTTAGTACGTAAACCTTCCTTAACGATGAGTGTGCCAGTTTCTTTTTGGAGGTTCTTTGAATTTCTGTGATTTTGAATAGTTTGTTTGAGCATGCTTGGAAGCATTGTGATTTGAGTGTTTCTCGTAATTTTTGTTGTAATACCCTTTCTGCGCGCTGTCTTGATATCTTTGAACAGATTCGTACTTGGTGACAGGGGCTTCGTAATGTTTGTTGTAATTCGTTGACGCTGGAAACTTCTTATCTTTCTTGTTATACTCGAATTTTCCTGGTGATTCATATCTGCGATTCTTTTCTGTGAATCTGAATTCTTGTTTCTTCACATTTGGACCACTCGATTTTTGTTTCAGAGTTCTTTTAAAGTCTTCGAATTCTTCTAGTTTTTCTGCTAATTGAACAGGGAGTTCATATTTGCCCATTCATCAAGATAATATTCTTTAAATTCAAAAGGAGTTTTCGTTTGAGTTGATCTGTTATGATTAGATCTGATAACTTGTTGAAAGTATCTATCTTCAATCCTTCTATCCATCCGTTGAAGTAAGTGTTTAACTCATGGTAAAAATCAATCCATGTTCTTTCAGGTGCTTTTTGGGGAGTGACAAATAGTTGTCGAAACTTTCTGGAATTAGTTTAAAGCGTTTCAGCAATAAATCTTTAACGTGTTCGTAAGAGTTAGCTTTATCGTCAGGCTCTCTCGCTATGATGTGGGATACTTCCGTCGGTAACAAGCCTAACAGATGAGAAACCCAGTTTTCTTGATCAATATTCAATCTCTGCGCTTGACGTTCAAATAATTTTAGATAAAGATTGATGTCTTCTTTCAAATCAAAACGATGTATAAACTTTGAAATTTCTTTGACGAGAAACTTAGTATCACTTTCTTTGGATGTATCAGCGCCTAACTTGGATTGTGTTTGGATTCTTAACTTTTCCAACTCAAACTCATCTTTGCGTTTTTGCTCATCTAACCTCAATTGTTCGAAGCGTAATTTTTCTTTTTGCTCTTCAATGCGTAAATTTTCTTCTCTGGCTTTGCGATCCTCAACAATCGTTGAATGTATGTTTTTGGTCAGTTCTTCGTCATAATCTTCACTACTAATAATTAGATCTTTAAGTGTGGCGATGGTCATTGATTTATCGAATTTTAAATTTAATTCCGTGGCTAAGACAAATAAATCTTCGCGTCAACCTTTGCCAAGATACGCCATTTTAAAATTTAAATTAAAGTTTAGATAGTAACAGAAGGAATAAACAAAATTGTTACGCGTTCAAACAAAAACAATGATGTTGCTATTGGCAATTCTCGTTTGCATTTACAAAAATTCTCAAGTTAAAATGATATTGCATCAAAATACACTAAATATACATTGAAATATTCAAATTCTATTCATTTAGAAATATTTTAAACCAGTAACGTGTAAAGACAACAATGCGAGCTAAAATACGTAATGCTTAATTTAAAGTAGTCAAATCATTAATTTCAACTAAAAACAAAACATTTTTTTTTTTTAAAACCATTTAATATATCAGTTATCTCATTTCGTTATAACAAATGCAAAAAAGAATTTGAAAGAAAAAATAAATATAAATCTTGTTTAGAAACAGTGATTAAATTAATTGCGATATGAAAAGTTAAGGAATGTAAAGTTCTTTGCTGAAAAAAGCAAACAATTAGAAGTTATTCAATTAAGAAAATCTCGTATATATTTTTTATTACACTAATAAAAATAAAATCTTTTAGGATCTCATCAGCAAATTTAAAGGATAAACACATGTTTCAGCATAATAATTCTGTCAAAAAATGAACTCAAAATACTTATATATTAAACGATAAAATACACAACATTAAAATAAGATTATACACGATCCTTCATCAATTCTAAAAACATAGCATATTTCTTTCAAAATATATTTCTGGAATACTCGTAAAAATAATTAATTACTAAACATCTGCAAGAGAAATGTTAAACTATATGAGTCATCGAAATTACGATCGCTTCGAAACGGTAATGTTTAGGAATGGAAAACATTAATTTCTTAGTTCAAGGTCAATGACGCAACCCAAAAAATGAAAGCTTTTGCACATACATGAAATGCAATTCCTTATAAAATGAGATAGCAATTCCTTATTAAATGAGATACAAACTTGAATATTGCGTACGACTTTCTTAATATTTTAAAAGATATACTTGTAGAAAATTTTAATTGATACAATTTCTATACACAAATAGAAATATAGTATTTCAGAAAAACACACATGATATTTAAAAATATAAATTATTCCATGAAATCGACTACAACAATTTTTTCATAATCCAATTACCGGTGACTCACGTATTCTTTTAGATTTTTTCCTTTTTTGAAGAACAATATAAAAAGTACCTGATACAGTTGACGACGTGTGATTAATTACTTGAAAACAAACTTCAAAGGCTCCTGGATGTGTTCACTGGACTTGTAAAACTCTTGTAGTTGTTGTACACGGTTGAAAATAACTTGAAGCACCTAAATGTTAGTATGTTATGAGAGGCAATTCGCATTTTCGATTCAGTCCGTTTATAAATTAGGCGTGCAGCCAAAAATGGGTTTTTAAAGAAGAAGAGAGAAGGTTATCAACTTATTATTTAGAGAAGATTTTCGAAATCAAATCCCAGGCGATCCCCCAATTATTTCTGTGGGAGTCCGAATAAATCTTCGAATAAAAATCAGACACTTCAGAAGGCGGGATTTTTTAGATTGGCATAGGTGGTTTGTCTAGGGGTAAGTATTTAAGGGTGAGTGATGAATTAAATGAATCTAAGTCATTAAAACACGAATACTTCTTTTAAGTAAAAGAGAATTTATTTAAAGTTAAAGGAAAATATTTACAAAAAAATAATTACAAATAGAAAGAAAAGCAGGAATTAAGTTAATTAAAAGTTGAGTAATACCTTTAGAAGACGGGGAAAAATGAACCTTTCTCATTATTGGACGTTAGGACTGGCGGTGCCGCGTTGGGCGCGGAAATGCGGTAGACGCGATGTGTTGATCAAGCAGTAGTTAGTTGGCCTCTGCCGAAAAATTATTCAAGCCGGAGCTACGAAAGCTCACTAGGTGGCGCTGCTTCGGAATGCAGTAATAAATCAAATTGAGATTTATGGTCCTCTGAAAAGGATATCACTCAACCTTTTTACAAATGTGTCAAAGGGAAAATCCTACATAATATATATATATATATATATATACTGCTGGGCAATTGCTAAGGACGGATAACACTATCATCCATAGCAACCACAAAATGAACGGAAGCAAAATGTGGAAAATTAGAATAATTGCGGGATATTAGTAAGAAGAAGTATGAGTATGCAATTTTTTTCCACGTCTGTTCATCACGTGATAGCATTCACAAGAGCTTTAAAGGTTTTGACGCGTGTGGACAGTTGTTGTTTCAAGTCAATGTTTTACAGGAAAGATTTAATAGACGAACTTAAAATTTTTGGCATGTCTTTCCGACATCACATAGATGATTTTATGCGTGGCCGAATTATTGGAAACATCGAAGAAGGGCGAAAAATAACAGAGGTTGCCAGGGAGTTCGACATCGCTCACAGCGGTGTTTCACGGCTGTGGAAGTCATTTAAAACTACTGGAATGTGTAGTAGACGAAACGGGGGAGGTCGTGTTAGAAGTACGACAAATGTTGAAAACAGATATATCGTCCTTTCAGCAAAATAGAATATGCGCACCACAGCTCAGCAGGTGGCAAATCAGTTTCTTGCTGCCTCAGGAAAGAAGATCTTCCGAAAAACTGTTGCCAGACGTTTGAGGGGAGTAGGACTATACGCACGCAGACCTGTTGTGTGTGTCCCATTGACCAGACAGCACCATACTGCCCGTTTGTAATGGTGTCGTGAGCATCACAATTGACTGAACAGGACTGGGCATGCGTACTATTCTCAGACGAGAGTAGGTTTTGTCTGTCATCGGATTGTAGACGCCAATTGATCTGGCGCGAGAGTGGTACTGCTTATCGTCCAAAAATATCCAGGAAAAGGACCGATATCCGACATGCAGTATCATGGTGGGGGCCGGCATCATGATCAATGGCCGCACGTGCCTATATGTGGTTGTGAATGGGACTATGACGGGCCAACGATACATTGATGAAGTTCTACTTCCCTCATGTTCGTCTTTTCCGTGGTGCTGTCGGTGATAAATTTGTTTTTACGGACGACAACGCAACATGTCATCGAACACTCGCTGTTCAGGATTGTCTAGACAGCGAGGGTATTCAACGTCTCGAATGGCGACCGCGATCTCCAGATCTTAACCCCATTGAAAATGTGTGGGATGCTTTGGGGAGGCAGATTGCTGGTCGAAACTATCCTCCGACAAACAAGAACACCCTCATCCGTGCTCTCACAGAGGAATGGGATAAATTGCCAAAACAGCTGCTGGATAATTTTGTGCAAAGTATGGTACGACGTGTGGAATGTTGCATCACACTCCACGGTGGACATATCCCGTACTGATACCTTTCTTTAAGGTGCCTGCTGACTTTTTAGATTCATTGTTCCATTTCTCCGTACGCAGATAAAATGAACATTTTTTTTTTTCTCTCAGATGTTTCACAGCTTTTGTACTTTCCAGAACAATAAATATTCTTTATTCTAATGTCTGAACAGTGTGGCAACTATATTTTATCCTACTAGGCTCATGTCTCGCTTAATGTTATGCTACATAGCAATTTGTGATCCGTCCTTAGCAATTGTCCAGCAGTATATATATATATATATATATATATATATATATATATATATATATATATATATATATATATATATATATATATATATATATATATATATATATATATATATATATATATATATATATATATATATACGTAGAAAGAGAGAGAGGGAGGGATAGATAGATTGTTCTGTAAAGAAAACATTCCTTTAAAATTTTGGAAGTAAATTTAAGAACATTTATAGTAGAAATTATCCTTGAAAGTTGTAGGAACGTTTTTGAAGTTTGGAGAAGGAAATCACGCAAATATTTCATTACTGTATAGAAAAAAAAATGTGCCTGAATTCAATTTTCTCTGTTAGTTCATTGCTGCATATTTTGATACAGCACCTGAGGAGCTACAGCTTTAATTTTTTGCCTTGCAGTAAGAACACTGTATGGACTAAATAAATAATACTATGACATTGACTTTTGCAAACTTATGTCAGCTGAAAAATTTTGATGTATACAGAAATTTTCTGGAGAATTTTTCTGTATATTTTAGTCGGCATGTAATTGTTCGCTTGCATATAAATCCATAAATGTAGGATATAAACTTGTAATGACTTAAACTTGGAGTCCATCTTCAGATTTTAAAAAAGAAATCCAACTCTTGATTTCAACCAAAATTGTAGAAAAGTATGATAGGGTACATTTGTCTCTTTAAGCATATTCTAAAATTAGAAGTTCTATAAATAATGGGCAATTAACACATTAAATAAACTGAATAAGACTACCATACTTATATTGTGTGTATGTGATATAATTTTTTAGTTAATACAACTATCTTCTTAAAATTGTCACCTTCCGTTTCCCTCCGCTTACACAATGTGGTCCGCGAGCCAAGATATAAATTGTCTATTCCTGCCATAAACTAGAATTAAATTTTTATTTCTTCCTTGCAATTCATTTAATTTGTGAGCTTTTGTTATTACATTTGAATTAGTAAACACCTATGCTCTTTAAATAATGAATAGACTAATGAGTAAAACCTAAGTAGTAAATTTTAAATAAATAAAACTAATACATGGGAAGAATAAAGAATACAAACTTGTAAATTCTTATTTTTTAATTGTTTCACCATTTTTTGTAATATTAAAGAATAATTATTTGAATTGCGTTAGTTTATCAGAATTAGAGATTAGAATGTTAAGTGAGCTAGATATTAGAATAGTTGTCCTGGAATTCAATAAGATGTATATGTACTATACTGTTCGAATTAATTGGGACAATTGGGAAAAAAGGGATTATTTTCTAAAAACCATACCTTTTTATAATTACATACCTTAAATATACTGAAAAATCTGTTTATTAGTACCAAGTAGATTTTCTTTTAGTGGAAATGAGCTTTCATCCAGTCTTGGCATTGATTTCATTCAAGTAGCGCACATTTTTTTATTTCATCATCATGGAAACTCACTATTATAAATCGTATTTATCATTTGTTCTGTTGTCCTGCGATTTATCTTAGCGAAACAATTCTTGAGAATATACCATCATAGTTGTATACCATCATCAGTTTTGAATATTGTTTAAGTCTGGGAAATTTTCAAGCCCATATCAAACGCTATTATTTTATTCCCCGCATAAAATTATGGGCCAATTTCGAATTGTGACAAGATGCCAAGTGAAGTTGAAATGTTCCATCAAATGTTTCCATTAATGAAACAATCATATTAAATAATATTTCTATATATTTGACAGAATTCATCATGTATTTAATATCAATTGAACTTCCAAGATCATTTGTTGTGAAAAAAACATCTGCTTAGAAAGGTGTTTTATAATCTGTTGGATATGATCTGGTAAATAAGTTTCAACTTCATTTCGTCTAACTATACTTGATTGGTATGGCTGTATAAATAATTGCTTCATCACTAAAACTCACCTTCTCCATGTCTTTAGCAGTCGATTATTGGTATTTTTTGGGTAATGCTAAACTTATTTTCATCATTTTCTGTGTTAGAAATAGTTTTTTTCTCGGTCTTACTGCCTTAACCTTTAAAGTTCACTACATATTCCCTTTGAAAAATTATCAAAAAAAAATTAAAATGACTATTAGACATGAAGTTGGTCACAAATATAAGAAGAAAAATAATTTAGAATTTTTCAATTTCTAGAAATGTATGGTTTCACTGTGAAACCAGTGAACAGTAAGGGTCCATTTTTTCTACTCAAACTGAACAATCAAAAAAAAAATTATTCAGAAAATAAAATCTAATATTTTATGACCATAAAACTAGTTTAAAAAATAATTTAAAAATTTTTTTTACTTATTTTTTGAAATTTTTCTACACTTTCATAATTTTTAATGCAAATTCGGACATAAAATTGCATACGTTTTATATTACATACTAAAAATAATTTATATTTCTTAGTAAAAAATTCTAATACATATAACTTTTTAATTCATAACTATAAAAAGAGAATATTTAAATCTATTATGCAGACACATGGTGGCATTTAGGCATGTGCAGCTACACATGGTGGCAGAATTTTTGAGTGCAGATTCTCAATATAATTTTAAAATACATAAATGTTTTGCTAAATATGCAATATAAATGAATAGTACTTCAGAAAGTCAGCACCTGAGAGAATTTTCGCTGTAGAACGATCTCAAAGAGACTTACAATACCTTCTCTTACTGGAGTTTGGTTTCGCAGTGTGAAACCATAAATTTTAGTTTCATTTTTCTACTCTTCGGTTTATTTATCAAAATGATTGAACGTTTTAATTAATAACTAGAAAGACACTCATAGTAAGATTGTCTACTATAATTTAAAATGACTATTATTTTAAGTATTTTAAAACTAATGGAATTTACTAAAGTTAAACAGCCATTAAGATTTTTTTTGTTTAGGAGGTCTCAATCGTTAAATATAGCTCTAGTGCTGCCATTTATTGCTAGGGAAAAGAACAAAAATTCAAAAACAGCTCTTATTGGGATAAAAAAAATTCAATTTTGCGATTTTTTTTTAAGAAAACGTTAAATGTGTGCTTTCGGTGTGAAAGCGATGAATGTTAAAGTGTTAAGACCACCTTCTCCAAAAGCATTTTCCTTGCAGTTGAGGTATTCACTTCAACATCATTATCCAATAAATCCCTTCAGATGTGTATGCTTGTTTCTTGAATTTATTTTGCTACTTCTTATTACAATTGTATTAATTCTTGGAGTAGATTTCCCCGTGCATCCACAGTTTTCTTTTCTTTTTGGAGACGATGATCCGGAATTTTGAAATGTCTTTAAATCACTTAATTCAATCACATCAACTGTCATGGTTATATCTCTCACAATCGTAGAAGTGTGTTCTTTGAGAGCGATTTATTTTAGAATGGTTCTTCGGAGTAATATCCATCTTTAAACAAGTAAAAGTAACACGTCTTATACAGAACGCAAAATGAAAATTACCAGCTGTCCCACTGAAAGGCTCGCAGCTGTGCTCCTGATATTTTAAAATGAATAAATTATATCAAAGTCAATTTTTCATACTACCTAAAGACCGATATAACGGTTTTGAGATGTTTCACATGCCACCTCAAGCAAGAAAAACACGTTAGTCTCAATTAATTCGAACAGTATAGTATACTTTAACAATAAATGATATTTAAACTAATCAGAGAAAAGTAAGTTTGAAGTTAAATTTTATTTATTTACGTTGTTTTAATATAAACAAATGATTGTACCTTTCATCTTTTGTATTTAAAATTAATTAATTTGTTTGATTTCCAAAAAGAAATATACGACCAATTGTAACAGTTTCCCTATTTTAAAAAAGGCACATCAGAAGAAAATATCAATTAATTAAATAACTTTTAATTCGAACAATTATCATTTTATCGCAAGTACTTAAGTTTCCTTATCATAATTTATCAGAAGATTGAATTCATTAGAAACTAGTTTCACCTAGGCAATAATATGCAGTTAACTCGAAACTGTAACAAACTCATTTTATCAAAATCAAAATGTGTGCATTCCTGATAAATAAAAATAAGCCATATATAGAGTCGTGGAGTAATTCTACGCTTCAATTCCCAGCAACAAACGCTATGATTAAGCACCGTAACTACATAATCAGTTCTGTCAGTCTGCAAAACTTTCCTTTCCAACGGAAACCACTTCCTTTAAAACTTGAATGGATTCAATTACAACCAATTTGCGGGAATTTGATTTCCCTCCTAAATGTTAAAGCAGGAAACTGGGGGATGACAATTACAAAAGAACCAAAACTCTACTCTCCTACAAGTTTAAACCTTTCAATGAAACAGTTTCCCTGTTCTCTTCACGAAATGAAATTATTTGAGGGATGAGAAGTATACGCAGATGAAAGTAACGGAAAGTTTCAATTGGAAGAAATAAGAGAAGGGAAATAGAATTAGGTAAGAAAGGGGAATGCAGTTTTATAAAAGATGTATTTTCCGTATACAAACAAACTTATTCCATTTTCAGCATTGAAACTGTTGGAATTTAGTATTAAAATATACATTTTGATTATTACAACTTGAAGAAAAAATATTAAAGAAACAACATAAATGTAGTTGAAAAAAAGTATAATTTAACTATTTACTTCCTAATGCTGTAGCAGAAGTATACTTTACTATAGTTAGAAAAAAAAAATTAAACACATTTTTTTAAAAATAAACGCATGTTTCACTTGAAGAAAACATTTATTTCAATTTAAAACTTGGGCACTACTCGGAAAATCTGATGAACGTATGTCATATGCACAGGCACATATCCAAATGGAACTTATTTTCAAACTTTTTAGTTTCACTTTACTCAAAGTTCTAAATTTCTAATGGTGTTGAAAATTTTTAGAACTGTTTGCACTAGTTTGATATATTCCAAACTTCAAGATATAGAATGAGGAATAACAAGGGGAATTGAATTAAATTTCAGTTAAGAATTGATTCAAAATATCAACAAACCTTCCCTTTTTTTTGGAAATGTATTTCATTTTTAAGCAAGATTTTTTTTCATATAGGGTGTTCTAAAAAGTAAATTTATTTCATAATAGTTAAGAAATGGTATTAAATTCCTATGACACACACACGCAAATATATTATGCATATATATATATATGTAAATAATTCAAAATAGAAAAAATACTTTAAAAATAGAAAAAAAAAAAAAATTGCGTAATATAGTTTTTTTAATAGAAGATACAATATTTTTTTTTGTAAAAAGACACTCTTTCCTGTTTTATTAACTCTTCGAAGCAAGTCAGAGTTTATCAGAAAATGTTTTAGAAGAATAAGTATTAGATATTTTTGTACAAAAGTCTGAGGGAAAAAATATAACTTTTATGTAAATAAATATTATTTTATACGAGTTTATTATTGTCTGATAAATTTATAATTTTTTAGTTTTGATTGTATAGATTTCATTCCTTTTGTTGTGTGAGTTATCCATAGGATCTAACCACGGTTTTAGAAATTAATTTAATTTTGTTATCTCAGAAATAATATTATATATTTATTCATTTTTCTTTCGTGAAATGTGCCCATTTTTGGTCTGCATAGAGTTTTCTTCTTCTTTTTGAATTAAGAAGAATACTTTTTGTAGTAGAGATAGAGTGTAACATACAAATGTTCAGTTCATTCAGTGCATGATTGATATATTGCAGATTAGTGCTCATTTATGAATATTTTTATGATATGGCAACTGTATTAAACCAAATATATTACAATTTCCTAGAATGCATTTCAATACAGTTATCACTTAATATTTGAAGGATTAGGAGGATTTTTGATTTAATTTTTATTCAGAAGTTAGAAAAACAAATTTAAAAATTTAAAAAGAATTAGTTCTAGAAATACAATATTTACTTTACAAGAAAATTATGAAATTTTATTATTTTATAACGAAGTAATATTTAAAATATATAACTCATACGAAAACATACAAACGTGATTCTACAAACACATAAAGTAGATATATTTACATAACTTAGACATTACAGTTATATGTTTTAATGGATATTGTAAGCCAGAATAAACCATTTATTTAAAACGACTTATTATAATGTTAAAATAATCAGGGTTTTTTATTGAGAAGTCTATTCGCATGTAGTTATTTCAAAATACGTGGGTAGTTATGATTTTAAAGATTATTCTTTTTTTTATTCCATAAGTAGAAATTATAATAAAGAATATAAAAATTACATTAAATAATATAATGGGATAAATTCAGAAGAGACAATTATCTCACTTTTCATTTAATATAAAAAATAGTTGATAAATAAAAATGATAGAATTGATAATGGAGACAAAGATTATGAAAAAGAAACGCGATTCACTCTAAAATGCTTTACATATGTAGCAGTACAGAATACAAGTAAATATTCCTTTCAATTTAAATTATAATAAAAATTCTTTTACAAATATGGAGTGGAAAAAACAACATATGTTTAATTTCATATCTTTTTAAAACGAAAGTTATCCTAATATATACAAATAAATAACCATTCAAATAAAAGAAATAGGAAAACAGATTTGTGCTTCTAAGGCCAATTGTGATGGTAATTGTGAGAGGATAAAAATGAGGGAGATAAATCTTGAAGACATTAACATTCAAGAATAAATTCCTTCCAATATGGGGGAAAATGGTAAAAAAAATATTTAAGAAAGCTTAGAATAAATTTAAGCCGCAAATACAAAAAGAAATAGTTTTAGAAAAGATCCATACAATTTTCAAATAAAAGAACAGAACACAAAATTCCTTTTAAGAATTGAAAATGAAATCCAAAGGTTTCGTCAGAATTCCTTTTATTTCCCTTCATTTTTTTCAGTTTTGTGATGAGAAGTTTGATATATTTGATATTACCTTATTTGGTCTTAGGATTTTTTCCCCTTCGTCACTAATGATCTGCCTCTTAGAGCTTTTGAAAGTATATATTTTATCTTAACATGTGAGTCCCATTTTTTTTTTCATTTAAAGACATCTAGCAATGAATATTAAGTTTTTTTTTTTTATTTTTTTGTAATTTGTTCCTTGTATGCGCAATGCCTTAATTTATTGTCTAATTGCATTTAGTTATAATTCACTTCAAATATTGCATTTACATTTAGTAGTATTCATTCAACTAAACTTTCCGTTTCTAAAGCTAAGTTTGCGGAAGCATTTTGTGGTCTTGTCTTTTTTTTTTGAAAAAGTACAAAACATATTTAATAACATAATGAATTTAAATACGTGTTTCAAGTTAGTGTACAATTTACTGCATCGCCTTACAATGAGTTATTCCATGTATTTTCTTTATTATAGGGGGTAAGGGGTTTTATGTAAAAATCTCACATTGTGAAGGAATTGTGGTGTATGTGCGATTATAACATTAGAAAGTAGCGAAAAACAGTAAGAGTGTTAAGAACTTTATGAGCCATGGTTAAGAAGTCTTTAAGGATATATGGCAGTTATATGTTATAATGAAGACCAGTTTTCCCAAAGAAAAATACATTGCTAGTAAAAAAAAACACGTCGTTATTATTACTGTGTTCGAAGGTGCATGGGAATTGCTTTTAATATTGGTTGTATATCGCGGCACTTAACGACGTCTTTTGATATTTGACGAAAATGGTCAATGGTGTATTACGTAAGTATCATATATAATTAACGATGAGAGGGTTGTATAAAGAATACTTCAAATTAGGATTACTGATTGAATTAATCTGAAGGGATCTTAGTACAGCAGTGTTTCTCAAAGTGTGGGGCGCGCCCCCTGAGGGAGGGGGCACGAGCATATCGAAAATTATAAGATTTTTTAAAAATAAAATAACCGGAAACAGAAGTAAAACAAAATACTTTATTCCATAATAAAAAAAAATACACAACACTACTGATATAATTTATGTTTATCATCTGGCGTTTATCCGTCATCAAATAGCTATCTTTGATCTCAAAACCAAATTAAAGAAAAAACATTTTGTTTAATTTGCTGTATTTCCTCAATGATTGATTTTTTTATTACGTTTTAACATAAAATATTACTCGTTAAAAGAAAAACGAAACCCAGACCCTGAGAAAAATTCTAAGGAGATAAACAATTCATCACTGTAATTATTATTGAAATACTGTACATTAGTTGTAGAAAAAGAAAAGAAAGACATGATTCACTTTTCAGCCAGGCAGCATAGTGGTTTGCTGATCTTTGATTGACCTTCAAACTTACTGGTTACATTAATTGCGTCCCATCTTTTATGCGCTTGTTTTTCGCTTAGGGAAATTGTAAATAATAAAGAGTTTTAAGATATTTGGAAAATGATTGATTGCTTTGAAGGATTATTTAACCAAGATTTATATTTTTAAGAGTATTCTGAAACATATAAAGCATAGTGAAAAACGTCATAATTCTTTTTAGTTCATCCGTAGTTTTTTCTGAATACACTTTTAACCCGGGAGCGGTGGCACGGGGCATCTATGATCTCTATTGAAAGAACCTGAAAATGATCAAGCGACAGAAGAACCTTCTGAAAGAATGCATATTATTCATGATTGAGAAACGCGATGAATATGAAACGAAAGGTATATGTAGGTCAATGTATTTTTGAAATTTAATGAATTCAGCCATGTATTACTTCCCTGAAATCCTTCTAAAATAGTTGTACTTTGACAAGTTGCAAATTGTCTTTAATAATGTTTCAAAATTCTATATATATATGCCTGCAACTGGCAAGAAGTAATAATTTTTGCTGGATTCATAAAAAAACTTCAAATAATTAATAGTATACTTCAGTGCTTCTAAAACTTTCAATTCTTGTGACCTAATATTCAATCTTAATTTTCATAACGCCCCCCCTTTCATACAAAAACAGTGCGTTAAGTTCGATAATGCATTAATCTGACAATAACGATACAATACGACTTTTACTACTTAAGTGCCAATGGCGTATATAAACGTCTCTTTTAGCCAATGCGTTATTTGCTATGTACGTATATATAAATTTTTTCCAAAATACGATCTTTTCTGTTCACTGCTATTCATAAAATTATTCGAAGGCTTTGGGATGCAGTAAAATGACATAGGCAGTGTTTGCGAAGGATTCACTTATCTCAGAGGACTTTCTTATTTATTGCATATCTTCCCCTTCCCTCCAATACACCACACACATTTGCATACGTGAAAAACGGTGACATTGGGAGCAAATCTCATAACTTTTAATTAGCAGTTAAGGGATTAATTTTAAGCCGAACAAATTATTTAGATAAGTGTTAATTTTTGCATATACTTTTACGTACATATATAAAAAGCCAGCGGGGTCATTGGTAATTATTAAACTTGTCCTGAAAGCATTGTTAAATTAATTATAAAATTCTTTGTACAGTGCTTATACATTTATAAGTGTATTATATCAGCGTAATTCTTTTTTTATTATTATTTGTTTTTCAATCTGTTAGAATGTATTTTGTTTGCTTACTTTCAATAAATTGATTTTTTTAAAAAATAATCCTTTACTTTCGATTTTTTCAAATATGCACGCGCCTCCTTCCTTTAAGGTTACCCCGACCACTAGGGGGGCACGCCCCACAGTTTGAGAAACGCTGGCATACTTACCTTAAATATCTAAAATGTAGGATGAAATGTATAAAATTGTGTTGACTTAAATTGCATTAAATATATTTTATGCATAATTTAGGTCATCAATTACAATTAATTTTAATAATAAATATAATTAGAATGTATATCCTCTGTCCACCTAACTGTAGACCAACCCCCGTTATACAAATTATATAACTGTTTATATTCATTGTTAAAATTTCTCATTGTAAAACTGTAATTTACATTTATTATATGTAGTTTTGTTTATTTGTTATTATTTTCGCAAAAAAATCATTCTTGGCACTCATCTTAGAAGTTTATTCGTCCAACACTTCAGTGATGAAGTCTTCGAATTTGGAAAACCTTCAGCTCTTAAGGCTACCTGGAAAGTAAAGTTTTTTCTTACATTAATTGTTAGTAAGTGTTTGTTTGAGATAATTCCTTTGATCTCACACAGCGATTCCAGTACAGTACAGCGTTCCGATATTTTGTGGCGTGACCTTGCAATAGTGTACTTTCAAAATCATATTGGTTACATTAAATGAAACGATGCACATAGTTGCCAATTCAGCGAAATCTGGATTTCCAAATTGACGAGTTATACTGATCGTTGGCATAGTCACGATTTTAAGTAATAAATGCATCATATCTTCACGAAAAACTTTTAAATATAATTTTAATGTTTTAAGGTATCCAACTACGTACGGAACCGTGATTTAAAAAGGCGCATAAATGGATAATTTCCATGATATTTAGTGTCACTTAGTTATAATACAAGTATAAAATAGTTTTAAGGACATTTTGACAAAAAAAAAAATATTTAAATGCAATACTTCGGCTGAAAATTAACTAGACTAACATTTATTAAAAATGTTTTCCTTTTGTGAAAAATGATTCTATTATTATAATAATTAGCCTGTATACAGCTCAGACCTCTGTACAGAAGCTCAACTTTGAGATTGAAAAATTCACGTTATTTTCAGAATTACAACCATTTGAAATAATTATCAGTGCTGTTTTCTTAAGGGAACCGGGACGTTCTCGATGACACAAAATGAGCAAAATTTGGCTTTTCGAAAGAACATTATTTTCAAAAACAGAAAGACTCCATAAATAAAAAAAAAAATTGTGTCATACAATCTATGTACTTTTCTTAATATACTACAACATAAAATTATTAAATATATAAAATATTTTAAGAAATATAAGGATTCGAAAAAGTACACACCAAAAGAAGTTTTCGGATACATAGTGCTCTTTAGGTACATGTATCTTTCCTTTTATGACAGATAACACCACAAAACATGCTGTTTTAGTTATAAAATTGTACGTTTATTTAAATGGAATAGTTCTTTTCATATTTCCTTGCATAGAAACTTTTTAAAAAATTTTGGATTTTGACATTTTGAAATTTTGATAAAAATGGCAATTTTTTTTTAGAAATTGAACAATAAAAGTAAAAATACTAACTTTTCAGAAATAAATTTAGTAGCATTAAATACATTATCCTGACACAAATACTCATACCAAGTTTCATTAAAATATAACAAATAGATTTTTCTACACATGTACCTAAAACTGAAAAAAACCATTTTGAGAAAATTGAAAAAAACTAAATAAAATGATACACTTACCTAAAATTTAAAGTCTATAAATTTCCAGCACTGTACTCATCTTGCATTGACTGTTCTAAAGCATCATGTTTCCTTTTAATTTGCCTTTTTTGTTGTCCTGGCTTCTTTGGAAGTTTTTTTGAACAGCCATCTCAGCTTCACAAATTCTGACGTAGTCAATTTTACGAAGGCCTTCACAAGTGTTGACACCTGGATTGATTTTTAATGCTTTTAATACTTCAGTTCTTGCATATGCACCTTCATTGAAGCATATAACCGCGTCCATAACACCCATTTGCAAAGTTTTTTTGCTTACAAATGTTTTTTTCGGCACACGATTCCATACACAGTTATTAAAGCTTTCGTTGGGGTTCTGAGTTCGGCCATGCAAACATTTTAATAACAGTTCTTTTGCAGTTAAATCTCTAAAAGATTTTTTTAATTTTAAAAAGAACTGCATCTGGGAGGGAATGTTTGTGGGTGTATTTTTCACCTGATACAATGCTTTTAAAGTACCCGCACCAACTTTCTTCTCCCATAGGGAACAAATCATGTTGTGGATTTTCATCTGTCGACAGTTTATGGAAATATATTGCCCAGATGGATTTGGACATATCTGTGACTGATTTTCCAACATTTCTTCTTATGGCTAGGCTATAATATTTTTGCAGCAGAATTTCTGCATCTGTCAGCCTTCCTCGTCCAGATATCGGTTTGTTGTCTGACAGCTTGGTGGATTTTAAATTGTTTTTTAGGGCTCTCAGTCTTGCTCCCATCCTCTTTTGGACGTGGCCGATGCATTCTAGTTTTTCAATAGGAAATTCACCACCGTATTAGTTTGATTCTTGAACCCTTAGGAACCCCTTCGATTCTCCATCTCCAAGGTACTGAACATACAGACATTGTAATTTGGTAAGGAGCGACTGAAAATCCGCAATGCTCCTTCACTCTCCATTCCCGCACTAAATCCATGATAGTTTACCTGGAAATTATCACAGGTTTTGTTCGTACTTTTGCATTCAAATCAATATTTTGAAAGGCACTCAAAATCAATTACTTTTCCATTATCGAGAGAAGTTGCCGTTACAACGCCATTCTTCGAAGTGTGTCCTCTTTTCTGCCAGCTCCCATCAACAGCAATTGCTATGTTCTTATTGTGTTCATTTTCAATGACAGCTTCATTAACGCTGTTAACCATTTAAAGAGATGAAACAGTTTCCAACGCTTTAAAAATTGGCGTATACAATCTTTCAAATTTAGCTGGAGGAGGAGGTAAGTTCATCAGCGCACAAAATATCTGAGCTGCACTTTTACCAATTCCAATGCACCTCAAGCCATAAACAAACCTCAAATTTACTTCATATCCATCTGACACGGTATTTGAAGTCATTGAAGTATGACCAGAACCACAATACTTGCAAGTGGCTGACACACTAGTCGCAAGGCCTTTGCGACTACTTTTATTTTCAGCAACATCAAAGCAGAAAGATTTATCACAATATCTGCATTTTGCAATATTGTTGAAAATATCATTGAGCATATTTAAGTCAATAATAACATACCTGCTTTGAGTATCAACTGAAAATTATCTTCATAGTCCTTAAAGGACCCTTCACTCTTCTCAATTTTCTTTTTAGATCCACTGACATCAAGTCGTTCACTCTCAGCATTTACTGAAGTTTTACTACGAATTAAACGACGTTTGACTTGGCCAAACTTTTTTGTTCGAGGCATTGTAGATGTTTAAAATTCTCGCAAATTACAAACAAATTGAATGTAAACAAAAAAAATAGTATATAATCAGTCAAAATAAGAAGTTCGTACTTCACGTGTTTGTAAACCAAGCACGATGTAGCAAAACGTTCAAAAATCGCACAGCTTGTGTATAAACAAGATTGAGTTGAGTAGTTATAGTCCTTCTCAAACCACAAGAATAAAATAAATAAATCAGATTAAGTGATATAAAAACTCCAATCTACATAAAAACATGCTTCGGTGAGCTGTAAGATGAGCGTGGCAGTTGACATGCAATAACGTAAATAAGAGGCGTGACAGCTGTTGCTTGCATTTTAAAACCGCAATTACTGGGATATTAAGTTTTAAACCTATACACGTTATACACTTTTGGAATCAGCATTAAATCTCATTTTTTTTAAGATTAAAATTGAAAAATCGATTTTTTGAAGGCTTAAAACGTCTCTGTTCTCTTAAACTTTTCCCCTCTGTAGACGTAAAACATGGATAACCCCACTTCTAAGTTATATATCTCAAAAATTCTATTTGAGCTTCTGCACAGCGGTCTTAGCTATATACAGGCTAAATATTATCATATTAGAAGCTTTTTTCACAAAAGGAGAATATTTTGAAAATTGGTCATTCTATGTTAATTTTTGTAAAAATATTGTACTTAAATAATTTTTTATTGTAATACTATTTTTAAAACAATTTTATATACATTTTCTAATCTAAGTGACACTAAATATCATAATTATTATCCATTTATACGCTTTTGCAAAATCACGGTTCTGAACGTAGTCGGATACCTTGAAATATAATGAAAAAAATTTGTAGTAACGTTTTCCTAAATTAAACAGTATTTTTTATTAAAATTTTAAATGCATCTGAAGTTTATTTCCTTTACTCTAATAAAATGATACCATCACAGTTTACAGAAAATGTGCAATTTCTATTTAAACCTACAACACCAATAAATTGCAATTCCCTTTTCATACCTTGAAAGAGAAAATATGAAACGAAGAAAAATACATCGCTTTGAAATTCTGAACTGTTTACTAAAATTTTTTATCAATAAGATCCAAGAAAGAATTTAATTTCATTTGCGATATATGAGTGAAGAAAGATATTTTCAAACTCTTATGGGAAATACTTTGCTCTAGTTTGAGAAATAGGATTGAATAGAAATTGAGTTTTACTTGAAGAAAAAACATCTTAAGAAGTAAAAATACTTTGCATGTAATAAAATTAAAGATTCAACTTATAATAAATAATGGTAAAATTAAATTCCTTTTTATAATAAGTATCTTTCATGTTTAAAAACATTTATTTAAAATAAGTTTTTTTAACTAGCTTTGAATCACATTTAAAAAGGAACCTTCTTATTTAGAAATGGTATGGAATTTTTCAGATATTTACAAAGCTGTTCATTTATATTTAATTTGTCTAAAATTCTGTAGGAGTTCCCTTATGTATGTAAACTTATTTATTCTATTTTAAATCGAATTAATTGAAATTAATTTAATTAAAGCGTAATTCAAAGCCTTGCGTATTATGTTTTTTCCTTTCGAGAAAATCCTGTTTTATCAAAAATAAATTTTACAGGTAAAGCCTAAAGTTGTTTTTCGTCTTTAAAATCCGAATTGTTGATAGAATTGAAATTATTGCTCTTAACTTTCCTAGCCAAAAATATTTCTTTATTATTTATTCGTATTTAGTTGAAAAGTGAAAGACATCACATTATATGAAAATAAGTATCATTACTTTATTGTTAATTAAGTATTTTACCTTATTTTATTAATTTAAAATATTTTACTTTGAATTTAGTTCACAGAAATTACTCTGTGAATGAAGGAACTGACTTGTATTAGAATGATGCATTTCTCCTATGACATTCGTTATAAATGTTTAAAAAAATTGTAACTGTATTCAAATTATTTTTATCGCTGTTACTTTCTTAATAAACATGAGGATCTAACATGTGAATTAACTAAATAGCACATTAAAATTATTTAAGAATAATGCACGCTCTCTCTTGAACATTTCGTAAGTTTTATGAAGGGTAGACAAATCCAAGAATGAGAAATTTTCGATAGGTTAATAAGTAAATTTTCCACAGACTTTTGCATTTTTGTTGAATTATTGTTTTAATAAATTTAACAAGATTCATATGACTTATAAAAAAAACTGCAATATATTTCTATTTTTCATTACAAAACAATTATCACCTATAATGCAGTTCTTTAATATAATTTGTCAATGTAGCAATTTATTAGTAGTTTTTTTCTTTAACATATATTTTTCTCCTGTATCAATATTTGAATTAGGTACTTCTGGTGGTTTGTCATGCATTTTTCACTTTGAGGTTAGGTTTATTCTTTCATTCCAGAGCTTTGATGTATAGAGAAACCGGGACATATGTAAATGAGCGTTGCTATTTATAAAGAGGTCTAATATAAGAATATACAAAGACCTTGATAATTGTCTGGAAGTTAAATATACGTCTGAGATATAAAACTTTCTGACAGAAGTAGACGGCTGGATTCCTAATGGTAATCACCAAGTCCTGTGTGACCGTGCCTCATAGCTGTCTGGATACGTGCATATTTATTATTTGAATAGGATTCGAAAGTTAATTTCGCTTCTACTGCATATTCACCGTTGATATCGCTGAAGTTAAGTTTAATAAAGGTTTTGGTTTTGTCCAATGTCGGTTGATGATTCATCCCTTAAAACTAGTACAAGCTGCAGTTCGTCTCAAATATATAAGAAATACGAGAAAAATGTATTAAAGTTTTCGACTAGAAAGTGTGGTGCTGTAAACTTTCTGGGATTTTCTCATTAGTTGTTAGGAGAATATTAATACTATTATGAACAAATTTGGTCTGACGATAAAAATCACAAACGTTTGATCTTATTACAGAATCAGTTATAAATATAAATTAATTTAAATTAAATTAATCTTTAATGAACACTCCATTGACATAGTAATGTATTATAAAATCAAACTATATCCGAATTAAGCATTCTATATTGAAATCATTATAGGCATGTGAACTAACACTTTGAAAAAACTTTGACACTTTGAAATTTTGAGTTTTGATGAACAGAAGCTTTAATTTAAAGTATTTCACACTTTGTCACAAATAAAATTGAGAAATGTTCCATTAGGCATAAAAATAATGTCTTATTATTTTGTACTTAATGTGTTTCTAGCTTCAGTTGAAAAAAACATGCCAGCGTTATTTAATGTAGTATTCAAGTCATTCTCTGTGTAGGAATCTTCTACTTTCTCCGTTTAAATAACTCCATTTACTAATTATTATTATTAATTTTTATTTTTACTTTTCAATTCATTTTTATGATTTTTAACAGATAGTAATGTTAAGTGGTAATGACACCATTTATAAAAAAAACTCTTTGATTTGATGGCTTTTATATTTTTTGCTCGTAATTTATGTATTTGAATTACGTAAAACATTTCTGTACACAACACACAAAAAAAGATTAACCATTTAATTCTTTTTATGAAAAGTTTCAAAATTTATGAAGGGATTTGAAAATGCTCCTTCTCCCATAAGGATTGATGTTCACACATGAAATTCGGTTTATACGAGTAAATACGTCGATAAAGCTATGTATAACAAAAGTTGGTTCATATTATCTGCTAGTAAAATTGATATGAATAAATAACCTTTTTTTAATGCTAAAACAAAATTCCTTAAAAAAATGTGTAAATTCTAAATTGAAAATTTTTTTTGAAAAAAAAAAAGTATTGCTTTGACTCAAAAACGCGTTTCAAACTTTATTACATGCACTTATTTGAATAGGGGAAAAATACTTCAAAGCATTTGACACAATAGGAAAAAAGGCCTTGGCATTTTAAATGAGGATAAATGAGATATTTTTTTCATTTCTGACATAAATACGCCTAAATATTTTTATCTGCTATTGGTATACGGATGAAAACGAATATAAAAGTTACGATAACTGTTTTTTTTAACTTAGATCTTTCTAATTTTGTGAGATTAAAGAAAATTTTATAAGGAATACTCTAGATTAAAAAAAATAACTATGTTTCTGAACGTTTTGTCAATTGAATCGTACTGTGTCCCTTAACAGGTATATATTTGCAGATTAAATGCTTTTTACAATGATAAATAGTAATCTACTAATGTAGTTTAAAGAAAAATCCAAAGTCGTATTTTACAATGCACTGTATATTTCTAATTTAGAAATATAAGAAGCAAAATGACTCCAAACGATTATTGTTATATTTAGTAATATGCATCATAATTTATCCTCAAATGTATACTTAGATGGTCTGACATTTTCTTTTTTTTTTCTTTACAAGTATATTTGCGAATAATGTAACCTTTAGCAAAGGTTGGAAACTGGGCAGATTTATGCATTCCCAAAGCTAGTTTGATAATTAGGACACATGTTATATTTTACAAAATATTTCCGTATATGTTCACTAATTTTCATATGAATATAAAAATTGTAAGTATAAGACTTGCAGATGTTCGAGGATTCTATTCGCCTGAAACTTAGCTTATGAACAAGGGAAGAAGCATTATTTACATACATATGTACTAGTGTTTGTCCGCGTGTGTACAGAGTTGCCAGAAACCCTTGTCGATATATGGACCTCTAGAAGCCGTTCCATTCAACTGATCGAGATGAGATTTTAGGTACAGTAAGAGCTCGGGATTCTGTAAACGATATCAAAATGACGTACATGATTACGTTTATAGGTATAGAAGGCCAACTGTTCTAATGTAAATACCGATTACGTCGGAAAAGTCTCAACGCTTGCGAAAACTGTGAAGATCGTTGAAATGCTACGTGTATCAAGAAAAAAAATAATAAAACAGCTATGTGTGTGTGACCACACAAATTGCTATTGGATTCAGTGGAGTAAATTTGTATATGGCAGATAGACGATGCAGCAATCACACAACGATATTCACCAGACAGTAAGCAGAGAAACTGATAAGACGTGGTGGGAGGGAATATTAGTGTTTCAGTAAAAATCTGTAGCACATGACATTGGCAGTTATAATTCAAATTAAATAGGTAAAACTCTGTTATCAAAATTGATTGAACACTGCAGAAGCATTGCGTGTTTTCCGATGAAATCATCACAAAATATGTGGCCCCTTTACCCTACGAGCTCTGCGTAATTTAGCAAAGGAATTCGAAGAAACTGGTTGCCCCTGCGATAAACCGCAATTTATAATATCAATTGCTCTTGAAAATGATATAACGGAAGTTCAAGTATATGGTGTTTTGGGGATGTATACAAACTTTAAGAGACATAGCTTATACTGATTATTTCAAAAATTGGTCCTAAGTCTTTAATACGCTTTATACTCCGCATATTTCCAAAACAGTTTCAGCGTATACAGATCTTGCAATCCATTAGTTGATCTTCCATATCCATCTTTCATGTCTGATAGTTGAAGCCCCTCAATTTCGGAAACGCAAATAGCTGGATTGTCTGTGTTTCTTGGGTCTCAAGATTCATCCTTTTAAGAGGATTTGGTACCCTTTGAGCAAACTTCTTTATTTACGTATTTAAAAATTATATTTTAACATTTTATACAATGTTTCTATTCAAAAAATGTTACCAGATGAAAATTTTCATATATTATTCACACAATTTTAAAAATTTAATTTTTTTGAAGAAAATTGGGAAAATGTTAAAATCCTACTCCTTTCGTAAAAATTAATTTTTTGACCTGAATTTTTTTATAATATTCTTATGGATGTTCTAAACAACTTTTGGGATCGATTTTACAATAGCTTCATTCGTTTTTGAGGGAAAAAAATAAAATGTTGATATACAGGCTAAAAGTCAACGAAAAAGCCAACATGTCTTACATTTTATTTTTTTTTTTTTAAAAGTATTCAGTTTATAGCAAAACGGATTCCTAATTGTATTACGTGCTTTAATTTTAAGACGCAGGGAAAAAATGGAAGTGATTGGTAAATAATTGTCGAAGGAGTAGCATTTTGAATGCACTACGGTTTCGAAAAACACAAACTGAGAAAAACCAGTTTAAAGTTTATAATTCTGAAAAAAATAGTTATTATAAGCTTAATTAAACTTAAAGTAACACTTTAAGATATTAGTTACATGTTGTTCTTTAAAATAATTGCATTTTCGTATTTTTTCAACCCAAACATTTTTATAAATGATCAACTTTTAGAGAGTACTAATCGCAAAAGAAAACTCAAGAAAAACGTTGAAATTTTTTTTTCAGTCACGACAGAAATTTTAGCTGTTTTTCTTCTTATAATATTAAAGTATTACATTTGTATGAAAAATATATCCGGAATAAGAACTGAAATTATAAAATTATTAACATAAAATGCCTTAATTTAGAAATTTTACATGGACACATTTCCCAAGGAAGAAAAATTACATTATTGTATTGCCTCGGAAATATCCTGCTTTTAATACTACACATTCTTTTTTTATAGTTATTATTTCTATTTATAAAATAGATTTTTTTATCATAACTCATTTTTTAGCTTTTTTTTTTTCTAAAAAGGGGATGTGGCTGAATTGCCTAATTTGTTTTCAAACTTAGTTTTATTCAACTTCTAACTTTCCGACATGCACAAGTGATATATCAATCGAAAGATAATAATGCAAATAATAAGATTAAATGAAAATAAAAAAAACGATAGGCTTGGGATTTTTGGGGTACCAAGTCCCTTTAATAAACAAAAAAAAATATATCATGCATTCATCATACCAGAAGCCTATAACCTGTATGGAATTCACATTTAAAATCCTATTACGAAATCCATCGAGGAAATAGTGACAAATTATTTTCAAAAATCCTATTTAACTTTTGTTATAACATGACATGATATTTGGACAATTTTCAGCTAAATTAATTCAAGAAAAATAATTATAATTCTTTATAAAAAATAAATATTTAATCATTATTCTAACAAATCAACAATTAATGATTTATTGCACTAGGCATTTTGTTCACATAGTGCACTAAAACAACATTTATTTCTGGCAGCAACCTTAAATTGGAAGATATTTTTTTTCTTTAAACAATTTCGTGGGGAAAGTTTGGGTAATCTATGTGAATGATTAAAACTTCCAATTCTTAAACTGAGCCTTAGAAATAAATTGAATTTTTAACAGAATTATGAACTAGGAATAATCGAGTATGCAATCAGATATCTTACATTACAAATTAGTGAAAAATTAAAACTCATTTCAAAATAAACACGTAAATATGTATAAATACATTATATAATATTCTAATTTTTGCTCAAATGATAAACCAATGAAATACAAATAAATTATTGCTTCGAAGACTTAAAATAAGTTCAAAACTTTGAAACGTTATCTGGAAGATCTAACTTGGATATACATAGTGTAATTAACCTGTCCCTATCCCTAATTTAAATCATTACCTTAAATGTTTAACAACAAAACCAATGCCAAAATTTACAATTTTTTCTCCGGGTTCAGACCCTTTAAAAAAATTTCAGCAGCAAAACATATAACGCCGAAGTTTTCACTTTTACAAAAAGCATTTTCCCCTACTCTTCTTGCTTTTATTTTCATTTTACCTAGAAATGAGGAAGAAAAGGGAAAGAATTGAAAATAATATTTTATTTTCCCTGAGAGTAGCCATATTTTTTCTTTATATTTTTATAGCTTAGATTTTCAATGTTCGGTTCGTGTTTTGCTTTCATAAAATATTCGCAGCGAAGAGCAGACTGCTTTTTTGCCATTTTGTCGTCATTTGCGCTTGCTGATTTTGGGAATCTGAAGTGCGAGTAGTGCGCATGTGAAGAAAATAGCCCATCGTTACGTTTCTGATAATATTATATGATCTATGAACACTGTGCGTTGTATTGGCAGTGATGGTAACTATCATTGTGTAGACTGCACGTATATTCCCTTTTTTCCATCTTTACTCACGTAGGTGTATCCTGAATCATCATTTCCTTTACATGGGAATGCATTCCGTAAGAATATATATACCTTGGTATTCTAATCACTTTCATAAATGTAATTTTTTCATGAATCATAAAATTGTTAAAATTAAACAAGTTAAGAGTAATAAATCTTTAAAAAGGAGAAAGTGAAATTTTAAATAATAGAATAATGAGATACACATATTTAACTAATTTTCTTTTTCTTTTTTGTAAATAAAACACAAATGAAAGTTTAATCAACCAACATATAAAGCTAATTTAATATACCATCACATGAAAGATATAACAACGAATATTAATTTATTAATGATAAATTAAATTTATATTTAATAAATAATTGTGTATAGTGTATAACGGTTATATTAACTGGGATTGTTTTTGCACATATTTTAGAAGTTATTATATTTAGAAATGCTTATAGATAAACTCGAAAAATGATTTAATGCTGCTCCTTTGTGGGAAAAAAGACAATATAAATACCCATATGTAAGAACATAATCATATGTTCATATAAGAACATATGAGTATGTGTAAGAACATACTCATATGTGGTGGGCGAACTGTGTGATTTTGAAGAAATGAAATAAGTTTAACTTTAATTTCAAGTTATTTAATATAATAAAATAGATTTGGTGTGTTTAAATGTATTTTTTCTCTTAAATAAAAGTATTTAGTAAAATTGCTTTAACCATCTTTAAATACCAATGAGTTTCAGAGCTTTAGTTTCAAGGATCAATTTAAGTTTTACGTAGAATAGTACTAGAATGTACTTGTCAGTTTTCTTACTGTAATGAAATGAAATGCTTATTGCACTGTTATATTTTTATTCTACATTGAGTAAGTGAGTGAATATGAACATCGCACTGTTCAGCTACACGATTACTTTTGGCGAAGGACCACGTAAATTTGAACCATGGTCAAGTGACGTGGACGACACCTGAGCTGGCATCCCACTCTCCTAACTACCACAGCACACTAATGGGAGGACGTTTCAGCTCTCGAAAGATTTAATGTGGATCGCTGCCCTACACGGAGGATCTTTAGTGGTACTGATCTCGAACTCATGACATAACTGCCAGGATCCGATACCGTGACCACTGGGCTACCGCAGCCCTATAGGCTCTAAAAAGGAAGGGATCATTTCAATTTCACATTTGTTAAAATCATGAAGCATGCTCAAATATCAGATTTGCTCTAAAAAAATAAGAAAAATCTGCATAAACTTAATGTTTGTGTTTCTAAAAGAAAGAAAGTACGATCTTTTAAATGCAAAGAGTGATATGTATGATCTAAATTTTTACATTCTGAATTTATACACACACACACACACACATATATATATATATATATATATATATATATATATAGTACAATTTTTTACAAACAAGAGATAAACATTCACATCAATCACATTTGAAAAAACCAAGATACAGGGAATATAACTGTATAACTAATGGTATTAAATTTAATTTACATCTATCATTATTATCCTTTTTTCACCATTATTTTGATGGCACTGTATAAAAATGGTATAACACCACTCAATAAGCCTCCATTATAGCTTTGTAAATCCATTTCTTTCAGAAGTTTAGCTTTATTTATTTCAAAATACTCTGATTCAACAGCGTTGCATCTATTTCAATATCTCTCAAATATTCTATACTTTTTTGTGGAATTATGTCTTTTTTTCAAAGTATGTCTCAGTTGTAGCAATCAGGTCTTCATTTTAACTAAATTTCATTCTCCCATGTTTAAAAAACACGATTGTCACTGTAGATCATATCTGGACAGTAAAGAGTGTGAGGAAGCATCTCGAAGCTCAGTTCTTCCAATTTAACTATTGTTTTCATTGACTTGTGAGATACGAGTAGATATAGATGAACACAGGGCATGGGAGAGAAAACTTAATATTGTTTTAATTTACATAAACTAACTTTAATCATCCATGTTTTAGGAAATTTTAGGGATATTTTGAAAACATTAAAACTGCGTTAATATTTAATGATTTAAAAGAGCGTCTGCTACACTACGCATTCTGATACAGTCTACAGTGTCTGTAAAAGTCAACTAGAAATAGGATAATTCTTAAATCGATTTTTCTTTCTGTAAATGTACAGGACTATAATTTAAGTGTTATTTTAACTGATGTTTATTTGATATTGTTCCAGATATAAGCAATTGTTGTTCTAAGAGAAAATAAATGAAATTCCAAATGTGCTTGAGATTAAATTTAAAGTTTTTTAACATGTAATTCCCACTCCAAAGATGTAACCTACATGTCCCTAAATTCAATATTTCTTAACCCTCTGACTGGATGACCCGCTAATTGAATTTCACTTCGAAAGCGATCTCATTTTTTTAAGCTAGCTACTCCGAAAATGCTCCGATAAATTTCGCGAACTGCTTCAAAAACGAATGGCTGTTTAGTGCTTTCCCCTGTTAACGCTACAGGAGGTCCCGATTGGTTTTGCAGGGAAAGGTTTTATGGCTTTTCGGCCTCTGTGTTCTTCGAAACGGGAGGTTTTTCATTCACAGCTGTGGCCTAGGGCGAGGATTGTGAAATGGACATTTTCTACACTTCACGGCCAACAGAGAGTTCACCCAATTTATTGCAAATATATAATTCATATATTTGGAAAACTTGCTCAATTTCTGATCTAAAAACCAATTAGGTTTTAAGAAATTTTAATTTTCTGAGTTTTGATTTTAAATTCGGTTTCATTTTAAAGCATTTTTGCATTCCTAGATTGAATTAATTAAAAATATTTTTAACACAATCCAATATTTCGTGTGAAACGGCAATTAACTACAATTTTAGTTTCTAAAATCATTTCTGTTTGATCATGTTTTTAAGTTTTTGAGTTTTCTCACATTTACATAATTAAGATTGATTTAAAGACCAAAATATTTTTTGACACATAGTTTATATAATTTAAAAGCTCTTTACTTTGTTTTCATTATTTTTTTTTCCTTTTGAAAAATGCCATGACCAAAATGTACGCAGTCTACTGTGATAAATAATACTTGAAACGGATGGAATATGACTGAAAATGGTAAATCTAAAATTCAGCTTTTTCAGGTAATATTACAATTAGTCTACAGAATACAAATGTTGCAGAATGAACTAAATATTTCCCTGATGTACCACAAGCTACATTATAATAAATCTATTGTAGTTATACATTGCAGTATTTGAAAGTCATGCTACAAAAACTTAAACTTGCTTAACTACCACGATGGGGAACTGAGAAAAATAGATATTGTTTACAAACTTGGTGATTTCTGGATTACGTTTGTATAACTACTAATTTCTATATAAATATTTTGCATTTAAATCTCTTGTGAATATATAAGGTTCTGATAAAAGTGAATAATTGATCAAATTAACAGTTGTTATCAATGTTATGTCTTAGAATATTTTGAATTAAAAAAGATATTTCAGTCATATTTATTTCAAGTAGAATTTTCATGTAGAGCATAATTTGGATAGTAACAGATGAAAATTAAAGCTTTATAGGCAATGGAATTTTTTTATGCCTTTACAAATTTTAAATATGTTTTTCTCAGATTTTTAATTTTGAAGATGAGAGTGTTTTCTAATCCCTAAGGTGTTTTTCTGTTCAAGATAGAATCTTGAAATATCTTGTAAATGTTCCCTTACATATGTTCTATAAAAGTTCATATGGATTTAGGTCTGAGAGCTCTAGTTATTTTTTAAAAATATCTTAATGTTAATATTTAAAAAAAAAAGTTGGTTTTTTTTCCAGGTTTAGCCATAAAAATAATTATTAAAATTCAACAAAGAGATATATTTTTAATTTTATACTTTTGTTTCCAATAATCTAAGAAATATTAATCACTTACAATAATTAAATATTTTTAATAATTTAACATTTTAGAAAAGTTTTAAAAATTTCAAAACTGTTCAATGCTTTAAAATTGTGAAATAATGGCTTGTCAAACTAACCTATTATTTTCAAAATCAATATAATAGTACAATTTGAATATAAAACAAAAATAAATTTTACTGTGACAAACTGTTTACGAATTCTACTCATATTGTAAAAAGAATGAAAGATAAATATATAGCATAGTGGCAGTCAACAACACATTCATAATATGTTAAAATCCTGTCCCGATACAAATTTCAATGCATTTTCCAAACTGTAGCTAAACACAATTATATGTTTATTAGGACATAAATTATTTATATTTAGATATATTTTTCCTTATTAAGTACATAATGAATAATGGCAAGATAATTTGTAAAATCCTGAAATATTTTAATGAAGAAAAAAGCCAGACATAATTTTAGATAGTTAGAAATTTAATTATATAATACACAAATATGCATGTTTTAAAAGAAATAAGTTGGCTAAGAAAATGAAATTTACTAAAAATTTCCTGAATAAAGTAAATCAGATTTCATCCTCAAATACATATAATTGTAAGAAAAGCTTTTATTCAATTTACAATTAGTTACAAAAAATCTTTAATAAAAAATAATTTTAACTGGTATAAATTGCAAAAAATATCAAAGAAGTATGAAAAAGACACATACATGTCGTTTACAGAAATATCACAGTGTGATATTCTTCGAAACACGGCACTGCACACAGTCCAACATTACAGTCTTTACAATGAAAACGAGTTTTTGATGTTTAACGACTAAATCGTAAATATAAGAAACAACAGTCAAATATCTCGAGTGCAGACGGCACTCGCTGATATTTGCGTGAGAAAATTAAAGCAGCATAAAATGCGACCTCGTTTGAATTATATCTAATGTGCATATTTGGAACTGTTTAGCGTACTCGAATTAACTCAAGTGCACACGTCAAGGGTTTATATTGCATTCTAAGTCAACACAGTGGCTACTGACGAGCGACTACGTAATTTTGAACCGCGGTTAAGTGACGAGGAAGATACCTGAGCTGATAACTCCCCTTCCAAACTTCCACATCACACCCACGTGAGGACTTTTGACGTCAACGTGTTTAACGTGCATCAGCTCCTCTTCAACGCTAAACTTTTGTGGTACCAGGGCTTGAACACTGAACACGAGTTCATAACCACGACCATCAGGCTACCGTGGCCGCAAAAGAAAATAGCATGTTTGAAAGAAATGTAATGGAGAAGTATATTTGAAGAAATAACTTCAAAACTTAACGAAAACCAAAAAATATCAAAATTTATTTTAGAATAATAATGAATATAACTTCGTACACCTAAAACCACTTTACGCAGTGTATTTTGAAAGTGAACATTTCCTTTTAGAGAAACTTACTATAATTATGCCAAATTCTTTCATTTTGCTCTAAGGGGATCCTCGAAACAACGTAATTTATTTGAAACACAAAAAATTACTTATGGTTGAATCCAATACAATTCCCTACAAAATGAATGAAAACCCTTTTTATCATATAAATTGAGTTTGAATAGAGATGGTTAGTTACTAAGAACATTTAAAACGTGTCGGCAATCTATGGACCTGTGGCACGTGGTACAATTCTTAGTGGCACTCAGCACTACTCTACAAATTTGTCAATTCTTGAGTGGATGGAAGTTGATAATAGACCTTATTTGACAAACATCTTCTGAGTTATGGACATTTATGGAACTACAAAATAATCTGAAAGATAATTCTAAGGATAAATTTACAGCTATTTTGTAAATAATTGAGTGTTATTGCTAGGGGATTTAATTGTTGAAAAA
Organism: Trichonephila clavipes; assembly: GCA_019973935.1. Taxonomy (NCBI): domain Eukaryota; kingdom Metazoa; phylum Arthropoda; class Arachnida; order Araneae; family Nephilidae; genus Trichonephila; species Trichonephila clavipes. The sequence goes on from BMAU01017720.1 coordinate 1,404,819, forward strand.
AGAAAATTGCATGTACTTTGCTTTCCACTTATGTGATTCGGCATATCAAAATAAAAAACCTTTCCTAATATGAAAAATATTTCGACTCCGCAAAGAAATTGTTTAACAACTGAATGCTGAGAATCGTGTCATGCATTATACCCCTGGTTTTGCGATATGAAAGAAGAGTCGTGAAAGAGTTAATTCGCATTACAATTTTTATTTAACTATAATGAAGGGAATCATTTATATTTCACTTTGTCTATTTCTTATTTAAGTAATTATGTTGGAAACATACATTTTTAATTATTTTTATCTATGTTGAAGAAATAGTACAATTTTATATTGTTTATTTTTATGTTAATAAATGTATTTTATTGATCCATAATTAATACAAAATAAAACTGTAAATCTAAATTATTTACTTCTATTCTTTAAATCTGCAAATATTACCGTAAGAATCGAAGGATTTCAAAAATTTCCTACTATGTGGCACGCTGAATGATACTGACAGATTGGTTTTTTCACGTCTTAGCTACACAGTTGCCGCCCCTTATTTAAAATGTTGGGTAAGATAACCATTATATTTTGAAAATTTTATATATATCCAAAAGGAGAGTATTTTGTCAATACATGTTTTAAAAGGAGTAAAGTTTACGAGAACGAAATATAAAATTGCGTTAAAATTATTGGTACTCTATTAACCGTACTTTTATATATATATATATTTTTGTCTATATGTATATGTATATGTGTGTATAAATTTATATATATGTGTATGTATATGTATACGATTATATATTATAAAATTCTTATATTGATTATATATATATATATTATATATATATATATAATATATATATATATATATATATATATATATATATATATATGTATATATATATATATATATATATATATAAAATATATTATATATATATATATATATATATATATATATATATATATATATATATATATATATATATATATATATAAGAAGTACGTCGATAGAGTACCGTAGTTACTGGCAACTCGTGACAATGAATTGAAATTAAGTTCACAATTCATTGTTATTAAAATATATAAAATTTTACATGACTTATTTTTGTATTTGTTATTTTTATATTCCTTACTGAGAGAGAGAGATAGAGAGAAAGCAACAAATGGGAGTTCATTACCTGCCAAAACTGCAGAGGCCTGGTTGTTTACTCCACAAGCTCCTACATTATGCTTACTCTGCCCTACTAAGTAAAAATGCTGTCTTCTGCTCGTCAAGATCATGGAATTGCAGATATTGTTTTCCATATATTTTAAATATTAGTTTTCTAATTTCTACATCAGCCTTTTTAATAGTCTACACTCCTGCAAAGAAGTCTGAATTCAAAACTATAAAAACTTATTATTCCCAACAATGTCATTTATACCTTTATTTTTTATAATGTATGAATGCGTTAAACTAATAATTTGTTATCGCGACTATTTAATATTAAATGCGAAAAAAAAAAACGAATAAGTTTCAGACTGAAACTTAATTTGAATTTTTCAAATCAATTTTTTTTTTTGTCATCGATATTCTCATAACTTTTACATATTGTTATTTTAGCATATCATACATCTATCTTCTATGCAAAAATCTATTATAAGTTCATCAAATGTTTCAGCATATTTTTACTCATAACATGCAGTTTTCAACCACGTTGTGAGGCCGCGGTAGCCTAATGGTCAAAGTAACGGACTCGTAGCTGGCGTGTCATGAGTTCGACTCCAGCACCACTGAAGATCCGCCGTGTAAGGGAGCGATGCTCAAGCGTCATCCTCGTCACTTGACCATAGTTTAAAATTACGAGGTCCGTCGCCAAGTGAGTGAATATTAACGTCGCACTGTTCAGCTACACGAGGGCTTTTAGTGATGGACCTCGTAATTTTGAAAAATGGTCAAATGACGAGGGCGACACCTGAGCTGGCACCCCCTCTCATAACTACCACACCACACCAACGAGAGGACATTTCAGCTCTCGATAGATTTAACGTGCATCGCTGCCCTACACGGCGGGTCTTTTGTGGCACTGGGCTCGAACTCGAGACATGCCAACCATGATTCGATACCTTGACCACCTGATACCCCGGCCACAGGACCGTCGCCAAAAGCCCTCAAGATGTTGAGTAGAGAAGAGAGAGAGTGCGAATTTAATATCCCGTCACTTAATTAAAATATATGAAATTTAAGGAATACTTGAAAAAAAATATTAGAAGTCGAATATAATATATATATATATATATATATATATATATTTGTATATATATATATTAAAAAATTAACCATATGATAATTTTAAATATCCAAATAATTATTAGTATTTATGGTAAATATATGTTTTTCAACTGAGAATGTGAGACACGCATAAATATCTTTTTCGAAATTCCAATGCAGAATTTTAGTGGAGCTAATACAAAATTCCTAGTTTTGCATGGTTAAGATTATAAAAATGTTCAAATTTTAATAACCTTTTCTTCAGTCAACCACTAATGGAACATGAATGATGAGGGATTATGCATAAATATATTTTTTTAACTTCAATTTAAAAAGGATCTTTATATTTATTTATATGCGCAAATGTTAACTCTAAATTTGTCCAGATGATTTTAAATACTCTTTTATTTGAAGATTCAAGTTAAAAAATATAAACTTGAAATTAAAATTCTCTTTGAATGAAATTAATGTTCAGACATTCAAAATTCAAATATAATTTGTTATCTGAACAATACAAAACAAGGGATTCTATGTAAGATGCCCTGAATATCTGGCTTTAAAATTATGAAAAACTAAAAGATTTAAATAGGGTTTTTTAACAATACATATAAATTTTTGCAAATAATGTAATACAGAAGCTTAAAAATTATTCATGTTTAGAAGTGTCCGAAATTTTAAAAGATTTTAAATTTTGAACCTTTTTTTTATTTTTTGACGCATAACAAAATAATCATTTTTAAAAAAAAATCCCTGAAAGTATTGATTAAAATAAAAAAAAAAATGAAACAGTAAATTATCCTCAATGTTTTAATATATAATTTGAATTTAAATACTACAGATATTTTTTTTAAAAACTTAGACATACATTATAAAAACTTAATTCCATTTGAGAATTTTAAGGTAAAGTAAAAAATTGATAATTCTCAACTGGTTGACTTGCAATTTATTTCCGTACACTTTAGGGTTTAAAGAAATTCTTCCCAGATTTTACGATTACTAAGAAACCGGTCTCCCCGTGACCATAAAATTTCCCCTCAACGCCCATTGTGTCTCCCCGACCGTCTCTAATTATCTTTCAAGTTCGTAAACCTTTAAAGGGGGAAAAGAATTCGGAAAAATACCACCTTGCCGGTTTTGAACACATTGTTTGAAGGGGAAAAAATCTGTTTGGTTCATTTTTGGTGAGTTCCTGGCCTTAGGAAAAATTCAGTGCGGTCCGTTTTCGAAGCCTCTCTAGTAGGGTGGAAAAAGCCATGCTGTCCATTTGGAGGGTTAAGGTAATGTAAGTGCTTCTCAAAAATTTCAATCAACACCAAAAAATATTGAATTGAATATACATCAAAATAAATTTTTATATATGTTATTTTTTTTAATTCCAAGAAATATATTTTATTGTTACATATGACATGCATTGTGAAGTTATATTCCCATTTTTGTAAATTTGCTTTACCTATTGATTCGGAACGCATTTAGGGTTTGAAAGAGAAATATGCGATATGTATTTAACAAATTCGTTTTGTATTATCATCCAAGTGCAAGAAATAAAATATCCTTTTCTGAAAGTAGGAAGAAAAAAATTCAAAAATGGCGGAATTCAACTACTTTTCTTCGTCTTTTCAATGAAACTCTTACAAAGCGTAGTCATTCGGTTTCTTACGCTAATCTTAAATATCAAAAGATTTCACTACTGAAGACGAGAATCGTTTGTTTGTATGTGGAAAAATGCGTCTTTTGTGTAAATTTGAGTTGTTTTCCCCTCCGCCTTTTTTTGCGCTTTTGTACTTCTCCTTTATTCCCTGAATTCTTTTATTTATGTCTTTGTACTATTTTTTCAATACAAATTCTAGTTCTTATTCAAACAATTTTATTGCGATAACCAGATACAGAAAGTCTTTTGAATTGAATGATAAAGCTGGAAGTGGGAACTTTTGGTTCCTTAGTAATTGTCATTTGCTCCCCCTCACTACTCCCATTTACATTTACAACAAAAATCAAAGTCCTTCATATTGAACCTAATTGAATCTATTCAAGTTTTCATGGAAATCGTTCCGATCGAAGCAAAGTTTTGTTGAATGGCAGAAACGTTTATATTTGTGCAAATACAGATGCTCGATTGCGCTTTTGTTCATATTAGTGTTGTGGGGAATTACACTCCCACGGCTTTTGCTGTTTATTCTGGCATATCAGGAAAGTGTTCATTTAAATTATTTAGATAATAACTTTACTCAATGTTGCTTTCAATATTTGATATATTTAAGTTAATTTGGCGATGAATCACTAGATCAATCGCAAGCTTGTCTTATTGATTACCAAGATTAAAATTTAAAGTTAGATTTTAATTTTATAATGTGAAGAATAATAATCTATGAGACTTGTTTTTTTTAATTTGCAAGCATATATTTTTTGTTCATTTTATTATTTTCTTTTGTCTCTAGTTTATACTGCTAAACAATGAAGCTAATAAAATAAAATGCAAATATAAATTTCGTGCCAATTGTAATTGGTTTCTGAAATAATAATTTAAAATAAAATAGTGTTGTCCAAGATTAATTATTTTGTATACATTGTCATTATAAATTAAATGTTGCAGTCTCGAGATGCAAGAAATGTGAATCTACGCAAACATAATTATAAATAATTAACTAGTATGTTGCTGCTTAACCTTATAACTGAAAGAAATATTTTTCGAATAATGTATGAAGAAGACATACGGAAAAATATAGTAATATATCCTCCCGAAGAAATCTTTGATTTGAAATGAAAATTCATACAGATGATGATAGAGAAAATTTCACTGGATCCAATAAAGCAAATGCAATGAGTACAGTTATGGAATTACAGTGAAATTCCAATTTCTAGTTAAACTGCCTCCTAAAGTATACTTACAGCAACACGATCTTACATTACGTTGATTAAACTTTGAATGTTCTGAGGTAGATGGGATCAAAAACATTAGAAAATACATTCAAATCATTCACTGAATGACAAGGGGGCATCTAGCGCTTTATCTGATCCGTGGAACATTCCACCCGTTGGGATGTCGCTATATGGCGTAAAAGTCATGAATCGCAAAAATATATGGAGACGAGCATTATTTTTCTGAAAAATATCCTCCTGAAGACCCAATGTGGAAAAGTACGAAGTGGGATACAAAAATGTCAGCATATCGCTGTCCCTTTGAAGTTCCACGTACCACAGTAATGGCTGTCGTTCATACGATATTGGCCCGACCCCAGTACATCTACTGTGAAAACAGCGTATCGAGTGACAATATGGGTGTTATTATAGCGTTTAACATGGTGCCTCTACCCAAGCACGGATATCATATGTAGTACGATACAAAAATTCGGGTACTGCTGTTGTTGCTGACGACGAAAGTAAGTACCTAAATTTAAACCACTTAAAATGGATTCTCCCTTCCTGGCCAGGTTGGTTAAGTTAATGTCATGTTTATGAACCGCACGATGATCTTCCGAAGCTAGTTAGCTTTGTTTTGCATTGTAAGAAAGATGTTTTTTTAACAGTGGTGGACATTGAATTATTTCCCGCTAAGGCAAAACACCAATGGAAACTTTGGAAACGCTAAGTAAGGTGTGTATGGTGAATCTACCACAACTCGGTTCAAGGTTTATGAATGGCATCGACGTTTTAAAAAGGATGGGTAATCCATTGAAGGCGATGAACACGTTGGGCGACTGACTTCACGGAACGCAGGAAATGTTGCGTTGGTGTCTGAATGTGTTAGAAAAGATTGTCTTTAAACATTTACACAAATCGCTCAAGATACACACTTCTCGAAGACGTCGTTTGATGAAATCCACATTCGTCGTAAGTAGCATTACTTCTAGGAGAGTGAGGACTAGTATATTCTGCATGACAACGCACCGGAACTTCGATCCCAATTGGTAAAGAATTTATTTGCATAAACAAGCACTCACGGGTGTTTTGAACCGGCGTGATGTTTAGCTGGAAAACTTTATGCGCAAGGAACAACGATCAACTCACGTGTCTTCTTCTCCAAAGATCATTGCAAAACCAACGGCACGGCATGTTGTCAAAAGGTTTTTTGCGCATCCACGATAACTCAAGGCCTATCACATCACAAACCACTCGGGGTATAATCAAATCTTTTGGCTGAGAGGTTTTGCACCACGGTCCACACAGCCTCAACCTTATTCTTTGTGATACCCACCTTTTCCGGTACCTGAAACATGGTCTTGGCAGGGACCGTTTCAGTAACAACAAAGAAGTGAAAGCGGCCGCACCACCAGGGTGGCAGACTTCTTTGAAAAGGGTTTTCTAAACTTAGTTCGAAGTCATGACATGTATATTAATAAATTTGGTATCTATGGAGAAAAATAGACAAAAGTATGCCCAATCCTAAAATAAACGTTTTTGAAACAAAATATTGTCGTTATTTTTTTAAAAAACATAAAATTTTTAAAAACCTTACTTTATAAAGAGTCCTCGCATTTATAGCGAAGTGAAATAAAAAAAAATAAGTACATTAATTAGTTTTTTCAAAGACATATTTTAATTCACCGCGCATCTTTATGAACTTACTGTAATTTGTCATGTTTTGTTAGATATCTGCTTTTCAGCCAAATGTTTTAAGAATATTTCAAAAATGTCACTTCAGTACACAATTGCATTTAACCCTACTATTCTGTTCGGGTCTGCATGGCCCAAAATAAAACTTATATGTTCATAAAAATATAGAACAGGGGTATTTTCATGAAACTTCTTGACATCGTAGGAAAACAAAATAAATATGCACACCTAGAGGATCATATATTTATTAGTATTTCGAAGGAATGCTTTTCAATTCATACCTAACATATTGTTAGGATCAATATGAGCAGATGCAAAAAAAAAACTTTTATTCTTACTCATGCATGTTAACTTTTGTTTTGAGAAAATTAAGAAAAAAGAGAAACAGCTGTTTCTCTTATTTATCCCTTTTCAAAATTTGTTTCATTGGCGTTTGCGTTTTATCACATGACAAGAGAGAGCGTACAATGTCAATAAATTGATACGATTGGTAAGGGGCCAAACTACTTACTGTTGTTGAAGGGTTTCTTGTTTTTCCACTGTATATCACTTTCTGACACACAGTAAAGGAGGTGTGTCTGTGAATAGGAGAGAAAAATGGCAAATTTCAAAAATTTAAATCTCGCTGATATAGCCAAACTAATAGAAGTTTTAGACAGGTATCCGAGCACGAGAATCATACAAGTGATGAAATTGAAAGTGAAAATCAACACACACACACACACACATGATGGCTACTTTCATACCAATATCAGTAAATGAACTATAAAGAGAGTATTCAGTCCAAGAATATTGAATTAAAGTGGAAGCTGAATTATCTGACACAATCTTCTCAATCAACAGCCGCTAATATTACAAAAAACTGTTCCAGGTGTCACAAGATATGCAATGGTAAGGGTAAGAGACGTTAACAGTGCATTTGAAATAGTGTTCAATTCCACAATTGAAAACGAAATCATAAAAATGATTAATTTTGAAGGAGAAGAGTTAATGGATAAAAGTGTATAAATATCGAAAGTAAAAATTTTCAAGCATATATTGAATTATTGTCGTTAGCTGGTGTATATAATTCATATGGATAATCAACAAAACAGTTATTGGGTAAAGAGACAGGCAGAAATATATTGTGGGTAACACAAATACACACAATATCCCTGAAAATAATTTGAACCATATCGAGGGTTATTCGTTTTGATGATAATTCCACTCGCCAAGAAAGATGAAAATTCTATAAATTAGCTGCATTGCGAGGTATGTGGGACAAATGGATAGAAATTCTACCAAAATTATTTATTCCGAATGAAAATATTACTGTAGATAAACAATTAGTAGGATTTCGAGGCCGATGTTCTTTCAAACAGTTTATACCAAAAAAGTTTACTTAATATGGGATCGAAATACGGACTTGCCAAATATAAAAATAACGCTTTAATATGACAATTTGAACATTCCAGTTTTCATGTTAATTTTTTATTTAAAACATCAATTCTGCAAAAATTGAAAAAAAATGGTTTAAAAAAGTAACTGTAGTCGAGAAAAGATAATTTTGTAACAATCAAAAATCACAATTTATCGATTTTTGTTCCATGGAATTCCTGAATAACATCAAAGACGGCATTCACAATTATCTTTAACATTTCATCTAGAGTTAGATATTTTTAACGCCCTACAAAGCCGTACAAGAGTTAATAGTAACGTACTTTGTAATTTTGTGCCACATCCATGTGATAATGACGTGTAAGCTGGCATCCTCTGCACGGCGACTCTTTAGCAGTAATAAGCTGTAATCCATGGCATGCCTGCAACGAGTCCGTTACATTGACCACTAAGCTAGCATTGCCTCAAACATTTCAGAAAGTACATGAGATTGAACATGTACTTTTGAGTAAAATAGCATTAAGTGGATGCATACTTGTTTGTTTTTTTAATTGTGTACGGATAATTTAAAATTTGCTCTTATATATGTGTATAAGATAATGCATTTTATTACAATAAGCGAAAAATACTTACAACACAATCTGAATAAGTTTTAAAAAGTAGAGAAAAATACACGCATCGATATAACTGAAATAATAATGTATCTGAATAAAATTTCTGAAGTCTTACAATTAATAGTTTAGTAACTTAGAACATGCTTTACTAATGGAATTTGCAGAATGCGTCTAATAATAATTATCAGAATCCCTTGAAATTGAGAATATTTTCCTTTAAAACAAATCATTACTACATAATTCTACAAAATATGTGGTTATAGTAATTATTAAAAAAACTCTATTTTGGATTTAACTATATTAATTACTTGTGCAAGTTAACTATTAAGTATATTATGATAAATTACTTTGTTTTCAACTCTTATGAGTGAGTTGAAATATATCTAACAAAAATGTGAAAATTAATTACGTTATTAAGGTTGTCTTACATTTTTCTGAAAATATGGAATTCTAAATTAATTGTTTCCGAAGCAAATATTTAGAATTATTATGAGTACTTTACAAAGGAAATATTTATGTGTACTAAATATTTATTCATTCTTTGCAGTACAGAAAAAAATAAAAACTATAAATTTTCTCAACTGTAATATTTGAGAATAACTGTATACATTTGCAAAAAAAATATCATTTATATGATACTGCAATAAGAAGAATTCAAAAAATAATACTATAATTACAGTTATCGGAAAGCATGAACGTGGCTATAATAAACATATATTTAGTTTGTCCTTGATCTGACTTTAATTAGCATTGCATTCTAAAGATACACGGGAAATATAGGTACGACTTATTTTTTATACGTGATGCAGTTGGCGACCAATTAGATTTTTAAACCAGAGATACGAATTTGTCGTGATCAGCTGTTTTGACATTCATCACCGGTTAAACAGAAATCCCGTTTTTAAGAGCATGAAAGAGTAACAACAACATGATAAGGATCACCAAAAAATAGAGAAAAATCAATCATTACAATTCTAAATAATATTAAAAACAAAACAATGTTTTATCTCAAAAGTAGTATGGATAATTTCTTATTATTATAATATTTGAAAACTGAGAAAATTTAAAAATAAAAATATAAAAATACATTAAATTATATATGCTTAAAATTTTTGAGGAATACTCTATTTTAAAATTAGCAGCTATGCTCAAAAAAGGCCCTATACCTTTTATTTTATGAATTTTCTTTACGATTGTTATTATTCTCATTATGTTATTTTGAGATTTTCTTCCAATGTAACGTAATATTTATTTAAAATAAAGAATAGGTGTCATTAACGAAGAATATACTCTTTAAAAAAATGTGGTTTTGAGTCATGGAATAACATAGACACAGTGACTCCAGTTAACTTTTATTTCCCGTTTTATAGCATTGGGCAAAAGCTTTTAAATTATTATACGTATTTTTATTGTTGCAATTCATCTATCTGTCATAAATTAAACAATATGACATTGGATAAGCAAAATTGATAAAAGATGCGACCTTTAACTCTAGACTCCTTTATTCAAGATTATTTTTAGCGAATATCAAAATAAATGGTATACGAAGAGAGTTTTACTTAAATTGACAGATGCATAAATATTTTGTACAAATTCATATCTGCCACTGCTTCAGAAACTATACATTTTAGATTCTACCCATTGGTTCAGAGATATACTCATGGACAAAAAAAATTAGTGCACCAAGAAGGAGTCGTCAAAATAAAACGAAATTTTACATACGTAATTACAGCTTCAATAAAAATAAATGATTAGAAAATCAAACAAAAAGGAGCATTTATTTCAGAGAAAAAGGCAAAAGAACGGAAGATTTAATACTCTGTTGAACCCCATCTAGCACGATCGGGAATTGATACATACATTTGTTCCATATTAGCTGTAAACCTGTACTCTAGTTCGTTCAAACTCGTGGGGGGACCAACGCGCTATCCCAAATGATTCCTGATATGCTTGATTGGCGACAAATCTGGGAATCATCTTGACCAAGAAACGGTAGTAACAGTGCGGAGACAGTCTTGTGACACATTTGTTGTGTGAGGCCGAGCATTCTCCTGTTGAAAAAATGGCTCCTGGGAGCCATTGCATGAGTGACAACGCAAGAGGTTGCAGGATGTCATGGATATACCAATGGACTGCCATGGTGCAACGTATCAATACAATGAGTGACCGTGTATTGTAGGCAATGGAATCCCATACCATCATGCCAGGGGTGGGAGCAGTGTGTCGCTGTAAATCAAAGGAAGGATTGAGGCGTTCACCATGAGGTATCTACACACAAACACGATTAGTATCACTGCTGAGATTGAATTCGGATTCGTTGCTAAAGACGACCTGGTTCCATTCCGCTGAAGTCAAAGTTTCATGGTGCGCGGTACCATTACATGCGGAGGAATCGATGGGAGGGCGTCAAGGACAGCACACGTAATGGGGGCCACGATCCCAAATGCCCTTCAGCTAGACGCCTTTGTATGGTTCGAGAAGAAACAGAGGCCCTAGTGAAGGTGCTACCTGTGCCTGGATGGTGGCGGATGAAGCAGTTGTCTGTACGCATGCATTTCTAACGATATGGTGGTCTTCTCGACGACTAGTTTGTTGAAGGCGTCCTGAGCCTGGTTTTCTTGTATATGACATCTCTCGGATCCGTTAGTCCCAACACCTTCTCACAACATAATCAGAGCGACCAATTTGACGAGCTACTCGCCTAGCTCAACACCCAGTTTCCTTCATTCCGATAATCCCCCCCTTAAACTGTGGCAGCTGCCCATATTGTCTTCGAAAAGACAACGTAATGACATGTCTACCTCAGCTCCTCCTTTGTAAATGATTTAGCATACTCAAACAAGCTTTGGTTACATGTTGTATATTCTACAGAGAACGGCGTTAGACGTCCTCTACCGGTTATACGTAATCAGCAATCACACTGCATTTCTAAGCATTTGCATATATCCCGGACATGTACCTTCATGCCATGTTTCGTTATGATCTCGCGATTATTTCTTGGTGCACTAATTTTTTTGTCCATGAGTGTATTTATATTCAGTACCTCCTCGGAAATACGGAACACACAAACAGCTCCGATAATATTCTTTATAAGTTGATGGAAGAAATCTCAAAATTGTAAATTTAGCGCTAGGACTCATTTTATCGGTATATAACTTTTAGACTGTTATGTTCCCTAGATATATATGTGTTTATCTAAGATAAAGGCTTTCCCACACACACACACACACACTTATTTGTGCGTTTGGAGCCCCCTTTGCCAAAGTTAGTAATTTAGATGTGCAGAAGTGGCTCACCCCTCACTTTTTCGATTGGTTACTATCTTTCTACATTGCTTCATATCGCATTTATCTTACTTCACAACCCCATAACCTCTATTTCATTATTGTGGCTTTAGCATTAATATTGTGTACAAAATGTATAATGGTTACTTACCATACGACCTCTTAACCGATATCTTCTAATGGTGAAACGTCTTTCTGTCTCAGTATTCCTGATATTTTTCTGTGAAGTCCCTTTGCTTATGTTGGTATTCAATAACGCAGACAGACATTGAGTTCTTAATTTTGCATTATACTATCTTTCTTTTGAATATTGTTTCTTCATCATTCTTTTCACTACATTTCTATCTGTATAGTTATTCCCTCATATAGAAAAATGCGTCTTCCCAAAGGGAAGTTTTCAAACTAAATAAAGTAATAAAGTTGTCCCAGAGCTAGCTAAGAAAGTGTGAATAAATAACCTTTTAAAATATTATTTGAAGCAATCGAAAAAAACATTATATTTAAAAATGTAGTACTTATTTTCAAAGGATATATTAATCATATATGTACCTCCATAGTCGCTAAAGGATTAACATATGTTAGATACTAATTCCAAAATAAGTTTTAAACTATCTTTTATTTTAAAGAAGTTTCCTAAATTAAACGATAAAAATCAAAACATAATTTATGCGGAAGAGAAAGTGTTTAAATTAAAACCATGATATTACACCAAAAAGTTACTAATTACATAAGATTCCTTTGTTACCCTTGTCTTTCAATTTGTTATTTATGACTTTAATATGCTAAGTGAAAGTGTGCAAGACTATTAGAAGGAATTCGAAATTCGATTATCCGTAAAAAATAAAGTCAGTATTTTGTCTGCAGTGAATGGTTTCTAAAAAATCGTGTTAAAATAAAATTTAATATTGCTTCATTTCTATATCGATTACATACACAAGCAGTGGCACCATTAAATAAATGCATTCTGTTTTCTCGATCATTTCATTCCATATCCTTACTGATTTCTAATAGGAAGAATAGCGATTACACTGAAACATAGCGGAAAAAAATACATTAACTTTATTGGGAATACTAAGTTTTTCACGACATTTACCACTCCAATGTGAATGCGTGAAAAAACATTAGAAGTTTTAGTTTCCAGAAATGATATTCTTCATAGTAATACGCTTAGTAAAAGGTACATCTAATAGATGGTGGGGGATTTGTTTTAAAAGTACAGCTTTCATTTTCTCGTCCAACGTTTGTTAATTTAGTGAACGACAGTCGTTTCCAAAAGAAGCTCCTTATATTTAAATTAAAATCAAATATATATAATTTTAAAGTAACCAGATTATTTAACACATGTGAAGAATCTGTACTCCATTTCAATTTAGCTAATTTTTTCAAGGATCTTCTTCTATATAATTTGAAGTTAAATGCTTACGATGGGCAAGACATTAAATTGCTAAAACAAAAATAGAATATTCTGTATTAATGAAAGTATATATTTACCAAAATTTCTATAGAAGTACAAAACAAGCATAATGAGAAGCACACTATTTGAAATTTTGCTCCCATTTCTTATAATTGCACACAATTTGACTAAAAGTTTTGCATTGAAAATGCAAAATAAAAATAAAATTAGCAAGGAAACGCATAGTTATACAAAAAAAGTTGAATTACTTTTGGCAAAATGTAAGAAGTTAAAAAAATTCTCATTTGCGATGCATAATTGATACATGGGGGTTAAATTTTTCTTACTTTCTTTGGAATAAGTCTTTTAAAATTATTTACATTGCTGGTCAATAAATTGCAACAGCGTGAAAGAGTTGTGCTGTAGACCCCAAATTACTATCAAAAGGAAGGAGATAATAATATGAAAATTATTAGTATTTCACACGAAATCAAAAGAAATAGGAGATATAGAAACAGTGCATAAAATTATGCCTGAAAAGAAAGCTGCGTGAGAGTTACACTATTCAAAATGTTATTTGAATGTTGGTTGTCAGAGATGGTGTTATTCTAAATATATGAAGAAGACAAAAAAAAGACAATCAACCCGTATCACAATTCTATAGAGAAAGGAGTATCTTATATGAAGACCGTGGTTTATATTTATTTTTTCTACTCGAACTTGATGGAATTCAAAGACTGCCAAGAAAATATACCACCGATATACTAATCATCATGCAAGATCTGAAAGTCGTCTGTGTGTTACTCCTAAAATGACAAATATGTTGTCCGATCACTTTTGCAAGACGATACAGTCACGTCATGGACCTTGAGTCAGGAAGTGGGCTTGTTGTGTCATGTCAAGTCACCACATAGAATTTGCTGTGATGGCTCGAACAACCAGGATTGTCTACAAGGTGACCACCACTACTTGTGTGCGTGTTTCATTCTCACAGTAATATAGAAACATTCGGGTGCAATGGGGTATCCAACAAACAAAACTGGAGATAGGAATGGTACCATGTCGTCTTTTTACACAGTTGCGGCCAGGTCATTAAGGTCAGTGGCCACAGGTCATTAAGGTCGTGCACGTGTCGTTTATCGCAAATACAATGCATCTGTTATTGTTCGATATGGTCATCTGAAATCATCCTCCATTTAATGTGAGAAAGCGTTTAAAAACCATCTACACTATGGGAACACCTGTCGCTTGCATCACCTGTAATCTGAGCAGCGAGCTTTACATTCCACAGATTTTAAAATCAGTAGTCTTGTCCTATCACAGAGACCTTTGAGATGTAACATTTCAACAAAATAACGCAAAACCACTTCTGCTACCATGTCGTAGGGTACCTTAACACAAAGTAAATTCAATTGTTTTTCTAATAACATCACGTTGAACCAAATATTTCACCCATTGAAGATGATCGAGTGGAGTTGTTGAGAAACTAGGCCTTCATTGATCACCAGCCACAATGACTTTTAAATTGTAGTATAGTCTTGAAACAGCAACCAGTATCTGTGATTCAAACTTGTGTTAATTTATTCTCCTTGGTGATTTCAAAACTATCTACCATTTCAAAACCGGCAAACATTAAAGGAATAACCATTTTTGTACAGAATATTACGTCTGTACAATAAGGATTAAAATCCGTGGAAGGCATCAAAATATCAAATTTTGAAATGAGTTGTAAGAGTAAAAAGATTAATATTTGAAAAAATATTCAAAATGAAGTTTTTACATATTTTCTCTTCCAAATTTTTCTATTCCATCAAGCCATTATTTAAATGACAAAAACCCTTTTTTTTTGCTTCTTCAGAAAAAATACCAATTCTTGAAAATATCTAGCGATAAATTTTTAAGAGAATGCGATGCTACAAGGAAACATTTTAAACATCTTCATTTTTTTTTTCTGTAAAGTAATGGTATGATTCCTCCGATGCTTTAAAATTAAAGACTTTATTTGTGTTTACAGCAAGAATACTTTGTGTTTTCTCTCTCTCTCTCTCTTTTGTGAGAGCTGAAGCAAAAGTGAAACATGAAGATACAATTAAGATTTTTCGGGGTTCAACTTTTATAACAACACGTCTTATTTGAACAAGATCTTGAACAGTTTCCTCCAATAAATAATTGGGTTTTATTTGCGAGCTGTATTAGGGAAGTAAAACTCTTTCTTGATATTTATACGAAATGTTATTTATTTTACAAAACGTAATAAATGGAGTAGCATTTTACTAGAAGAAAAATACTCTGAAAATATCTATAAATCAAATAAAATAAAATCAGATAAAGGAGCATTCTATCAAGAAAATATAAATATATTTTTATATTAATGAAACTATTTCCTGTTTCCCCGTTTTTGTTTTATCATATAATTGTTAATATATTGGCGTTTCTTTAAATCTACTATGCATTAGGAAGGAATATTTACCAACTATAAAATGTATGAAACTTATATTATGTTTTAATCATATTAGTATAATATTATTAGTATCTGGCAAAATAGTTTGACAAATAATGACGATATAAATTTTTGGGAAATTTAAGAAATCAAATGATTTCCTTCTGGCATTTTGAAGTATCAGCTTCATTATAACAAACTGATTGATCACAGAACCCACTTTAATAACGTAGCTCTCAAGACCCTCGGTCAAAGCATACAGCGTACTCTGGAAAAGCTGAATAATATAATTCCTCTTGGAATACACACATTTTCAGTTAACTCTACCCCCAATAAAGTTATCTTTAATTGTATATTTGTGAATGCACATGAACCAACATTGAAACTTTTATAGAATGTCTAACATGTTCTGTTCGCGTTTCTTACTAATCATCTGAAAAAAAATCTTCTTAACTGTTGTATAGTTGTAAAACCAATTTCTGTAAAGTAACCATGATTTCTGTTAATACAATTTGCTATTTAAAGGCAAGTAATTTAAGCAGTAGAGAGATGTTGGCGAGTGTCATCATGTTGATGCTGAAACTAAATTGTTAATAATAGAGTAATTGAAACTACTGCATTTCGAGTTAGAAGATTCGAAGTTCTCCAACCTTGGAAGATTATTATTACTGCGTAATTACTTGTCAAACATAAGCAACTGAATCAAATCTTATATATATATATATATATATATATATATATATATATATATATATATATATATATTAAAGGTAGTATTTAAACTGTCAGCTCCCTCCACTTAGATTGAAATTTTATAGTATTTTAATAGCCATTAAAAATGTAAGATTTTACTAAAATGTTTCATATTTCGGTGCATCCGAATGAACGTCGGCTACAAAAATTTAATATAATATACTCATCATACACTCACACTTGGAGTAAAAATACTTTCTGCTTTAAAAATTGTTTTTCGTATATGGTTGAATATTTTTCACATTTGTTTGAATATTAAAATCAGCACCAGCAGTTTTTAACATTCCATTAAGTTTAATATAGTTTTTCGAATAATTTACCATCTTTGGACATAATTTGCTATTGAAATAGATATTTAAAGAATCCATTTCATTAATCTGATGGTTAATCTTCCTGATTATATGAGATATAAGGATTCCTATGTCTGGGGGGGAAATTAATTTAATGGTTTCTTCAATGGGGTGAAATTCAGCTTTAATTCACACACCGAAACTATAAAACAAGCATATATTTTTGTAAAATATTATTTTTAAGTTTTTACGGTACTAAATATGTAGTTAAATATGTACGATATAAAAAATAAGACATATATATGTATACATATATACACTGCTCAAAACAATTAAAGGATATTGTAAGTTTTATATAAAATAAAGATATAAGCGAAATTTTTTCCCCGTAAAAAGAAGAAGAGAATCACAAATGCAAATTTGTTTGATTTTGAAACTGTGGAGTATGCTAATTTTGAGTTTGACATCAAAAAAGTCGTTTCAGCGGCAGCGAATGAAATGTGACTCTCATCATTCGAGATGGACCTCTGACTGCTAGCCGATATAGTGATGAGATCCTCAGACCTATTGTAGTCCCTTACGCTGCAGCAATTGGAGATGACTTAATTTTAATGGACGATAAATGCAGGCCACATCGTGGTAACCTGGTGGAGGATTTCCTTTTCGAGGAAGGAATCGTACCAATGGAATGGCCAGCGAGTTCTCCAGACATTTATCCAATAGCGCACGTTTGGGACGCTCTAGGAAGACGAGTTGATAGCCACCAACCACACCCAAAACTCTCCAAGAACTGGAAAGAGCTCTTCTGGAAGAGTGGGACATAATACCCCAACTCGTGATTAATAGCCTCATTGACTCCATGCCTCAAAGGTGCCCAGCGTTGCTGGTCGTCCGTGGAAACCATACCCCCTACTGAAAATGATTTCCTTTGAAGAAATCACCTTTTCTTATTCTTTTTTTCTCATGTGCACAAATTGAGTTTTTTTCCTTTTGTACAGAAATGCACAATAAAATGCATTTTTTTTTGCAAACCATGTGTAATTTATTCTCATATAACCTACTATGACTGTCGACTATGTATCAATCAGCTAAAAAGTTTCCCAGCCACAAGAGCCACCTAAAACCGCAATATCCTTTATTTATTTTGAGCAATATATATATATATATATATATATATATATATATATATGTAAGGATAATTAAATTAGATTAAAAATTAAATTCCCTATCTAGCACTTAACTCACCTGTTTCAGTCCCCATCGTCAAGTATCAAACTAATCACCCATTTACTTCTTCCGAAAATATAGCCTAGCCAATAAACATGTCTAATTCCAGATCGTTAGATTTAATAGTCAACATATGTCAGCATTAACTTGCAAGCACCTTCTTCAAAGCAGCGATACTTACCATATGTTTTTCAAGTGTTATCCCCTTGAAACCCCCCCATGGCGTGCTTTTTCCTCCCTTTCGGTATCAGAACAGATGTAGAATTGGTTGAATAAAGACCGTCCCTTTTTCTAACTTTTAATCTGATTCTGTCTCCAAAATCATGACAGAATTAAAGCCGGCAGGATTTTTTTATCTGCGAATGGATTTCAAATCTTAACGTAAAAAACTAATTATTTTTATAAAATAATTTAATATAAAAACTAAGGCCAACGAACGTAATAACTGATATGGAGAATTTTCGACGGCGCTCAACCTCTTGGCTGAAGACGTCGGATTGCCGGAATAAAAAATGTTACGGAAAAAAGAAACGCGCTAGTAATCCCCGGAAGATCATCGCTCTTACTGCCAAAGAAATAGAATCGTCCTCTTCTCCTAACAAGATTTCAGAAAGTCATACTTCAAAAATGGACACAATGAATGAAATTAAAATTAAGCAAGAAGAGAATTTAGATGCTGATGAAGAAAAACTACAACAACCTATAACCATTATTAAAAATGATATTCGATTTGAAGATCTACTGACTTTTTTCCAAAAATTTAACCTGGAAATACCCATCCAAACATTCTTTAGAAATTTTGAAAGTACGTGCGATTCCTACAATATACCAGAGAAACAGAAAATCCTATTTATAATCAAGTTAGTAGATGGAGCAGTGAAAACTTACATCCAATCACAATCTATCCCTAAAAGTTTTTACGAACTGAAAAATAATTTAACACGTGAATTCGGAACACAAGTCAATCCAGCGGAGATTCATCTTCAATTATCTAAAACAGAAATAACCTCAAAAGAGACGCACATAGAATATTTCTACAGAGTAAAAGAAATCGCATCCATGATAAACATGGAAGAAGAAGCTGAAAAATATTACATCATAAGAGGATTAAAAGAAAATAGAGCCACAGAAATACAGTTACAAAGCTGCAGCAACATAGAGGAACTGAAGGAAAAAATGAAACTCTTAGATATCCAAGAAAAATCAAAATCAAGTAAGAATGAAGTTATATACCCAAAGTATCCAAAGACAAGAATACCTTATCATACGAATCAATTTGCCCATAGACAACAATATGGAGGATGGAATTGGAGAAATGACCAATCTCAACATCCGGATACCATAACCAATACAAGATATAAGGTATAATCTCCTCATTATCCATCACTTTATCATCACCCTTCCTTTTCATTTCAGCGGCCGACCCTATATCCGAGAAACCAACGATTTCCACAACGACCGACAGTTTTGCGACCCAATGCTCCAACTTTCTACCCCCGTCAAAGAACACAAAACAATAATACGGTATTCCAACCTCATCAAACACGAGAACTTATGATCATCCAGGGAAGAATCAACTTCAAACAAGTTGATGTCCTCTTGGATACAGGATCAAGTGTCAATATTATTCCAAAAATTATAATATCACAAATCAAGGGATACCACAATGTAGAGTATATCAAAACAAAAATTGCCACCATCAATGGAGAAATTGAGGAGAGTGAGGCAATTACTTTACAATTGAAAATAGGAGAAATTATTAATGATATTAAATTCCTCTTAGTAAATGTAGAACTGAAATATTTAATAATTTCTAATAAAACTATGAGTATTTCTGAATTAAATATTAATTTTAGTGATTATAAAATTCTTCAAAAAGGAAAAAAAAATAATTTAAAAAATTATGAATCTAAGAAAAATATTAAAGAAAATGAAACTCTTAAATTTAGTAATAATAAAATTATCACTAAGAAAACTGATAATGCGTTTAATATAGAAATAATTCCTAATAGTGATTATAATATTATTAATATGATCATTGATAAATATAAACATGTCTTTGCTAAAAATAAGTTTGATGTGGGCGAGTTAAAATGTAATTCTCCTAAAATAATACTTACCTCAGAATTACCCATTGCAAATCGACCATATAGGACATATTTTAAAGATGATACGGAAATAAAAAAGCAATTAGATGCATTATTGAAAGCAGGAATAATAAAACCATCTTATAGTTCTTACGCTGCTCCTATAACATTGGCTTTTAAAAATGAGGATAATGCTCGTACACGATTATGTATCGATTACAGAAAGCTAAATGCTATCACAAAATTAGATGCAGAGCCAATTCCCCTAATAGATGCAGTTTTAAACAAATTAACACATGCAAAATGTTTCTCAACCATCGACCTATGTAGTGGTTATTGGCACATTAAATTAGATGATAATGAATCTGAAAAACTTGCATTTACATCAAATTACGGTCTTTTTCAATTTAATCGTTTGCCCTTTGGATATAAAATTTCTCCAGCTATATTTCAAAGAGCTATTAGACAGATTTTAAATAAATACCATATAAAATTTGCATTAAATTATTTTGACGATATAATAGTATTTTCGGAATCAGTTGAAGAACATGCAAAACTTTTAGAGGAAATTTTTAAAATTTGTGGAATAGAAAATATTAAATTAAAATTCTCAAAGTGTAAATTTGGCAAAGATACAATTGAATTCTTAAGATATGAAATAAAACAAGGGTCATACACTCCAAATAATACAAATGTCGAAATAATTAAAAAACTTTTACCCCCTAGAAATGTAAAGGATTTACAAAGATTTCTTGGTAGTATTAATGTCTATTATAAATTCATTCCTCAATATGCAAAATTACGAATGCCCTTAAATAATCTTCTTAAAAAGAATCAAAATTGGAATTGGACCCCAGAATGTCAACAATCTTTTCAAAAACTTAAAGACAGATTAATTTCAAAGCCCATTTTAGCTATATTCAATCCAAATTATCCCTGTCATCTTTATGTAGAAGCATCGAAAACTGCGATCTCATGTATCCTCAAACAACAAAAACCCAATGACAATCAACATCCGATTGCATTCCACTCGAGACGACTGAGAAATTATGAAATTAATTATACAATAACTGATTTAGAATGCTTAGCTATAATTGATAGTTTAGATAAATTCCATTGCTATCTTCATGGATCTCATTTCACAGTTCATACCGATCATAATGCATTAGTTTGGCTTAAAAATTTCAAAAATCCCACGGGTAGACTTTTTAGATGGTCTTTAAAAGTTTCTATGTATGATTTTGATTTAAAATATAAGAAAGGTAGCACTATTGTTGAAGCTGATATGTTAACAAGAAATCTCCTATTGCTTATCATATAATTAATACACCCCCAGAACCTTTATTAGATATCAGTGAAATAAGTCATTTTCAAAATATAGAAAATACATCAGCTCCTAAATGTTTTAAGAGAGATGGTGTTTTTGTAATTAAAAGACAAGGTTTAACTAAAATAATTGTACCCAAAGCTCTAAGAGTAAAATTAATGGAAACAACTCATAAAAAATTTGGCCACCCTGGTGTAGCTACCATGTTAAAATTAATATCACCACAATATTATTGGATAAGCATTATTACTGATATACGAAATTATGTGAAACACTGTGAAACTTGTCAAAAAATAAGAAGTCACATCAGAGAAAATACGGACTGATGCAATCACTCCCCTTTGTGAAAAACCCTTTGAACTTTTATCGATATATAGTGTAGGTGGTTTAAATTATTACAACTCTGTTAAAAAATATTTTCACATTATTATTGATCATGCAATTAGGGTACATTTGGACTTTCCCATCAAAAAAATGCAACAACACATACTTATATAAATTGTTTAAGACAATTTTTTTCAGAATCACATACGGAAAAATTTTGGGTGATAGAAATACTGCGTTCACCTCTTCAAAATTTAAGCATTTTTAAAAACATAATAATGTCACTCAATTATTAACTACTTCTCACAGACCACAAACCAATGGAAAGGTTGAACGTAAATCAAACCATCATTACCCGCTTAAAGTGTGAAATTAGTAATAGTTCAAATAAAAGTCCCATGGACAAAAATTCTAGAAAAGTAACCCATCAGTATAATCAAACTCCACATACAATAACAGGTTCCCTTCCAACCTACTTAAAGTATGGTAATTTACCTTTCGAAATTTCGCTAAAAGATAATGAGATATATCTTCCCGTAGAAGAAGCAATAAAATTAGCCAAAGAAAGAACAGAACAATATTATAAAATAAATAAGATTAGATATGATAAAAATTTCAGGAAGCTGATTTCAAGGTTGGTGACTTAGTAATGTATGAGGAATATCAATACCCCAATACAAGGAAATTAAGTCCCCCTTTTTCAGGCCCTTATACCGTTTTAAGAAAATGTTCTGATGTATTGTTTGAAATTGATAGACCCAATGCCCTTAATAAAACTGACACTGAATTGGTTCATTCAGTTCGTTTAAGACATTTTCATCCATCTGAAAATATTCAGTTAAATTACATTCAACAAAATACCCATAATAATGAGAAGAAGATAACTAAAAGAAACATCTTACGTAATACAGAAATAACTGAGTTCTGCTTAACAAGACTTTTCTGCGAAAAAGAATAATATATGATATGATATGATATGGTATTTAATTTTTATAATATAGTTGTGTTAAATGAGATATTCTTCATATTTTAATTGAGAAAAAAAAGTTTATAGATTTTGTCATACAAATTTTGAGAAATTTTAATATACTTCTCATAATTTTATCTTAAGAGGTCGAATGAGTTAAGAGTTTATGATAGAAATTGGTGTTTTAAAGTGAAAGATATAAATTATGTTTTTAGAAAAATGACTAATGAACTAATACTAGATATATTGATTTTTATAAGAAACAAAAGTGAAGTCAAGTTGTATTCTTTTTTCTTCACTGAATTTTATTGTTTTGTTAATGATTTTATTCAGCAGTAATCTTATTTGCATGTTATTTATTTAAATTTTTTATTTTGAAATTGTGTGTGTTTTGATATACCGGCCATATATCAGAGATTCATTTTCCTTATCTAAAATTAAAATAAATTTAATAACTTGAAGCTTATTTTTGGATATTATATAGTGGATAAGGGAGAATACAATCATTATAATTTTGTATATGTCTCGAAACATTAAGAGGACAAACTTGTTTAGTTTGATATGTACACCTCTCATTGTTTCTTATCAGCATCCCTGAACATCTGTGAGTTGATGACGCAGATTTCTCAGAGAGATGTGTTCAAAATTAAGTAAGGTGATACAGTTTTATTAGTGAATGTGTGATGCAAGAGAAACTCAAGAATTTTTGTGTATGAAACGTATTTTAGAAGGTTACGGAAAGATTCCTAATATTGCATGCGATATTAAGTTACAATGAATATTGTGAAAAATTTTCAGAAATACTAAAAGTTATTATTGAAGTGAGTTCACTTTTCCGACTCAAAATAATAAAAAAGTGCTCTTATATTCTTGTATTCTTTTTTATTAATTTATTCTTATAATTTTTATATTTTATAACGCATGTGAAATAAAATATTGTTTATTGTGTAGGATAGTGCATAGAAGTTGTGTGTTATACACCGTTTTCATATTATTAATAATTTCCTTTTATAAGTGTCTATATTTTTATTATCTTTTTAAAAAATGTATTTCATACATGCAAAATGTGTGTAACAATATAAGGTATTACTACGATGGCGCCAGAGTAGATTTTTTATACAAAATTATTATTTTAATATTTGTATGATTTCATGTATTTTATATTTACTATCTTATTGTTTGATGTATTATTTTCCAACATAATGTTTTGAAAATATCTACCAGCTATAAATCGAATCTATTATTATGAAAGAATAGGAGGAAATGCGAGCTCTATTTCTGGATGTCGAATAGTTTTAAGGGGGCATAGTACCTTCAAACGGCAAAATAATCCATTTTTCAAAAATATTTTAAAAAAATTAATACAGATTGTTAGAGCATTTTAAAACAAACCGCGTCAAAATCAGATCAAAAGTACGGCAATAGCAAAAAATGTCAAACGTCAGCACTGGATGGTCCATTTAAATCCAATGTAAACAAAACCATGTTCGATTGTTTGTTTTTTTTGAAATCGATGGTGTTATTGAAATTATTTTCTCCCCCAGTTGTTGCTAATTTTTAATTTTATCTATTTTTAATGAGAGAGGAAGTTTGCAACTCAACACTGCCCTAGTTCGAAGTATTGCTTGTTTACATTTGTATTTTCATACTGTTTAATGCTGCTTTATTGAGTGTTATCTCGTTATTCTCGTAATTCGTAAGCTTCTTAAATTTTTGTTGATCGAAGCTTTTTTTTTTTTGCATCTTTTTAATTAGTAAAAATGTCTAGTAAAGCCCAACGTAGGTAGTGACTATCGCCGAAAACGAAAGCGTTTTCATGCGAATCAATACACCTGAAATGTATCAGATACGCTTGCTGTTGACTGCACATCTGCTTCCGCTAAGAAATTGTGCAAAGAAAATTATCTTGACAAGGAAGTAAGAAATTCCAATCAATCTAATGGATATAGAATGATAAACATTGATATTTTATTATCTGAACTATCCAAATATTTAATATGTCCTAACTGCAATACTAAAGTAGTTCTAAAAGAAAAGATTTTGTATGGATTGGTATCTGAGTTTTATGTTGAGTTTTATTTTAAGTTCCTCAGTTATTGCTTCAAGTAAGGATTATGAAGTTAATACATGAATAACCTATGCTATGCGTACAGTAGGATTGGGTTTTTGTGGAATAAAGAATTTTTGCACAGCAATGGATTTGCCATCCCCAGTATCACAAAAAAGTCATATGAAAGGATAATGCGAAAAATAAATTTGGCCAGTTGTGAAGTAGCAGACGACTCCATGAAAATGCTGCGAAAGAAGAAGTATCAGCTTCTGGAAGTAATGAAATCTGTGTCAGTGGTGACGGTACGTGGAAAAACACGTGGATACACTTCCCGTATTGGTGTTTGTAGTGTCATTGAGATGTTACAGGGAAAGTGATTGATGTTGCTGTTCTCTCTTCATATTGTAAAGGATGTGAAAAATGGCGAGGTCCAAAATCTGGACATTCATATGAAGAGTGGAAAATTGAAACATCAACCACACTTTGTAAAGAACCATATTGGTTCTTCCAGTAAAATGGAAGTAGACGGGATGAAGGAAATATTTCAAAGATCGGTGCCACAACGAAATGCGAAATATATTAAGTATATCGGCGATGGGGACACAAAAACCTTCCCAGAGCTTCAAAGGACAGCACCAGATTCTATCGAAAAAGTTGAATGTGTTGGCCACGTACAAAAGCGTATGGGTGCAAGACAGCGAAAATTAAAAACATCGAATCGTAACAAAAAATTATCAGAGGGTAAAAGTATCAGCGGTAAAAATCGTCTGACTGATAAGTTTATTGATACAATTACCACCTATTATGGCAATGCTATTAGACAGAATAATAGCTCCGTTAGTGATATGCGTCAGGCCATATGGGCAAATTATTGTAATTATAGGTCCACTGATGAGGAACCTATGCATCACTTCTGCCCAATTGGTGATACTTCGTGGTGCAAATATCAAAAGGCAGTTGCTACGAATAGTGCTTCTTTCTTTATTCAAACATAAAAATATTGTGCCAATTGCCGTAATGGATGAAATAAAGCCTATAATAGCAGAACTATCTTGCACCAAAATTGCTGAAAAAAATGTGTGGGGTAAAACACAAAAACGCTAATGAGTCGTTCAACTCGACTGTTTGGAAGTACTGCCCCCAAAACTTTTGTGTGTGGGTCACCTAAAAATACTGTAGACATAGCAGTAAATGAGGCTATAGTGATGTTTAATGAGGGAATGACGGGACGTATAAGATAATGAAAGCTCTTGGCTTTAAAATAGGACATTTTACTGTTACCTCTGCCTTTAAGGCCAGTTATGCACGCATAAAAATGCCGAAATTAAATCAAAATCATATACATTAGAGGCCCCCGTAGGGCTAGCAGAATGAGAAAAAAGCCACAAATGAGCATTTTACAGAACTAGAAGGTCCTACATATGAAGCAGGATCATTTTAAATATTATGTATTAAGATTTATTTGAAATATTGAAATGTCATTCTGTAAACTTGACTTTCTCAGTTTCAATTTTTTACACTTTCCCGCAAGATTGTAAAAAAAGTTTTTACTCTAGATCTACAAAAATTGGCATGCATATTCTAGTCATAGATCTTAATTCTGTATGCCATAATTATGTTTTATGGTTTAATACATTTTGATTTGCAACTGTATAAAAATTAAAATTTAAAAAAAAATATTTTTATGAATTTTTTAATTTTAAAAAATATTAAAAAAATATAAGATACTTTTCAATTAAGTGGTATACACACAGAATAAAGGTTACATTTAAATTCAATTTAATGCAAAAATTGAGATTCTAAAGTGTATAATTTAAAAATTATCTTGCGGGAACAGGAGGTAAGTAATATATTTTTTTTTTACAATTTGGTATATATATTTATCTTCTTTTTTAAAATTTTTGTTTATTAAAGAACAAAATTTCTCTAGTTTTCTTAAAGTTTATACATTGTTATAGATAATATATAAAATTCAGATCAAAATTCGCAAAATTTGTTAACTTATGATGAATCGTAACATGTATATGACAACGAACAATTTTTGTTCTCGCAAGGTACTATGCCCCCTTAAACAAGCTAATCTTCAATTATATGTATGGAAATTCATGTTTATCAATTGATATGTTAGAAGTGTCCTTACTGTGTGTGCTGTTATAGTTTTCGTTTATTGTATTGCATTTTGATTTTAGTATTCCTATTGCTTAAATATTTGTACTGTGTGTAATATGTCTTTCTAAATCATGTTATGTATTGTTTTGTGTTTGTTGAGAATTGATTAAGTTTGTAAAGAGAGAAAAATCACGCCATGACTCCATTTTAAAAAATTGGGGGCAAATGTAAGGATAATTAAATTAGATTAAAAATTAAATTCCCTATCTAGCACTTAACTCATCTGTCTCAGTCCCCATCGTCAAGTATCAAACTAATCACCAATTTACTTCTTCCGAACATATGGCCTAGCCAATAAACATGTCTAATTCCAGATTGTTAGATTTAATAGTCAACATATGTCAACATTAACTTGCAAGCACCTTCTTCAAAGCAGCGATACTTACCATCTGTTTTTCAAGTGTTATCCACTTGAAACCTCCACCTTGGCGTGCTTTTTCCTCCTCTCTCGGTATCAGAACAGATGTAGAATTGGTTGAATAAAGACCGTCCCTTTTTCTAACTTTTAATCTTATTCTGTCCCCAAAATCATGACATATATATATATATATATATATATATATATATATATATATATATATTTATATATATAATCAAATGGCTAATAAATATGACATGCGAATAAGGTTTTAACGATCATGCAACAAATGAATAATAATAAGTATAGCAATTATCTTGGTGCTGAAAGAATGTTGAATATACTATCTAGTTGTGAACATAATATGCTGAATAATAAAAATGTTATAATACATTTATAAACGTTTGAAAGACAGAACTTCTAAAGTACAAATAATTTGCCATTATTTTGAGGTCAATTATATGTAGACATGATTGTAGAATTTCAGCATAAATTTTGCACTTCGAAAGTAAAATTCTATGTAGTTCTCTCCTTTAAAAATATAAAAATTTGATCCGACCCAAAATAATTACATGTCGCATTTTTATTATATTTGTGATACCTAAGTTTAATGCCGTCCTGGTATAATATTTGAAAATAGGATTCAAAATATTTTACATAGAAAAAAGTTCCAACATGATTATTGCTCCCAGACATCTTATTACCGTATATAAAACAGCATATTGTACTTTACTGCTCTTTTTAGCTAGGATATATATATATATATCCTATATATATCCATATATATGTATATCCTATATATATATCCATATATATGTATATCCTATATATATATCCTTATATATGTATATCCTATATATATATATATATATATATATATATATATACATATATATATATATATATATATATATATATATATATATATATATATATATATATATATATATATATATATATATTATATATATATATATATATATATAGCATACAAATATTGCTATATACTACAGCTGCATATATATATATATATATATATATATATATATATATATATATATATATATATATATATATATATATATATATATATAAACCTGACTAACATTCTTTATCGAAAAAGTAATAATACTAATTTGACTTTTCGTTTTATTTTTGAAATACAACTAGCATATTTTTTTATTTTCTTCAGAGCGTGATCTAAATCATAAATGTATGAGATAAACGTCAATTGATTGATTGATTGAATATTAACGTCGCACTGTTCAGCTACACGAGGGCTTTTGGCGACGGACCACGTAATTTTGAACCATGGTCAAGTGACGTGGACGACACCTGAGCTAGAACCCCTCTCTCCTAACTACCACACCACACCAACGGGAGGACGTGAGATAAACGTCAAAACTGCGTGAAATTTGGAAATATA
Organism: Trichonephila clavipes; assembly: GCA_019973935.1. Classification (NCBI taxonomy): domain Eukaryota; kingdom Metazoa; phylum Arthropoda; class Arachnida; order Araneae; family Nephilidae; genus Trichonephila; species Trichonephila clavipes. The sequence continues at coordinate 1,433,689 of BMAU01017720.1, forward strand.
TTTTCCTGTTTGAAAATGCATTCCACGCTTGGAACTGTCTTTTTGACATTTAGGGAAAATAGTATTAAATAATTGAAAGGCAACTTTTTTTCAGTCTCTATCTTAATATAAGAATGCATTGCCTTTTTATTTTAAAATAAACTAACTGCGAAAAATTATTTTCGCAGGAATCACTGTGAAGCTCTGAAAATATTGTTCTTGTTACGCAAAAAATGAAAGGAAATATCGTAATTGCCTTTTTCGGCACAACCTCGTTCTAAAAAAAATCTACTATCAAACAGAATATGGAACACGAACTTTTCCTTAATTTTAAGAATCATCTTCTTGTACGATATTTTTAATGCCATATCATACAAAGCTAAATTACAATAATAATTGAGTCGTTGAATATTCTAGAAATGAAAAGAAGTGTAAAAGATGTTTGACACCTGAAAATTATATACAGGGTGAATCGCTAGTAAATTGACAATCTTGCAACCTGTGTAGGGGATTCAGAGATGATTCAGAATCATGTAGGAATGCATGGTCGTCAATACCTTAGTTTCGGGCTATGGCGCAAAACAGAGAAAAACGTTCAGAAAAAGCAACACATCAATGGAACAGGAAATATTATATTGAAAAATTTTACCCCAGCAGGATTTTAAAATTACGACTAGAAGTTGTCTGAACAGATCTGAGGGTGGTGTCCTTACAGTCTGGAAGATTCCTGATATATCACGTATCTTTCCGGTAACCATAGGTATTTGAGCAATGAGGTATTCAACTGATTGAAAGGACGTATGATACAGCAAATTTTTTGTGTGACCTCAGAAGAAGTCTGTGCAAGATGGGTTAGGTGATCTTTCTGGCCAATGAACCGATCCATCATAACCTATCCACTGATGTCCAAAAGGTTACGGCAGTGTACCTCAAACTGTGGGTTGGACACCCTAGGGGAAGAGATAAGCGTAAGAGGGGGCACGAGCATGTTGGAAAGTCAAAAACAAAGGGTTATATTTAAAAAAATAACTTTACATTATAATAATATAATTCAAATAAAATAATTTCTTCTTTCATGTTATTTCTTCATAATAAAAAATAAACTACATATTTACACTGATATAATACACTTATAACTACATTAGTACAGTGCAATGTATTTTATAATTAATTTAACAATACTAAGTTAAAAAGAAGATTATTAATTATCAGCGACCCCAAGGTCTTGTCAAGTATAAACTTTTATTCAAAAATTAACACTTGATAGTTTGCATGGTTTATAATTAATCCCTTCCGATCAAAAGTTACAATACCTCCGCTTACCACGTAGGCGTGCACATGTGATGTATCTAGGGCGGGGAGGGGGTAGAATAATTTTAAATAAGCAAATCCTCTAAAATAAGTAAATCCTTCGCAAACACTGTAAAGTTCATTTTATTGCATTGTGATGCCTTTGGAATAATAATATGGATAGCAGTTCACACAAAAGATCGTACTTCGAAAAGACGCATATATACGTCCAGGGAAATTAATGCACTGGCTGAGCGAGACGTTTATGTATGCTAGCGGCACTTAAGAGGTTAAAGTGGTATCGTAGGTTTATCGTCAAAGTGTATTATTATTGAATACCATACATTGTTTTTGTATGGAAGGCGGCACAATGAAAATTATGATTGAATACTAAGTCGCAAATATGGAAAGTTTCAGAAGCACTAGGTTACGGCGAGGTGTTTTCCGCTGAAGGGAATTTCGTAATGGGGAGAAACCCCGTCATGCTTAACCTACATGAATCGGCACAATGACGGAGGAATATGTGCTGCTTCAAGAAGTTCAGGCAAGAACTTGTACATGAGTATCAGGTATGCACTACCGTGCAAAGGACTGTACAAAAGGTGCCGACGAATGAGGTAGTCTGCAAGGATGACGGCCCACAAACATTAACAGAGAAACGCTATTGAGCTGTATAGGATTGCATACGATGAGGATTCTCTTAAGCCCCCACTTGAGTGCTATGCTGATTAAAGTGTGTGATTAATGATAATTAATGTGTACCACACACGCACCTTGAATTAAGATCAAATTTGTTATAGAACTCAATTGCTTGATCCATATAGTTATTTTTAATATTGCCCCCCCAAACTTTAGATTTGCTTAGTAAATATGAAGAAAATTTAAATTTGAATTTTTATTCTCTCTCTTTAATTTAAAAACTCTTCTTATGTAATTTTAATGAAATTTAATCTAATAAATTTAGTTTATAACATAATATTGTTAGCAAAAGAGATAAATACAAATGCGCTTAAAAATATCTCATTAACTATAATATTTAAAAAGAAAGAAATAACTTTTAAGTCGTTATGTAAACATCTGCCCAAAGGCAATTTTATAAAAATTGATGAAAAGCCTTAAACCAAGAACCTTTAACATACCAGATCTTTCAAACAGTTATAAAATAAAGTAACTTATATTCAAAGTTACTAAAGCAACTTCTAAATGGCTCAACACTTACAGAATTTCAATAGCTTCCACGGAAGAAAGCCTTGATGTAAAGCAAAGAGGTTAATGCTGCTCTACTTTGAATTCAAGACATTTACATTCCAAGATCCAAACTCTCGGTATTTCATAGTTACATGCAAACGAATTTATTCATGCAACAAAATGCTTTATGTCTAACTCAGGTTCGAACATTAGCCACTAACTGAAATTTTACCAAATTTAAAAAATATATAGAATTTTGCATTTTCTAGAAGGAGAGGTGTATCTGAGAGATTTCACTTTACATTTTCCGTTTTGAATTGAAATTCTGGAATTGATTCGTACTATTCAAATGCTCTGAGACATGAATACAAAATAGTTAGCGTTTGATTTTTAGTTCTAGAAATGCAAATGGTCTTGGAATTATTACATTACAAAGAAAAGAGGTAGAAATTGTAATAACAGGTTATTTGTTATGAGAGAAGGTTCGCATAGCACACGTGATAAAAGTATAAAAATATGTTCAACTACTTTGAAAATAAGTTGACAAGCAGTTTTATTTTTTGCTTAATGTGTTCCATTTCTTCAATTTGTAGGGAAAAATGATTTTTTAAAATATTTTCTATTGAATCTTTCAGTAGATTCCTTGTAAGTATGTCATTATATTAAAATTTAAATCGAAGAATCTTTCTAAACTTATGTCTTTAATTGCTAAGTTATGAAATTTATTTTTGAACTCTTTAACTCAAAAATAAAGGTTCTAAAGATGCATTGAGTATTTGTAATTGACGTAGATTACTTAAACTTGGAATAATAAAAAAGAAAATGCAAAACTGATTTTTCTGTTTTTATCTATTGTAATTCCATTGTTATAATAATAAACTTCAGACAAAACAATAGAACAAAAAACAAAAATGCTACATTATTGAACAAATGAGACTAAGAAAAGAATGATTGACGAAATATTTCTTTATCTCATTATTATATTATTTTTTTAAAAAAAATTACATCTCGCAATTTAATGAATTTTATTATTTCAATTTATTACTGCATGGTATACTCGTTCTTCTTACGGGTGAAATGAAAAAAAAATTAACAAACGATATGTAAGAATAAAAGAGAAAGTTTCAAAACTGAACTAATAATTGGAATAATTTTAACTAAATTTCAAGTTTAACTCTATGGGAAGAACAATATAGCAAAAAAATAGAAAGTCAGGTAGATAATTGTGTAGCTGAATATATCTATTTTTCCCGGGCTCAACTGGAAATCATTATATAAATATGTTTGATGTCAAATATCTTTTATGCCATATTGAGAGGCAATTTCTATAAAGTCATTTTTAGTGGATCTTTTGACCACAAAAGAAACAAGCTTTCCAAATTTCAAGTTAGCTGGTGTAATACATTAAGTAATCAACTGATGAGTAAGTCAATATCACCCCATTTTTTTCTATCTCCCTCACTCTCTCTCTATGTATACATATATATATATAATGCCCTGGGCTGTGCATCGATTTTTCTTGATTATTAGAAATACTGTTTGTTTTGTAGTCGTGGCCCGTTGGAGGAGACTTTTGACTCGTAACATTTTATTTTTTTCTTCATTGCAACATTAAAGCAGTTAAAATAAAACGTAACATTTAAAACACCAAAGCAAACAGCAGCGGCATTTTACTGGACGAACACAAAGACGTAAAAGAGGAGGGCACAAGAAGACTTTCGCTTTTTATACAGGCAGTGAAAATCACGCGACTCGTTTGTATCATTTGTAACAAGAGGTCTGATTGGTTAAAATGGGTGGAAAAGAGATTTCTGATGCAATAATAGTAGTTGATTAGGATTAAGATTAGGGCGTTAGTTTTGAACCTAAGAATTAAAAGCTTATTTAAAGATTATTAAAAAAATAATTAAAAAAAAGATGATATATAGGGAATTATTATTATTATTATTATTAATATTATTATTATTAATATATATATACACATGAGAAATGACTTGATTGTGACTTGAAGACTAAATATAAAAAAATAAAGGATTCAAATATTGTTTAGAAACATTAGCATAATGCTAAGAAAATGCTGACTGATGACACCGTTAAAACTTATAATATAAGTGGAATTGAATCAGTTTTAAAACAATTCGCAATCTTCTCCTTTTTTATTTATAATACTGCGCGAAATCCTGTGGAAAATACCAAGAACATGATCTATTTATCAATTAGTTTATTGACAGAAAGTGTATTTCTGTACGCTCTTGTACCCACCCTTGGAAATTAATTTCCATAAAACATGTTCTTATTCTTACAAAATTACAATATGATATGGTAAATCAAAAATGAGTTACATAATGTTTTTTTCCGTTAATAGGTCCATAGCTTTAAAACTTTCACTATCCAAAACAATAACGTAAAATTACTACCATCGACCCCAAAAAACTTTGGAAAATTTCACAGTACGAATCACACACCGGTGAAGTTTTCACTTCTATAAAATCCATTTTCTCCCTACTTCTTGCTTTCTTTTCACTTTGCATGGAAATAAAAAAAAACATAAGAATGGAAAATAATATTTCATTTTCCCTAGAGGTAGCGTTTCTTTTTTTTTATGTTATTGCTTAGATTTTCGATGCATGATTCGTGCCGTGTTTTCACAAAACATTCTCAGCAAGGAACTGACTCCTTTGTTTTCATTTGTTCGTGATGATTTTTGGAATCCAAACTAGTACATATATGAAAAGAGATATATAGCCTACCGTTATATATCTCATATTATGGCAGGATCTATATGGACACGTCTTGTTTTAGGTGAAGGAACAACTATTATAGCTTTGACTGAAGAAAAATGTGCTCCTTTTTATCTCCCATCATGTTTTAGCACGTGCAGATAAATCTTTTTTTTTAGATAATTTCAAAAAACTGTATGTTGTCTATTTATTTTAGCACAAAAGAACGCAATTCCATAGCTGTACCATATCATAATTCCCAGATGCATAAAAATGGAACACAATAAAGGAAAAGGAATAAAGAAGAAACACAGCAGCAACTTGAATTTATAATACAGAACACTAATGGAAGTTTATCTTTTGAACTTTACTTATATTGTTTTAATAAATCATTAAAAAAGTACCGGACATATTAATTTATACTTTTTATAGTGTAAGTCCTTCTCTCTCTTTCTCTCTATTTAAACGTTTCTTATTCATTTATTTTTATTTAATATTTACTGACTATTTTATTCACAATCGTTATTTATTTACAGTTATTAACAGTTTAAAATTTTTTTTAAAAAAAATCTTTAGGATAAATTCCAGGCAAACAATTTAGTCTTATTAGCCATTTAACAAAATGTTATGCATTAAATAATACTGTAAGCTTCCACATTTAAAAAATAACTGCTCTAACAATTACTCATAAATATATTCATTATAATACAATTTACAAAATTACAAATACAATTTATATATCGATGTTTTAAATAAAATTTAAAAAAAACGTTAAGCCTTTTTTAACTTTTGACTTTAGCTAATATAATGAAGATAATTTCACGTTCGCTAAAATGAGCAGATATTTTTAGACTTCTACATCAGCTAAATAATATATAGAAATAGTTCCAATTAGAATAGTATACACTTAGTGTGACGAGTAAGTTTACCTTTTCTTTTAAAAAAAGAACGTCTTATTTGGAATAAATGAATGATAAACAATTATATTATATGTTTTACAGCTAAGATTGAAACTTTTTACTTTCAGCAAATTACTGATTTCTTGTGAACTCAATCAAATTTAAAACAAGCCAAGGAAAAGAGGTACTATTATCTTTTTAATTAGTTAAAAATAAGCAAAATATTAGACGCATTCTATGTAGCTTGCGAATCAAAAGTAAATCGAATTGCGTTGATATACATTAAATAAAACCATTTATCTTTGCTTCTATTTCAAATGCCATTTATTTATGATTTCACATTATAATTGAATCATGAAAAACATAAGTATATCAATTCCTCATGTTTTCACTTTCAAAATTAATTTTTTCCGATTTGGATCTGAAATGCCCCTATTTCCATTCAGAGAACTTAGTATCGAATCATTTTCCAAGGATTATTACTCCGTCACCCTTCTATTTACTCCACCAAGTTTCTTAGCTGAAGTTTGGAGAAATCCACAAGGTATACTTCACATTTCAAGTCACGTTCTTCCGCACTGAGGTATCTTTTAATTTCTGCCCTGCCACCTTTCACAATTGCAATTGGTAAGTGGCAACTACACAAGTGGAATAGAAATGAGATCCTTCAAGATTTCCACAATAGTTTTCGTTTGTTTGGATAAAGATTAAGGGTTTCTGACTTAAAAAATTGCTTCATGAATAAGAAAACTTTTATATATTAACTGTTTTTATATTGGTCATGTGATACATATTTTAAATTTATATGTTCAGAATGTTTGCGATTCTTTTCTTTGTGAAAAAAAGGAAGCAAAATAAAAAAATGACACATAATTTACTTCAATTATTTCATGATATGTTTGTAAAAAATAAAAGTTAAGAAAGGAAATTATTGATGCGTTTAGTGTCAGAATGTATTGCTAAATAAAATAGCTTAGCACACAGGCAAAAATAACTAATAATTATTATTTGAGATGTATTTCCTTTTAATTTATAAGATTAATATTTACGTTATAAAAACATTTTTAACACATATTGAGAAAAAAGATGTATAACATGTGTTTACATTATAAAAGAAGTCATTGGAAATACTACATTACATAATAAAATAACATTAAAACAAAGTAACGAAATGAAACAGATTTTATACAAAATAAAAAAGTCTAATTTCCTTTTTAGTACTGAAATATTTCAAACTTAATTTAACAATTCTAAAAGTGCATTTTAAGGGGAGGAAACAAATTGTTTTTGAAAAAAAATGATTAAATGTAAATGAAAATATTTTCTAAAATTTTTTTACACATCCTTCTGATGTAAAAGTGGTGTCTTATAAGAAAGAAAATACTTAAAATTCTTGATAAATACCAATTATCTCTTAAATCCAAGGCACCTAGAAGTGCAGTAAAACTATACCTCTGAAATATATCTTTCTTCAGATTTCGAGACGTCAGAAATATATTTCCTTTTGAATATCATTTCTGTATGGGTTCAATGATTTAATAACTCTTTGGGAACCCCCTTGGGATCCACCCTGGACACTAAGATTAATTTGAGGGAAAGAATGACCAGACGCCATTTGTATAATAATAACTTATATTTATTCACTTCATTCAAATATCAAAAACTCTAATGACACATAGTATCTATGTATCTACGTCAAACAAAAGGGATTTACCTTTAATGTTTAATTAAATTACGAAATATTAAATTAATCAATAACTAAGCGCAATATCAAAATAGTTTACCGGAACAGGATGTCTGAGAAATACACGCAACTTGAATTAGTAGCTTCCATTAGCTGAAACTAATTTTATTAAACAAGAGTTTTTGGTAAGCGGTATTAAACTAGAATATATCACCTGGTATTATTTATGATATGTTTAAGTATATTAGTTTCCTAAGATTTCGTCGTTGAGTATTAACAGTAACGCTTCACTATCGTAATCCAATTGAATCATCTAAACCTTGTCACTACTGCTGCTGGCTCAATAGCCTTCAACATCGCTAACTTACAACGCTCTCTTTCAATACCTTATCTGTTTGTTTTGCATATTCCGTTCTCCTCTTAGTGTTAATTGGGAATATAAACGAATTTAAAATCCCCAAAGACGCCTAAGAATATTAGTGAAAGGCTGCCGTACAGATTCGTCACAATCCCCTCCAAGAAGAAAATTGGATTTATTCGAAGGTCACAAATGGCCTGAAATAAATTACGTAACTAACTCCAAAAACTTAATTCGTTGTCTATAAGACTTTAATATATCTAACCATCTGATACTGTACGAATTCTTCTACTCTAAGGAAATTAAAAGAATGAAGACCACAAGCTCCGTTTTAAATTTAATTATTGTTTGGCGTAAACGTTTACAAGTTTAGAATTTTCTACAGCACACCCAATTCCGGCAATGAGTCGAGGAACAAACCACCGGAGTGGAAAAACCTGACTATGTGTGCTTTACTTAACTACTTAAATACTAACATACTTATTAGTGCTTCATTTATAGACGAATCGTCGCTTTCTATACAATGACCAGGGTCAGCTACCCTGAAATTTGAATTCTTTACGTAGATTGAAGAAAAAAACATATATTTTATGTAGAAACACATTTTCCCATTGTACACATCATTTTCTAGTATATCAATTAAGACATTTGGCTCCTTAGAATTCCCATACATTGCGTGATGCGCTTGTTAGTGTTATTGTTAGTTTTGCCTAACTACTTCGTGTCCCAAGCCACCAGATATGAATTAAAAATATACATATACACATACATATACATACAATTTACAACATATATATCAAACAATGCTGAATATATTCCCACAGAATCTTCAAGTAAAAAATTACAAACAAATGTCCAAAAACAATTGTTTCCACATTTTGGAAAAGAAATTAATATACAGGGTTCATTTGTCTTATTTGAAAAATACACACAACTTAGTGGCAACTCTTGTACAAAAATTATTTTTAAAAAAACCTTGACTTGGTTGTGCAAAAACACCTGACTGCTTGTCAGCAAGGAAATGAAAAAAGGACTATACAACCTGATTTTCTTCTTTGTCATCTATTCGCTCTTATCCGCCGAATCTTCATCTAACGTTTCCCTGCTGAGACTCCTTCTCCTGACGCTGTTCTGCGGTAGACTGTCGATCCCAGTGCTCCTCTGGTACTTCTTCGGGCTCCTTTAAGCGGCTCCTGAGGTAGTAGGGACAAGGTCTCACTGTTGTCGTCTCTCCAGATCGAACTGGTCTCTCCTCAGCTGCACTGTATTTCTTGCTACGTGTTGTCCTGGTCTTTAGGGCCCAGTCAGACTGTACTCTTGCTCCTCGCCTGCTCTCTTCTTTAGGTGGACTTAACTGCTTCATCTTTTTGTTGATGTGATGAACCTGCAATTGACTGTAGTCCCTGTGAAGGATTAAAGTGTTTTCTCCTATTTTGTGGATTCTACAAGCTACAGATGATGAAATTGTTCTTTTTAGCCCCTGTGGTAGTACAGGTGTTTGTCTTTTCTGGTCTCCATGTTCGTAGCCCTGAAAAGATCGCTTCATGCATATTTTGGACCGCTTTATATCATTCCTCTCCGCTGTCTCATTTGACCCGACTTTACGCTTCAATCTCAGATCCTCCAATCCGGCAGTTCCCTTATTTGATTTATGACTCTTACTTTCATCACCCAAGGGTTTCCTTGGAATTTCCCGGGTGCGACATACTAGACCCATCACTAGATCCCGTTCTTTCATATAGTGTATCATTAGTACTATCAAAACTATCAGTGTTGGATTGCCTTGGGTGGTACACCCGCACATGGTCAATATTAACTGTGACCCTTCTTCACTTTTTCTAAATGATGAAATTGTTATTCCGAACTTCCAACACTTTGTATGGCCCTTCAAACTTAGTCAAAAATTTTCTGACCACTCTCCTCCTCGCAGCACTAATAAAATGAGTTTGTACCAACACCAAATCATTGACTTTGATGTTAACATCTCTTCTTTCTTTATTATAGTATTTTTCCCATGTCTTATGTTGTTTCCGCATATTCTGCCTCGCCTCATCAAATAATTTCTCAATATTTCCTCCCACATATTCAGCGCCCTCCGTTACATTTATTAATTTACGAAAAGGTGTTATAATTTTTCTACCAAAGAATAACTCAGTCGGAGTTTTACCTGTCGTTTCTTTAACTGTTGTGCATAGCGAGAAAGAGAACTCATGGAGAATTTGGTTCCAGTTATCGTGATTTTCTTCTGCACACGAAACAAGTTATCATCTGCACTAAAGTGCCATTAAAACTCTTTCCGTTAAATTTGCCTGCGGTCGTTATGTTACAGATTAATATATTTTATGTGCAACCTGTGACTTAAGTGTTCAAAGACATCGGATATAAATTGAGGATCATTATCACTAATCAAAGAAATGAGATCTCCATATCGTGAAATATAGTTTTCAAAAAGGGCGTTAGCTATGGCCTGGGCCGAAGCTTTTGGTAAAGGTATAATGGTAAAGGTATGTTCAATCCACTTATTGAAGTGGTCAGTTATTACCAATGTAAATCTATATCTTTCATGTCGGGATAATAAGCCTAATAAGTCGAGGCCTAATAAGTCTAACGTCACGATTTCATTGGGGTAATTCGATACTATCGGAATTAATCGAACCGCTGGTAGCACGTTTTTATATTTAAATTTCTGACACCAGTCACAGGTTGATACATATTTAAATATGTATTTCCTCATATACGGAAAAAAATGTATCCCGCAATTTTAAATACGTATTTCTTTTTCCTAAATGGCCTGCTAAAGGCAGATCATGAAATTCTTGCATTATTGCCTCGCGAAGATATTGAGGAATGTACACTCTGAGTTTTCCAAGAGTTGTACAATACTTCGCGTAAAAGAATAAACCATCTATTAATTTAAAATCATGGGACCAACCCTCGCATATAGTTGCATTAACGGAACCATCGTTCGGATTTTCCAAATAACGACAGATGTGCCCTAACTCAGGATCTCCCCGTTGTTCTAGAATTAGTTGTTCCCTGGAGTTCAATGCTAAGGCTCGAAGAGCCGTGCACGAAATTTGTGATCCATCCACATTGTCTACTTGATTCCTAGACAATACATCCGCGACAACGTTCTGGACACCAGGCTCCATGTTCCCATTCAATATTAAACTCCGATAGCTTGAGCGCCCATCTAATTTTCCGTCTAGATAAATTTTTCCCATTCGTGAGTTTTGTTAACGTTGCATGATCTCTTATTATCTTCACCAGTGGTGATCCAAAATAAGTTCTTAACTTATTCAATGCCCATATCACTGCCAAACACTCGCGTTCTGTCACTGTGTAGTTTCTTTCGGCCTTTTTCAGGATTCTAGACGCGAATGCAATAGGTCTGTGATTTTGATTCAACACAGAGCCAATTCCAACCTCACTAGCATCCGTAAATAAGTTAAACTGTTCTTGAAAATTCGGCAATTGTAAAACTGGCGCCTCTTTTAATGCTCGTTTTACTTTATTAAACGAATCTTGTGCTTCCATTGACCAATTAAATTTTGCCCCATTTTTCTCAGAACTGATCAGTTACGATCTGTTGTTGAACACACTGTCCGTTGACGTGAAATTGAGGGTGGCCACGTTGAGCACCTTTCTCTACATTGTCTTGGAAAAATTAAGAACTGCTCCTTTTTGGCGACATTGTCAAAAAGTATTATTGTTTACGCAAATTGTACTGTTTTTGTTTTTCCCTTACCTTTACTTAATGTTGTTCAATAACAGGTTTATCTGAAACTAGTCAATAAATGTTGATACTGTTTCTCTTTTCCGTTTTGTTCATTTATTGTGTTAAATTTCATGTTTTTCTCAAAAATGCCTCCTTTTGTAGACATTTTGAAACTAATTTAGCTTTCTATATCCTTCGTGCGCATGTCTTGTAAAGCCCACGTACAAAGATTCTTGGCATTCCATTCACCGGTTTGCGAAGTGCAATGCCGTTTATAAGGGGAGTTTAATTATAACCACCTGGTTTATATATATATATATATATATATATATATATATATATATATATATATATATATATATATATATCATCTACATGTATTTTTTATAATAATATAAAGATCTCTCTGTTATATAAAATTCATCTGTTTTACCAATAGTAAGATTCTAAGAATATGTAATAAACTGATAATAAAAACATCAGTCTTTTTATTTCTTTCATTTATATGTGTTGTTTAATACTTTGCACATTAATAATATTTTTTATAACAGTTTCTGAAAGAAAAAGTAACTGAATTTTATGTTTAACACAATAAAAAAAATGTGTTTCCCCCCTTTCAGAGCTACAGCAAAAGAAAAAAACAAATATAGAAATAAAACTTATTTCTTTTGGATAAATATCTGAAATAACTCTTCTTGTTTACTGAGCGTACAGAAAAATCAAATACAGGAAGGAATTTAGATTTATATGCTTCATATTGTTGAAGAAAGATTCGTCGGAATTCTAGATGTATATTTTTCGTTCTTTATTTTAAGACATAAAATACAAAAAAAATATTGATTTTCTTTAAAGAAAATATTTGCTGAGAAATTTACTTTTTCATAAACAATAATCTTGCAATGGTCAAGAGCAAAATACGTGTATATAATAAACACATTTTGTAATAATACTCAGTTTTATTGCATTCTAAATTATTAATTATCTTCATCACTATTAATAAAATTATCTTTAAACAGTACGAATTATCTTGCGCTGCATATATTTTTGTTATTCTTGATTTAAAGGAAATTTTCTTAAAAACTTGCTCGTATTTGTCATATATTTAGAAAAAAATATGACAAGTGTTACGGCCAACGACTACAGGGTAATGATTTTAAATAGAAAGTACTCAAATAAGATGCCTAAGTATTTAATTTTCAAAATCACAACAAATGTTTTATTTTGTATTCTTTTATTTCATTTTATTTGTCATACTTAACCATTTTTAAATTTAATCAATTTTATATTAAGCATTGATCAATTCTGTGGAAAATTAAAAAGATAGTATTGCCCAGATTACTACGAATTAAATACATTTACACATTTAATAGCTTTTAAGAGGCACCTTTTTCATTTGCAACTTTTTTTAATTTTTTTTTTCTTAATGAATGGTATTTTTCTTTAGGAAATATTTATTGACAATGGACGCTGTAGCATTTATAAGTGTAACATATTAAGGACTATAGCTGGGCTAAAACAAATTTTAGCAGATAATCTTTCCCCATAATACTGTGCCAAATCCATTATATCCTAATCGATTGATCATTGACATCTATTATTATTTGTGAGATTTAGGCCTATATTTAAATCATATTTGAAAATTAATAAACACAGCACGAATCAACTAAGTACTATCAAATTATAAATTAAACCATTGGTCTACAAATAAATAAAATGCCGTAGAAGAAATTACCTAATTGTAGCAAATCCGTTACATAGAAAAATGTACTATTAGTAATAATAAAACAACGTTAACCCAAACTATTAATAAAATTATAAATATCTTGTAATATTATGGAGATGATATATAATTTATATGATTTCTATGAAACACTGGAAGCATCACCATCTATATCAAAAATGAATAATTTTAGAATTAATAGATACTTTCGGAAATCAAGTAAAGTTAATAAAAACTTATTTCGGAAAGTAGCATTCTATGCTTAAGGAAGTTATAAATTAATCTACATATTATATACAACTATACTCAGACGATACATTTAAAAAAAAGTACTTAAATGTGAGTATTTTTCATCTTAAAGTACCTGAAAACCTATCCATACATAACCTTATTTTCTTAACAATTTCACAACTAATCGATATGTTTCAAACTGCCAACTTAATTTGCTACATTTTAGACCCCCCTTATATATATATATATATATATATATATATATATATATATATATATATATATATATATATATATATATATATATATATATATATATATATATATATATATATATATATATATATATATATATATATATATATATATATATATATAGTGGTGGTTAAACTCTAGTGTTACATTATGAATCGTTTCGATTGACATGGCATTAATAGGTGCTATGAGGGAAAAAAAGGATTGGTAATTGATGTATTAAATATGAGAAGTCGTTCTATAGATATGGATTGAATTCTTGATAGGATGCTCTTTGGTGAGTTTTTAATGATTTACGCTATTCATTTGTGAATGTACTAGGTTTATAATTTGAACTTTTGGTTTTTAGATATTTTTTAGTTTGAACTAGATATTTTTAATTTTAACTTTCGGATCTTAAATATTTTTTATACATATACAGCTATTTTTTCTACCTATACAACTATTTTAAAGATGGGTGCATCAACTTTGGTGTTCAAAACACTGAAAATGCACTGAATTGTTTTTGGATTTTAATTTTTTAATGTAATAATATCTTTCAGAATACGATGGCGAATAGTTTAATTTTTCAAGTATAATGGTTTGATTTTAACTTTTTAATGGTTTAACTTTTTAATTTTTGAATTTTTAAGTTTGGATATTTTCCGATTAACTTACCAAGTTGCAATACGGGGAGGGGGATTTGCGCAATCAAACTAGTTTAACCCTACTTATCGGTCCTAAGTCTGACGTTGCACTTTTATATTTCATAATTTTTTATTTTATTTTATAATTTTTTAATTTTGTTTGAAAACGATGGAATTTTATCTTTTATATTAGCCATTAATATTTTGAAATAGGATTTAGTATAATAAGATTCTTCGTATATTTAAATTATTCAATTGATTATTGTGATTGATTGTTGATGATTGATTTTATATATTTAAAGATGTATATATATATATATATATATATATAAAGATTAGAGAGAGATACGTCACACACAAAACGAATTTTATAATTAATTAAAAATTACCAGGCTTTTAAAAACATCAGCAAAACTAATAGATTATAAAATAAAAAAAAACATACACACTTTAAATACATTTTTCAAATTTTTTCGCGATGTATTCCCCACGCTGCTTTATTGTCTAAAAAAAGGAAATATTTTTACATGGAAGATCTAACACCTTACTGCGGGCTTAAATGTATGCACTTTTAAAGTGATCTTAAATTTGAGGCGGAAAAAGTTCATTTCTAAATTTAATACAGAAGTAAAATCACTAAAAATATTTATATTTTTTAAATAAGGATCCTTCGTGATATCTTAATTTCCCTTTTCCATTACTTATATAATACAGTGGCATTATTCATTCTTATTCTTAATTAGAATATTTTAAGTAGTTGAATCCTTTGGTAATTTCAGTGGCATTAGTCCCAATAAACTTGGTACAAAACATAGATCAGATCATAGCACACTCCGTTTGGTATTCTAAACATTTCTATTTCGAATTCCAACCACGTCTTTCATGGCGGGAAGAACGTAAATTTATTCATGTAGTAAAATACTTGACGTCTAACTCCAGTGAATTTTGGTCTAAATGTGTTTGCGTCGCAAACCAATTCAAACCGTATCAAATTCAGGAAATATAATCCCCACCGTATTTCATGGATTAAGATTTATAACTGTATTTCTTTTTCGATGATTGGTATGAACAAAGGAATATGGGAATGATTCGTTTTAGTATTCAGATCATTAGTGGTATGTAGGCCAGCACATGATTGTTTTTGATTTTGATGTTGGGAATGTAAAAATGGAAAATAACTAATTGTGCAATGAAAACTTTTACTCAAAATACTTTTAGGCTTGCACTTAATACAAACTCAATTACATTCATGGGATAATTATTATTAATTTTGTTAATTCTTTTCAAACTATTAAAACGTTTTTTTCTAACATAAATAACTTTAAAATTGGCAGAATGCAATTTAAATAGAGTTGTAACTCAATAATTTAAATAAAAAAAACTATTTTTTTTCAAATTTAAATCATTACATTGAATTTGTGTAAAGTTTTTCTAAAATCATAAATGGAGGTTTCAGAGAATTTCAATTCTTTGAATTTTCAACTATGCGTAGATGTAAAAAAAATTCAATAACAATTTTTGCCCATTAAATTGATAATTCCTCTAAAAGAAAAATAAATAATAAAACTAAACATTTCGATATACATACGGGTACAAAAAGTAAGGTAACAAGCTCATTCAAAGTAAACGTTTCCTTATGAAATTAATAATATATATATATATATATATATATATATATGTAGAATGTAGAAAGCATTATGTTTCTCAAACTGTGGGGTGAACCCTCATGGGGTGCGCAATAGCCCTGCGAGGGGGAATTGAGCATATTGAAAATAAAATTTAAAAAAAATATTTTTTTGGAATGAAGTAAAACAAAATGCTTTTTCACATGATAAAAAACACACATTTACAGTGATACAATATATATATATATATATATATATATATATATATATATCATCTGGTAATCATCGAAAATAAAAGATTCCACTTCAAACGCTCATTAGCTTTCTTTGACCGTATAACCAAATAAAAAAAGACATTTTGTTTGCTTTACTGTAACCCCACGATGAGATATTTTTTATTACGTTTATTTTAGTCCCTAAAATAGTACTTTTGATTATCCTATCGTTCACCTTCAAACTTTCTAGTATGTTTAACTTCGTCTCTGTTTCTTTTAGGAAAATTCTAAATAATATTTTTCTGTTGTTTTTGTTCCATATGAATGAGTTTTATGATATATGGATAAGCATATTGAGCACTTAGAAGGATTTATTGGCAAGGATATTATTTTATGAGTATTATCAAACATATAATGCATAATGAAAAATGTTTTACACAATAAATTTTAACAACTGACTTCGATATTTTATATTGAATACACTTTTAACATGGAAGCAGTCGCATGTGGCATAGAGTTACCCGAAGCTCACGAAAATCGTTAATTCTCGGAGAACTATTTATTCGTTAACAATGGCCTTGACACTATCCTCCTTTTATACAGTCTTAATGACAACAAAAATGAATTTGTCACAAATAATGCTCCATTTTGAGAGTGGCAAACATTTTTTTTTTTTTTACAATTAATGTACTTTTTTTATCGAGTTCCCTTCGCGACCACTTTTGTTCAAAAGCATTTTCTATGAACATGCTACTATTTCCCCTATGAGCAATTTCTTTGTGGTTTTGATTGCTGTGTAGACGACATGTTATGGTTTATAAATGCAAATAAGTAGAATATAAAAAATGGGCATCTGTGATCTCTATTGAAGAAAGTTGAAACTAATCCAGCAATTGAAGAACCTGCTAAAATAATGCATATTACTTACGATAGCGAACACAAATATGAAAAATACGATAGACATGGAAAGTTTGAGTTGAAATAAAAATTTCAAATGCTGCCTAATGAACTCTATGAAGCCATAAAATGTAGCCCTTCGCCTTGTCAAAAAAACACAATGAAGAAAAAGTTCAAAATAAGATTTGTAGATCATCAAACGACAGCAAAGCTACAATAAAGTGAACAAAATATGACAGTTTTGCTGCAAAATAACGTTCATGTATTGTTAGGGGAAAATGTCTCTGATTTATGTCCTTAATTAAGGTCACGCGCATTTGGTACATTTCCTTCAGTTTTATTGGATTTTTTCTCAAACTATCAAAGAAAAATTAAAAACTCCTTGAAAGTAGCTGAGTATAGTTTATCTTAGTTAAATTACTCACTGGAATTGTGATTTTTATCGTGTATAGTAAAACTAATTATAAAATAAATTGTAGTTTAAAAACAAACTAAAAAACAGGCTTTTATATTGAATCGAATTAAAAAGTAATATATATATATATATATATATATATATATATATATATATATATATATATATATATATATATATATATATATATATTACTTAAAAGTAACATAGTATACAACATTTAATACGTATCTTTTAATTTGTGCTGTTTTATAATTATGATCGTATTGTAGCTTTAGCACCAAAGTGCATTATTATTGCATTCAATACATAATTATTTTTAGGGGGGCGCGTTAAAAACTATGATTGAAAATTGGGTCGCCAGTAGTGAAAGTTTGAGAACCACTGTATTACGTACATATTACATCTGCACATAGTCACCATATTTATCCAGGCATTTGTGTTCCATTGGTACGAGAAACCAACGAAACCAACATCGTAAAGTTTGGGAAACCCCAGCTTGCTGAGTCTCAGTGTCGATTCTGAAATCCTGACTTATCAAGCATTTCTTTTTGATCGTAAGACATGGAAATCACTTGGTGCGAGGTTGGTACTGTATGGAAGGTGGTACAGTACTTCCCATCAAGAGAGAACAATTTTCTTTATCTATCACATCTGTACTGTCTTTGTCAAATCCCGTACACCAAACCCACACCAGTTTTCATGACATACAGTTCTACCAATTGTCGATGAATTTCAACTGGACAATTTTTCTAAAGGAAAAAAAAATGAGTCACAATTCTTATTTGAATTGTAGACCATCTTTCTGTTTACACAGCCTTCTTTTAACTGAATTTACTGATATTACTTGAGAAGCACCTCCGGATATCGTCGCTGTTTGAATGCTGTGATCGTATTTGTTATTTTTAGAGGGGTTTTTATTCATACAGGTAATTAACATACCCATCACAGCTCTTGTCTTTTTACTTTTCGAAGCTCTTACTTAAATATGGTGATATATTATTTTTCTCAAATTAATTTGCTTTACTTAATGCACCATTATCTTAAATGTAGATCATGGACAAAACAATCTTCAAACAAAACGCGATGTTTTGTCAGCTACAGTGGTGGCAAAAAGTCCTGAACACACTCATTTTTTAGCGTAATTTTTGTGTTTGACTTCATTTTTCGTTGTGAAATTATCGCACTATCTTAAATATTGTTATTTGTTTTAATGAATTTTTTATGCTGATTTCAAATCTACTACTAGTTTCTTAATGACCAAAATATTTTTTGTAGTAAAGCTGCCTGAACACAATAATGTGAAATATGTGCAGAATAAAACTATATAGAATAACATAATATGCAAAGAAACATAACACGAAAATTGACAAATGCGGTATATTTAATATATATATAAGCATTTTGAAAATTACATTGTTGTCACATGTCAGAAAATAAATAATTTACGGGCCAGCCGTTTACTTTAATTACGGCTCTACATCTTTTTGGCATGGAATGCACCAATTTCAAAAGAAGACCTTTCGTGACAATATGGTTGAAATAAAATATTAAAGCTTCAATTAATTCACGTTTGTTTGATGGTTTTTTCTTTGAAATTTCATAACCAATTTTTAAACCATAAGTTCTCTATCGGATTAAGGTCGGGAGACTGTCCTGGCCAGTTCAATCTATTCACAGTATGGTCTTTCAACCATTTCTGGACTACATTTGCACGATGACAAGGGGCGTTATCGTCCTGAAAAATCCATGGCTGATTCTCAACAATGTCTCTCGCAGTTGGTAGTAATTTATTTTGTAGTATTTCAATGTAATACATGGCTCTTACTGTTCCGCTAACGATGTGAAGTCTTTCAACACCATGAGAAGACATGCAACCCCATACCATCAATTTTTTCGGGTACTTTAATGAGGGCTTCAGACACTGAGGGCTGAATTCCTCATGAGTGCGTCGTCTTACATAGACGCTACTTTGGTTGCCAGGAATACAAAACTGACTCTCGTCACTAAATATTACCTTTTCTCAGTCTTTAGTAGTCCATAATGAATGTTCTCTTACCCACGTCAAGTCAGTAATGGTTTTGGGCGCGCTTTACAGCCTCGTAACCCAATTTCCAAAAGTCTTCCTCTAACAGTTCTTGGGCACACACTCACATTTGATGTCAAAGTCCATTGTTTCAAAATTTGCGAGGAATGAGGCTTTCTGTTTGAAAGTGAAATTCTGTGCAATAACCTGTCTTCACGTATCGGTCGTCCTGTCCACAATAAAATTTGTTTCAGAAAATCTTTTCAAAATTCTCGCAACAGTAGAAAGGCCACATGGTTCTTTAGCAGCAATTTGGCGTATAGAATAACCTTCTTCCTTCAAATGTATTATTGAATACCTTTTATTCTCAGGCAGATATGAAAATTTAGCCATAATTCCAATATTTTCCACAAACGCATTTCAAATTGTTTTTATTACACTATTTTCCTCACAAGCACACAACTGCATTTAATACAATAAACCGCGTTTTACCTTTTTCTTTTAACCCTTTATCGCTACTGCTCTGATTGGTTGAAATAACGGAGTATTTAATTGGTGGAAAACGCACTCACTCATTCCTACAGTGACCTTGTGCTTTCTTGTCAAGGGTTTTTCAACATATCAATGAAACTATTTACTTTAGATGAAATCTACGAACAGATTTGAAATCAGCATGATAAAATACTTTAAAATCAATAACAATATTTAAGATAGTGCGATAATTTGATAACGAAAAATGAAGTCAAACTCAAAAATTACGCAAACAAATGAGTGTGTAGAGGACTTTTCGCCACCACTGTATATCTATCAAGCAATAGTGATGCTGCTGGCTACAAGGTGATTAATTACTATAAGAGTAAAACGTTTTTAAAAAATATGTCTCTGTTCTTCTAAAAAGACACTTGGGATATGGTTCTCGGTAACCAAAATGTGTCTACGAATTTATAGGATATAGCAATTTTGTAACTATAATTATAGATATATTAATTGAAATTAAAGAAATATATATATAAATATATATATATATATATATATATATATATATATATATATATATATTCCTTTTTTAAAAATTAAAAATTATAATCATATACATTCAGTAGTTTATTCGTAGAATTTTATTGTATATCTTTTGTTTCTTGAAAAAACCCTGGGTGTCTTAACGATTACTTTTTTAACACTTAAATATCATTATCTTGTGAACATCTTTATTACTTAGTTAAACTCTTTATTTTAATTAATAACTTTTTATTTGATTCTAGCCTATTTCTTCTTTATTTGAGATAAATATTATTATCCAATATTTAAATAGATTTTTTTGAATAAAACTTGCTTCGAATAAAATTAACATAATTTCTCCTTTCTTTTGCACCACTGAGTTTATAATATTATAACTATTATAATTAATCATTAAAATATTGCTGATGTATGCGATTATTTCCAATAACGCAATAGATTTTATTATTATCATTTGTTTTCAAAGATTTTCTTAAGCTTTCTCATAATTTAAAACAGAAGCGTCTGCGATCAAACAAAATTTATTTCTCTCATTTTTTTATTACATCAAATTCTTCAAGCAATTTTGATGATTAATTTATGAAATTAAATCTATTTCCAAGCAAATGCTTTAAACTGAATTCCTGTTACGCTTATTGTTCTCTGTGTTATAAATTTAACATTTACTCCAATTTTAAAAAATGAATTTTGTAATACGTTAGCATATTTTAATTTGCAGTCTGAGCTTTTATGGGAATTACATATTTTACTTTTTTTATAAAGAATTATTATAAAATGAAAGGAAATAAATAATACAAGTAATATAAATATTTTAAAAAACAACTTATAAATAATATTACGGTAACATTACTATATGAATTACAACCGGTGTGAGGTTACGTCGATCGTGATCGACTGGTGAACCGTCATGGCATTCTGGGGTGACCGCCTTGATTAAGACCTAAGACACGCAAACTAATAAAACCATATTTCTGGAACCCCGACGCCAGCTATCCTGGGAATTCAGCTTCTTAAAATCCATGAGACTTTGTGTAGATGACTCGTGTACCGTTATGGAAAGCACACAATAATGCTTAACACATTCTGTGCCAATTGGGTGGGAAGGAAAGCGATTACCAAGATGCCAGCCTTAGAAATGGGTTTTCCCCCACGCCAACTAAAGAGGGAAAAACGTTGATCACACCACTCTTTACGCGATAACAAGGGATTGGCTACTGAAACATCACACCACATTGTGTTCTTCCACGGGATTAGGTTCTTATGTTTTCGTTGCGCCGTGCTCTGGTGCAACGCCCGGCAGCAAACGTGTTACACATACGCCGACATATGATTCATTGGCATATGTTTGTTTGCTACTCGCTGAACTGAAAACGTCCACGGTCTAGCAGCCACTCTAATAGTTGTTCAAATATTCAACTTGAAACTTTTGTACTACTTGTGTTTTGTAGTAAAAAAAAAGGAGCCCATTATATTTTAAAAGAAATGTATAATGTCAAAAACAAGAAAGGAAAAACTTATCATTTTAATGTAGAATTATAAGAACAGTTTTCTTTACAATGGTGAATGCAAGATGTGTGTGCTATATATACCATGCAAGTGTAGCATTTGTGTTATGTAGATGAGCACACGTAAGAAAGGCCGCTGAAATGTACTGATATCCATGAGATTCATTATTCCTTAAGCTATATTTACTGTATGGTCAACAAACATCTTGCAATGTTTATTCAATTTTAAGACACATTCTAAATTGTCAAAAGTTTGTGTTAAATGAAAAATAGAGTTAAATAGGGGCGTTAGCTGAGCGTTAATAACGTTAAAAATAGCGTTAAACTGAGTTATCCAATTTTACAAAACCGAAATCATTTTAAACGAATCCAATGATTTTTTCCCTTCGATTCCAAGCCTTACCCAATTTTTTTTGTATTAACATTGAAAAAAAGTGCGTCTTACATTCGAATAAATACTGTAGATATTTTAGCTCAGCACACCTGTGGACCGTAACTTGGAAAATTATGTCCATCTCTGTTTTCCAATATGATATATATATTTTATATATTTTTAGCTTAGATGTATTTGTGTAATTTTAAAATCGCAACATTTATGTCAAAATTTCGAAAAAATATTTTCAAAATCCATGATCAACAAGAGTATCTTCATTTATATATAAGTCCTTAAGTTTTCATTTTATTTATAATGATAATATTACGGCTTAAAACGTCAGTGATAATCCTCTATTTGGTTAATTAATTAATAATACGGTCTAATTTGCATCTTCTTAAATCAATTTTAATTACAATTAAAATAAGTGCCAAAATATTACCTGTTTAAATTAAACATACAACTTTTAGAAATTAAAATAAATCTTAATCGCAGTGTACATGGAATCAAATATTTTTAATTAAAATTAAAGTTCATGGTTGATAATTAAAACAAATTAAATGTATACATTGTAGCACTTTTGACCCATTAATAGAATATGAAATGGTGGTACATCAATTCCCGCTCTGTAAAATTAATAAGATGCAAGTTATACATTGTAAGACAAATAACAATTCTTAGTTAAAATTGATTTAATTTTTAATGAATCCAATTATGAAGTTCTTTTGTCATATAAATTTCACTAAGTCAAGTATTCCGTTAATATAACAAAACATTTTTAAACTATGCATATTTAAATTGTAATGAAAACGTATATTACTTCGAATATTTTTCTTTTTGCTTTTTCTATTTATATTGTTATGTTTAAAAGATTCTTTCTTTAGGTAAAAATGCTTGAAAATACACATATGTACGGTGTGAGAAGCTAATATGAGTGTGTACAGTAAAACCTAAAAAAGCAAGTGATATGTTTTTGTATAAATATTCATTTTAAGACAATTATCATTTTTATTTCAAAAAATATAATTTTGAATTTTTACATATAAAACCAAGGTAGATTAAAAATTCACATTACTGTCTTATATTTTTAGAAGTCCAAATAAATTAGTTATTTGCTGTCTTCTCTACATTTAGAACTATGTTTCACTTAAAATAATAAAAAAAAATAATAAAATTAAAAGAAAAAGTTTTTTTTTGTTATGCTTATATTTGCTTTTGAAAGACAAGTATAATATTTTGATATATTTACTATCTACACTTATTTTTCCACGCTAATGTAAAAAAATACATTCTTCTTCGCAAATTTATCGAGTAAATTCTGAAAACTGAATATTCATATAAAATTCAAGTATGCATCTTAATATGAAATATGCAACACAAAATGTTTTACATAACAATTTCGTAAAATTGGACTTACTCTATTTAATATCCAGTGTGTAAATAGTCAACTTCCAATAAATACAAAACAATTGAAATGTAAATAAAAATGTTCAGTAATGACTCATTTAAGAATATAGAGGTCAACACTTGAGAATCATTATAAAATATCAAGAAAAACAAAAAGGCTTGATTAAAATAAAAAACGTTCATGAACTCCCTTAAAAAACCATTAACAATTACGTCTTCCACAAGACAAACTCAGTTATTAGTTATTTCTGAAATGCATCTCTAAATGATCCTTTTAAGAAACAAAGTACATTAAAAATAGACTTTTCACTCTATGTATAATTGTGAAATAAACGTAGTCGTTTATAATTTCCTTTTTCAGATTAAATTTTATCTTAAAATAGAGCGCACTTTTTAATATTTTTTATCTTCATTTAATTTCTTTCAATGGACTTTAATAACAGTCATCTTTCGTCATATTTCACTATATATTTGTAATTGTTTTATCCACTACCGGTTTGGGCACCAAAAATAACTTTTATCTCATTATCTGTTCTTATTAATTTTGTTAAAATTAATTATCTTCTAAGCTGCTTCTTTTATCTTAAACCCTTATTTTGCTTTTAAAAAGCCAGGACACTTTGTAAATAAATATTTTTTAAATTACCCCTTAATTATAATAATTAATAACTTTAGTATGAAAAATTTACATATCTTTTTTAAAATTTCAGTTCTTTAAAAAAAGTGTTCGATAGAATATTCCTTCAAAAAGCAGTGCAATTGAGGATATTAACTAAATTATGTATGCAATGACAATGAATATTAAAAACATAGTTAATTTTTCAGAACAATTACACTTTTCAAAGTCACAAGTATAAAATTTGGATATTATACAGACATTTTAAAAAAATGAGTCAAGCTTATTAATTTCACAATTAAGATCGCTTTTGGACAAAATTAGTACCAATTGAATAAAAAACATCCAATCATTGAGTTAACTAATTAATTGGCTTGATTACCATATCTGAACAACCTCTAAGGATAAACTTCTCCATTTAAAAAACCGGTATTTTACTTATTGGATTTTTCATCTTACATTTAGCCAATTTTGTTAAATTTCGCAAAATTGTATTCATATTTTTTATTTGAGGGAGGGACGAATATTACATGAACGAGTCATAGTTTAGACAACAGACATTTTTCTATTTCTAAGATATTTTCTAAGGCTTAGGTCTATAGAAAGAGAGATATTACATTCCAAATTGGAATTATAAAATATTTACAGAAAATAATATTTAGAAAATAAAACGTACATTATATTAAAAAAGAGCACATCTGTGGAAGAAGTTTAATACTTCTCAAGTTGATGTGATTAGAATGAAAAAATAAGCCATAGGTTGTTCAACTAATTTTAGAGAAAAAAATGATAGAAGGGAAATTTTATTTCAAGAGATAATATGCTAATTAAGTTTGCTAATTAAATTAAACAATCCAACAATAGCATTGTTTTTTTATTTTGAGTGTTCCACCGCGACACCAGTTAAGTGTAGTAGCGATGAAAATTGACTCAAGACACACTTATTCATTTCGTAATATTTTTGACGATTTAAACAATAAGTGTTTCCCAAATTGAATTTTATTTTATAATTAATATTTTAAAATATATGTAAATTATCTCATAAAATAACTGACTAAAGTATCTTTTATACCTATTAACCCCTCTTATAACAACTTAACGTGATTTATTACTTACATTTCATCGACATATATCAAAACGTTTTTTTTAAAAAGTGTGTATGCTTACCACATTATAAAAGTGAAAACTTCAAATTTTGTGATGTTACTTCAATGATTACTTAGGTGAACAAAAAAAAAAAGGGATTTTTGTTTTGTCCTACAAAATTATCCATTCATATATCTGTACTCGTAAAATAATATTTTTTTGCCAAATATACAATCATATTTGTGAATTAATTGTAGTCTAAGAAGAAACCAATAGAGATTTGCGGTAGCAGAAATATGTTATAATTTATTAGATAAAAACATTTAATGATCCAAAATAAAAACTCCGTGAAGTGTTGTTCCGTAATTTGCCGTGCTTTTTCATTTGGATCATTTGACATAATTGAATTAAATTTTGATTTAAAAAAAATCAACTAAAGGTTTTTATTTGTCTTTTGAAAAGTATATATTACGATCTTCTTAAAATCAAAGATACTTTGTTCAGAATAACCTTTTCGACTTCAATTTAGACAATTACAGTTTTGCGAATAAATTCAATAAGTTCCTCTACACTTGGAATCATTAGAATTAATTGTCCATTTTCTGCTTTACATTTCTCTGCACAAATTTCTCCAATACGTGGCTGGTTAAACACAAATGATTTTGCAGTATTTGATGCTACATGAATTTTCTATATAGTATAATAAAATGGTTTAAAAGTAAGTTCATGCACATGGAATAATATATTATTCGATAATTTATTATTTAAATAAAAAAACAAGGATATATAAAAAGAAAAAAATAATTTATATCGGTCTTAAACTTCTTCATTTATTGATTATCCTTCACCATTAAAATTTCTTCACTACGCTATTTTGAATTTATTTCAGCATATATGCCAGAATGTAATGAATATTTTTTAAAAACATTTGAAAATGCAGGTTTGCTACAGTTTACAGAAGATGCATGAAGCGAATGAAAAACATTCAATTATTCATGTAGTTCTAGATATGGTTATGTTATGCTTGAAAAGATCAAGATAATTGGCAATCAACTTTAAGATATTCTGACTCGAATATTTTCGATATTAACAAAATAAAAATAAAATGCTGTGTTGAGAAATGATTTCCATATCAATATCTGTTGACATTTTTAAACCTCACGTACCTAGAAGTCTTAAATATTTTCTCCCTTCGACATTTCCATACAATTATATTTATATCACACCTTTCTTTATGGTTATTCTTATTTAGTGGGGTAAGGAACGGTCCAGTATTCGAAAGGCTTCATTTTGGTGCAAATATTTCGAATTGGAAAATCTTTGCACGGGAAGAAAGGCCTCCGTGTCCCGAACGTTTCGTTGCCCGCTTCGTGTCGATCGCACGGTAAGTTTTTTTTCCGTGCGGGAAAAACGGTTCGAGGTCAAACGTTACGGGGCCGTTTTCTCGGAATAACTTTCGCGGGGGACGGCCCCCGGAGGCCGAAAAGGCCGAAACCGAACCGTGACTCGCGAACCGACGGGCCCACGAGTAATATATATACGTGGGAATATAAACTAACTTTATAAGCTTATTAGATAAAAGACCCAGTGTCACTCAAAACTCGGGGAAAACGTCCCTCTTATAGCCACGTGATTTTTTTAGAAGTCTGAGACAGTTTCCAAACACGATTTAAGACTAAAGACGAAAAAGGCCGAATGAGCGTTATACACCCCTACGTGATATTCATTCAAGTTCACTTTTAAGCAAAACTTCAAAATCTCTTCAAAACTATTGTGCAAAGATTATTTACATATAATAATGTGTTCTTACTTATGCCACCTGATCGTTAGTAACATAAGGCCAAGGTCCACAAAATTCATTGTGAGGAAAAGCTAGATTTTTAAGTCTTTCGTTGACAGCATTAAGGACCATACATGTGAGAATACTATTTTGCTCGGTTCCATCTCAATTTCGAAGGAAAACACCCTAGGAAAGTGTTTCTCCAACTGTAGGGCGCTCCCCCTAAAGGGCGTGATAACCCTACAAGGGGGGCTCAAGCATATTGAAAAGTCGAAAACACACACAAAAAGATATTTAAAAAATTATTAATTTACTGAAAGCAAATAAATAAAAAAATAAATACAGATTTACACTGATATAATACACTTATAAATATATGAGTAGTGCACAATGAATTTTATAATTAATTTATTAATACTAAGTTTTAAAAAAAAGTTTAATAATTACCACATAGGCTTGTCATATACAAAATTAAAAACAAAAAATAGAGCTTATCTTAATAATGTACATTGTTTATAATTAATTATTCCTTAAAAGCCGGTTAAAAATTACGCGATTCACTTCCCAAAAAAGTCAATACGCCAACTTACGTTTAACATGTAAGTGAGCGTATCTGGTGTATTGAGGGGGGGAAGAATAAATAAGCAAATCCTCTGAAATATGTAGATCATTCCAGATACTGTCAAGGTCCTTTAATTGCATTCCAAAGCCTTCGAAATAGTTTTATGAATAGCATTGCGCAGAAAATGTCGTACTTAGGAAAGACGTATATATACGTCCAGGACAATTAACACATTTGTAGAGAGAGACTTTTATATGCACCGGTGACACTTAGGATGTTGAATTTCTACTGTAGGTTTAACTTCAAAGTACAGTATTATTGAATTCAATACATTCTTATTGTATGAAGGGGGCGTGGTGAAAATAATAATTGAATATTGGGTTGATAATGTTGAAAGTTTGAGAAGCATTGCCCTATATATATATATATATATATATATATATATATATATATATATATATATATATATATATATATATATATATATATATATATATATATATATATATATATATATATATATATATATATATATAGGGTGTTCATATTAAAATAATACTCATGAATGTTTTTATAAAGGATTACCGAAGAATTTAAAGAAAAGAAACATTGCTGACTAATCACCTGGCTTCCGTTATAGTTTAGTTAGTTATTTGCTATGAAGGCGTCCCAAAGTTACTTTTTTGAATGAAACAAGTGAAAAACACGACTGAAATTTATCAAGAATTTATATTGTAACTAATATTGAAGCCTGAATCCCAGTGGCTGAATGGTTAGTGTATCGTAATTCCACGCCACGGGTCTGAGGTTCAAATCCCGGGCTGGGCAAGGTTGACTCAGCATTTTATCCCTTGAATGGGTCGATAGATAAGTGCCAATCTTGCTTGGGAACTTAACACTAGGGGTTTCGCGTCAGACTGACCACCAACCGGAACACCTACTCATGCACCACAGGATCCAAGGTCGCGTATACTGAGTCGGGCACAGTGGGCCTTGGCCTTCATGGGCTGTCACGCAACTGAGTTACATTAATATTGAAACCCTTGAACAGGATTCTATTTAACGGAAATGATTCGACTTTTCTACATGGCTTTGCTTCCACTCTTAAGATGAAGATGAACCAATGGCTTTTCAAAGATATTAAACTGAACTTAAAGAACAATATGACTGGATTTAAATCCCGTAAACTATAAATTGCAGTTAGTATTGAAATCAAAAGGGTGCCAAAAGCTGCATCTTAATGGCAGTCTTCAACGTTCTTTAAAGGAAGCAACGACGGACATTCCCATAGAGGTGGTGCGTGCAACGATATATATTTGACCGAAGACTAAAAGCTCACATAAGATCAAAAATGGACTGTTTTCCATGATTGTATTCACATACTCTAAATTTAAAGATAGAATATAAATTGAAGATTTAGTTTTAAATTTGCCAAGAAAGTTTTTAATTTGCACTAAATTTTATAATTATATTACAATTTATGATATAATTATGTGGAATAAAAAATTGTTTACAAGAAATTAAAAACTAAAAATATATTTAAAATTCTGTAATATTGGCATCAGTATATTTTAATTTTAGCTTAATTCTTACATATGTTTATTTCCCACTGCATTTCTTAAAAGTAATCAAAGATATTGAAGTATATTCTTATTAAATATTTTCTATAATTCGCTTAAATATTATTCAATAGTATAATAATCATTTCGTTTATTTTATTCTGATCAATAGAAATATTTATAGGTATAATAAAATGTTGACATTTATATAGATTATGTTTAGATCTATCCAAGAATTCAACGAAAGAAAATTTATAAGAATTTAACTCTTGGAAATATAAACTTATTCAAAGTGATTAGTAAGCCTAATGTTGAGCTACAAGCTTAAAATAAACAATAATTATAATGAAAAGAACAAACCATTTATATATGAAAAAAATATAGGTAATGAAATGAATACATGTAAGGATAATATAAAACACACACACACACACATATATATATATATATATATACTCCTGTTTGTGAAAATTGCAACACCACGAAGGACCTACGCGAGGAAGCTGAAATTTTCAGGAAATGTAAAGTAGGGCATGATATGCAAATGATTAGAATTGCAGACCGGTAGCACATGTGTATGCTGAGCAGCGCCCTCTAAAGGGCGGATCGAACCGAATATAAATAGACGGCTGTAGCGAGGCGTGTATGATTATCGGTGGTTATATGCTAGTGTAAACGTTAACTGAATCTTTACTATGCCTTGTCGACGAAAAGGAGCGAAATTTGAGCAAATTTCGGAGTTTGGACGAGGCAAAATCGTCGGCCTTCGTGAAGCTGGATTGTCTTATCGTGCAGTAGCCGCTCGTGTGCAGCGTAACATCAGCCCAATCATGCGTGTTTCGAAGCAGTGGACGGACGAGGGTCGGACAGCTCAAAAATCCGGGAGTGGACCGCGAAATGTGACGTCAGCTCCCGATGACAGACGCCTGGTGCGAATGGCTCAGATGGACCGCTTTTTCAAGACAATTGGCAGCACAGTGGTCAACAGCTACAGGTGTTTCATTGTGTGCTTCATCAATTCAGAGACGTCTGCTGCAGCATGGGCTGCGCGCAAGGATTTCTTTATACAGGATTCCTCTCACGCAAAACCATTGCCACCTGCGGCTACAATGGGCCAATGTGCATAGGAGCTGGGATGCTGATTGGCAGCAGGTCGTCTTTTCTGACGAATCACGCTTCAATTTGTGGCACCATGATGGCCGAATTCGTGTCAGGCGCTATGCCGGTGAACGGCACATTCCGGAGTGTATTATCGAACGCCACAGTGGATGAACACCCGGAGGTATGGTCTGGGGTGCCATAGCATATCATGGACGATCACAATTGTTACGAATTGTGGGCAATTTGAACAGTACCCGATACATAAACGAAGTTTTACAGCCCCAAGATATTCCTTTCCTGCAAGGATTGCC
Organism: Trichonephila clavipes; assembly: GCA_019973935.1. Classification (NCBI taxonomy): domain Eukaryota; kingdom Metazoa; phylum Arthropoda; class Arachnida; order Araneae; family Nephilidae; genus Trichonephila; species Trichonephila clavipes. The sequence continues at coordinate 1,464,852 of BMAU01017720.1, forward strand.
AGGGCTGTATTCCAGCAGGATAATGCCCGTCCAAATGTCGCCAAGTCTGTCAAATCCTATCTTGATTCGCAGCAAGTACTGTTTTTTCCTTGGCCTGCGTATTCCCCGGATATGTCACCGATTGAACATGTGTGGGATATCGTTGGGGGGGGCGTCTCGCTCGTGATCTACGTCCTGTTGTTTCGATAGACGAATTTTGGTTGCGCATACAAACAATATGGAATACTCTTTCGCAGGCAGATATTCAGAATTTGTTTAACTCCATGCCGCGTCGTGTAGTAGCTCTTATTGCGGCGCGTGGTGGCCACACAAAATACTAATTTCTATCTCTTTTAAGTGTTTGTTTGGTTTGAAAATGTAATCATTTATTTGTACCATTACCACTCAACTGTGTATTAAATTTCATTCAACTAAGATGCTTCCTTCATGGTGTTGCAATTTCCACAAACAGTAGTTTATATATATATATATATCAGGTTTGAAAAGTTTAGGTTCAAAATTAAGGAAGTAATAAAGGAAAATAGAGCGAACTCTTTACCATCGCGTAAGGATTTATGAGTAAACAAGCCTGTTAAAAGGTGCAACGAGCGCTGACGAAGGCGATCGCATACTAGAAAAGGACTTGGCTGGTGTCTCCTCGCTGAGATGTTGTATTTGGTAACACCCGGTTGCGCGGCAAAAGGTCCGCCATGTTAGATTATATATGATGAAAGCGTAATAAAGGAATATTGTGAAGATGATGCCCTCCTCATTTTACCATCAGGCCTGGGGCCTGTCAAGAGCCGGAAGGATGATTTAATGAACCGAAAAATATGCCACGAATTAACTTCAACAATTTTTTTTTTCGAACGAGCGACTGCATTGAGAACGATACTACCATGGAGGACGACTCTTTCAGGCAGGAGTCACCAGTCAACACATCCAAAGAACCCTTCTTTTTTCCTGAATTTGATCTTAATAAGTTTAGTAGTTTTAAAAGTTTTTTGGACTGTTTTGATCAACAATGTTTGGAATATCAAAAAGACGAACAATGGAAGCAAAATATTCCTAGATATCTCACGGGAGTTTATCTTAAATTTTGGTACGAAAACCATTTATTTGAAAAGTCTTACCAAGAAAGCAAAGAATTATTAATGACGGTGTTCGATGCGACGAAACAAGAGGATATTCGAAAATTTCACAAATTAAAACTAAACGGTATTAAAGAATTAATTTCCTTTTTTACGGAAAAACTTTCGTTGGGGAAGAAACTAAATTATGATGACAGTTCCATTGTGGAACATATGACATTATCGAGTCCCATACAATTTCAAAAGTTCCTAGTTACCAAGAAGATTTCGACACCCTGCGAATGGATCTCAACCATGCGACAATTAATCGCAGTAACACCGGACAGCGTTATGTAGGACTGGAAGTTATACCCGATGGAATCACGCATACTGTAGTGTACACAGAGGAACTGGTCAACAGTACCGATTCCAATCTAGAGGAAATCATGGATAGCCACATCAATCGCACATGATGAGATTCAGTGGAAGGCAACAGTTCAACAGTCAACCTAGGCAGTTTGTACAACAGAATAGACATAATCTTTACTCGCCCAGAAACGAAAATAATCAGAGGCAAGGATGACAACTAATTATTGAGTCAATGGTATGTTCCAAGCACTTTTGTACTCTAATTGACACAGGAAGCAGTGTCATTAATTCCAATAAATTTAGCTAAACAATTAAAAAACATTAAAATTTTAAAAAATAGTAATGTAAAAATAAATCAAACTTGTGGAACTATTCATCCCAAAGGTATAATTGAAGCTTATATGAATATTGGATGTATATCTAAGCAAATAGATTTGTTTGTAATTGATACTGAATTGCCTTATATTATTTTAGGACTTGAATATTTACTTTTATTTAAGCTTGACATTAGTATTCGTAACATGTGTATTTTTCAATGTGGTAAAAATTTAAGTAATATTAAATTTGTAAATAAGTGTATTGGTGAGTTGAGAACATATCATGGGACATATTGTAAAACTCTTAATAATGATTAAAATATGAACTACTATAATGCAAATAATGAAGATAATATTAACGTTAAGAATAATAAAGGTTTAGATCAAATATCAGACAGCCCTGAAGCTGATCTGAAAAGATTGTTTAACCCAGCCATGGTTGTTGAGGACACAGTACCAAGACAAACTAGTGAGCAATGGGGAGATTTAACCCAACTTCTTGGCAAATTTCAAACCATATTATAACAAAATAAGTATGATGTAGGTTGTATCAATTTAGAGCCACAAAGAATTCATTTAATTTCAGACCTTCCTATAAGTTTACGCCCTTATAGAAACAGTCAACAAGAATCTAAAGAAATACAAACACAGATAGAAGAATTGTTAAAAGCAGGTTTTATTAGACCCTCTCATAGCCAATATGCTGCCCCTGTAACTTTAGCATACAAAAAAGGATGAAGGGAAAAGATCAAGATTATGTATCGTATTATAGGAAACTAAATGAAATCACACGAAAAGATTCCACCCCTGTACCTCTGATAGAATTTGTAATTGATAATTTAACTCATGCTAAATTTTTCTCTACGCTCGACTTAACAAGTGGTTATTGGCACATTAAAACTCATGAAAAAGACGCAGAGAAACTGGCTTTCACAACTAATTTTGGACTCTATGAATGGTTAAGACTTCCATTTGGCTGGAAAAAATTCCCCAGCTGTTTTCCAAAGAACTATAAGACAAATTTTACAAAAATATCAGTTAACTTTTGCTTTAAACTATTTTGATGATATAATAATTTTCTCACAATCTTGGGAAGAGCATTTAACTCATTTAGATACAATATTTCAAATTTGTAAAAAAGAAAACATTAAACTTAAAAATCAAAATGTCAGTTTGCACAGGAAAATAAAATTTTTAGGATATGAAATAACACAAGGTCATTATTCCCCAAGTAATCCAAATATTGAAACAATAAGAAAATTAGCACCACCTAAAGATGTGAAAGAACTCCAAAGATTTATTGGTTCCATCAATGTTTATCAAAAATTTATTAAAGATTATGCAAAACTTAGAGTACCATTAAATAAATTACTTAAAAAAGATGCAATTTGGAATTGGTCACATGAATGTCAAGAAGCTTATCAAAAGTTAAAGAATTGTTTAATCTCAAAACCTATACTTAAATTATACAACTCACAATATCCATGTCATGTGTTTTGTGACGCAAGTCAGGAATCAATAGGCGTAGTCTTGAAACAACAACACCCAGATGGAACACTTTACGCCATAGCTTATCACTCGAGACAATTACTTAAACATGAAAAAAATTATACAATTTCAGAAAAAGAGTGTTTAGCAATTATAGATGTCTTAGATAAATTCCACTGTTACCTACATGGATCCAAATTCACAATACATACTGATCATGCTGCTTTTACAATGGCTTAAAAGTGTAAAACATTTAACTGGACGTTTATTTCGGTGGAGTTTAAAACGTTCTCAGTATGAATATTCGATAGTTTATATAAAAGGTAAATTAAATGTTGAAGCAGACATGTTGTCGAGGAACCCTGTATGCCATTATATATCACCCATTTGTCATTTTTTAAATACTGATGAAATTATTAAATACCAAAATTCAGAGAACATTAATGATCCAAAATATATAAAAATTAATGATGTATTAACAGTTAAGAAAAAGAATTTAATTAAAATTGTAGTACCGTTATCTTTGAGAGAAAAATTAATTACAACTGCACATGAACAATTTGGTCACCCAGGTGTAAAAAAGATGTTAAAATTAATTTCCCCAATTTACTACTGGAAAGACATTATATTAGACATTTCAAATTTTGTTAAATGTTGTGAAACATGTCAAATGAATAAAAAGTCTACGCAAAAAAGTATGGATTATTGCAAGAAGTTCCTGTAGCTGAAGAACCATTTGAAATGATTTCACTAGACACTGTAGGAGGATTTAATTATCATAATTCACAAAAGAAATACCTGCATATTGTTCTGGATCATGCTACCAGATATGCTTGGACATTTCCATCCAAAAGTGTCAATTCTGAAACTTATACAAATTGCTTAAAACAATTTTTTCAATTCAATGCCCAAAACAACTTTTAAGTGATAGAAATGCTGCATTCACTTCATCTAAATTTAAGAAATTCTTAAAACATCATAATATTAGACAATTACTAACTTCAGAAAATAGACCATAATGCAATGGAAAGAATGAAAGAGTTAATCAGACATTAGTAGCAAAATTAAGATGTAAAGTCAATTCAACTACAAAAACTCCTTGGACAAAATTATTAGAACAAGTTACATATGAATACAATAACTCGCCACATGATGTTACTGGCTTTCCACCTGCATATTTAATGTTTGGAACTTTGCCATATGATTCGCCTTTACCTAATCAAGTAAAAATTAAACTATCCACCTATACAACAAGCTAGACAAATTGCAGTAAACAGAACAATTAAGCATCATAAGATAAATAAACAAAGGTATGATAAACATTATGTTGATGCAAAATTTAAAGTTGGAGATTTAGTATTATATCAAAATTTCTCATACCCTAATTCAAGTAAACTTCAATCTCCTTATAATGGTCCTTTTAAAGTTGTCAGAAAACTCTCAAATGTTACTTATGAAATAGATAAACCAAATCAATATACAAGAAAATTAACAGATATTGTTCATTCTACAAGATTAAAACCTTTTCATTCAAAATCCAATTTCCAATTATGCTAAATTCTTATTTATATTTGTTATAGAGTTTGTTTTCTCAAACATTGGGGGAGGGGAAGAAGTGCATTGTAATTTTAAAAGTGCATTGTTATTTAAAAATAAATAATAAAAGTTGTGTTTAAAATTTGAATTTAAGACTTGTTTACATTATGAAAATCAAAATTTAATGTAATTGAATTTGTATTGTATTTTTATTCATAATGAACACATTATTGAAAACTATTTTAAAAAAAATAACTGAATTATGGACTGTATGAAAACATTATGATGAGGTCATTTTACGATACATTGTGTTAGAGTAATTTCATTGTGATTATTTGTGATAAGTATATTCTGAAAGTTAAAGTATAGTATGTGATGTTATGAAGATTTTAGTATGGTTGTATGTTTTTGAAATGAGTTGATTGAGTATAGATTCTAATAATAATAAACAAAAGAATTGTGAAATAAACAATAATTGAATGATGAACATTGAACTATGATTTTTCCAAGACAGGACTGTGTGAAACATTACATTACATTGATTGAACTTTTACCTGTACTTGATATATCTGAAATACCCTTATTTTCTTTGCATTTTATATTTCTAGTGATATTTTGATATAATGTTGATGTTGTGTTTATTTTGATAAATTTCTGTGTTATAGTTATGTAATCTTTTCTTTTTTGGGAGCTCCTAAAATCATGTTGCTGTTAGTTACTCCATATATGTCTTTTTTATGTATTTACCATTATTCCTAAAATCATGTTGCTGTTAGTTACTCTCCATATATGTCCTTTTTTATGTATTTACTTTACCATTATTCCTAAATTCATTTTGCTGTTACTTATTTTATATCTATTCTTTGTATGTATTTACTTTACCATTATTCCTAAAATCATGTTATTTACTCTATACCTACTCTTTCTATGTATTTATGTACTCATTACAACATTCAATAACATTTTGAAGTACTTGTAACTTTTCAACATTTATCACTTTATTAACATTGTTTACTATTGATGCACATTTAGTGAGAATTTCACTTGATCTTATGTTATGTTGTTTAGTACTACTATATTTTTGAATGTCTAATGCAGTGCTTCTCAAACTTTCAATACTGGCACCCCCTTTTCAATCACAATTTTTATCGCGCCCCCCTTATACATTAATAATGTACTGAATGTAATAATAATGCAATTTGACGCTAAAGCTACTATACGCGATCTTAATTATAAACCATACAAATTAATAGCATAAGTATTACAGTTTGTATACTTTTTTTTTGTGCAAAATAAATAAATTAATTAAGTAAGACCGTGCTTCTCAAACTTTCACTACTGGCGACCCAATTTTCAATCATAATTTTCATCGCCCTCCCCCAATAATAATGTATTGAATGCAATAATAATGCACTTTGAGTATTAAATTTTGTATGCGTTACTTTTATATAATATATATTTTAAGCAAATTACTTTTAAGTAATAATTATAATGTTATGTTATTTTTCCTTTCTTATTTTTTAAATTGGGACAGATTGCAAAATGAAATTTAATTAAAAATTTATTTCGTCCATCATGCATTTCTAAAAGTACAAATGTCATTAGAACAAGTAATATAAAAAATAAATTTTAAGTCAATTCCTACTTAGGCCAACAAAGAAAAACTTATTTTAGTTACTTTTTATTAAATAGTCTCAATTAATACAAATATGTAATACATATGACAGAATCACAATGTTAAGCGACAAGAGAGAAAGCGATTTTCCTTGCAATTTTTCCTTTTCTTTTCTATATATGGGGTATTGGAATATTCTTTTATCGTTACTATTTATTCATTAATTAAATTTAATTAGTGTAAGAAAATAGTAAAGTAAAGAAGAAATCACACACATTCTTAGAACATAGGCCATCTCGGATGGAATTCAAACTACCGTCATTCAGATTAGAAGCCCAGCGCGCTATCCATTGCGTTACAGGGGACAGCACGAAAAGTTTTCCTTTCTATAAATGCTTTTGGACTATAATTTTTGTTTGTTACTATTTATTCATTTTTTAATTTAATTAATGAATTTAAATTTGAAAGAACTGTATTAACATGAAGTGTCACCCACTACAAGTTTTACAAAATGTATTTGAACTTAGAATGAATGAATAGAAAGTATTTTATCAACGATTGAAAATTTGAACAAGATATATATGAGAGAGTGAACTTATAGTAGAAATTGAAAAATAGTGTACTTTATGTTGCGCTCTCTCATATCCATCATATCTGGCATTCTCGCGAGCGTCTGCGTGAGTCTGGCCAAACTATCGGACGTCTGCGCAAAACATGTAATAATGCTGTACCTCGTACAATTCCAATCAGTCTTGGTCCATTCGATGCTTCTATAGCTACCAAATCTATCTTGAATGTACATTTTATAATTTGCACGTTAATTGTAATTCACACTATTAAGTATTACTGCAGAAAATTGGAACAAAAAAATCATGGATAAATTTTTAAGTCGTAAGCGAACATTCGACGATAATAAAGCATCAACAAGTGCACAGACGAGCATAGTTCCGAAAATTAAATCAAGGAAATATTCTCAAGAATACTTGAATTTTGGATTTACCATTACTGAAGTAAATGGAGAGGAAAAGCCCCTGTGTGTTATTTGCTCAAAAATATTGGCAGCAGACAGTATGAAACCTAATAAACTTAAAAAACATTTCGAAACGCTTCATGGTGAGTACATTAACAAACCTCGAGAGTTCTTTGAATCAAAATTAAAATCATATGGAAAACAAAAAAACATTTTTTAAAAAAAAACTTTGTCAGTGAATGAAAAAGCTTTACTTACTTCTTACAAAGTATCATATAAAATAGCCAGATGTAAAAAGCCTCACACTATTGCCGAAGAGCTATTTTGCCTGCAGCAATTGAGATTGTAGAAACTATGTTTGGAGACAATTTTGCCAAAGAGTTGCAGTCCATACCCCTATCAAATGATACTATTTCCCGTCGAATTGATGATATCGCTTGGCTGAAGATGTAGAGCAACAGCTTTTCGGTAAGTTGCGTGATAAATTGTTTTCAATTCAGCTTGACGAGGCAACGGATAGCAATAAAGATGCTCATTTCATGACGTATGTTCGATTTTGGGATGGTATGTCAGCTGTAGAACTACTTTTTTGTAAACCAATAAAACTTAAAGCAACAGCAATAGTATTATTTGATATTTTAAATAATTTTATAAACGAGGCAAATATAGAGTGGAAAAATTGTGTCGGAATATGCACCGATGGTTCTCGTACAGTGTCAGGAAGATTTAAAAGTATACAAGCACTTGTGAAACAAAAATCTCCACTGTGCATCTGGACACATTGTATGATCCACAGAGAAGCTCTGGTTTCCAAAGAAATTAGTCCTGGCCTGAATATTGTGCTAATGATAGTTGTGACTGTAATAAATTACATAAAAAATGAGACCCCTAAAATCAAGAATCTTTTCTGAACTTTGCAAAAGACATGGGCGCAGTGCATTCATCGTTGCTATTTTATTGTGAAGCAAGATGGTTATCACGCGGGAAATTTTTACAACGTGTTTATGAATTAAGAAATGAAATTACCATTTTTCTAGAAGAGGAAAACCTACCGGAAGCTGAGAAATTTCGAGATGGTTTATTTCTGATGAAGTTGAGCTACTTAGTCGATATATTTGAGAAATTAAATATATTGAATCTTCAACTTCAAGGATCAAATGTACATATGTTTGACACGAGTGATAAAATTAATGCTTTTTGTAGAAAATTAGAATTATGGAGCCGAAATTTAAAGCAAAAAAACCTAGAAATGTTTGAAAATGCGGATAAATGTGTAAAAACTTACAAAACTGATGAACAACATGTGGAAGTTGTTTATAAAACTATTGAATATCATTTAGCTATGTTAGCAAAAAATTTAAAAAAATATTTTTTGCTGAGGACAACTTGATAGCAAGTTACGAATGAGTGAGAGATCCATTTCAAAATACCCCAGAAGGGCTCTCCATTACCGAAGAAGAAAGTTTCATAGATTTCACATCTAGTGGCGAAATTAAAGGAAAATTTTGTAATAAAACTCTCTTTCAATTTTGGGCAGAAGTAGATGCTGAATTTTCTGAACTGAAAACAAAAGCATTTCGTATACTTTTACCGTTTTGAACATCGTACCTTTGTGAAACCGAATTTTCTGTGGTGGCTGCTTTGAAGACAAAATATAGATCTCAACTAAATATAGAAAAAGAACTCAGAGTGTCAATTTCTAATATTAAGCCTTCATTTGAAACCCTTTGCTCTGTAAGACAAGCCCATGGAAGTCACTAATAATAATTAAACTTGCTCTTAAATTAGTATTAATAAATTAGTTATAAAATACATTGTGCAGTACTGATACATTTATAAGTACACTGGCTGAAGTACCCGTTCTGCGATTATTTTTAAAAAAAATAATACATTATTCTTGATATAATAGCTTAATTGTAAGAAGAGTAAAACCAAGTGCACAACAATGCATACAAAAATATAAAATGATTTTTTAAATGAATGCTCCGATTATAAATAGTTTAAAACGAACTGTAATTTTAAGCCTCACAGAATTAGCATTTAGAATTAATATTAAATAAGGAAAACGAATGAAAAATTCCAATGAAGAATAATTGTGTTATTTTTAATATTTAAAGCGAGAAACCTTCAAAATGTTTTAGCCCACTCCACACTAACGTTAATGGTTGCGCGATCACTTCACCAAGTCACCCCAATCCTTTTTTTTTTTTTTATAATTATTTTTTTTTCTGTGCTCTATAAAAATCACAATTGCAGTGAATAATTTAACTAAGAGAAAATATACTTACCTACTTTAAAGGACTTTTTAATTTTTCTTTGATGATTTGAGAAAAAATCCAATAAAACTAAAAAACCGTTCCAAATGTGCGTGACCTTAATAAAGAACATAAATCACAGACACTTTTCACTAACAATACAAGAACGTTATTTGCACTCAAAACTGTCATATTTTACTCACGTTATTGTAATTTTTCTATTCTTCGATGATCTACAAATAGCATGTGTAACCTTTTCTTGCTTGTGTCTTTTGACAAGGCGAAGTGTTACATTTATGGCTTCTTAGTTTTCTTGATATCTTAATTTTCTTGATAGAGTTCTTTAGGCAGCATTTGAAAATTACAATTCAACTCAAACGTTTGATGTCTATCACTTTTGTCATATTTACTTTCGCTATCACGATTAATATGCATTATTTCATCAGGTTCTTCAATTGCTTGATCAGTTTCATCTTCCTTCAATAGAGAGATCACAGATGCCCATTTTTTTTATATTCTGCTCATTTACATTTATAAACCATAATAAGTTGTACAACACAGCAATTAAAACCACAAAGTTAATCGTAGGGGAAAGTATAGCATATTCATAGAAAATATTTCTGAACAAAAGTGGTCGTGAAGGGAACTCGATCAAAACAAGTACCTTGATTGTAAAAACCGTTTGCCACTCTCAAAAAAGAGGCATAAATGTGACAAATTCATTTTAGTTTCCATTAAGACTGTCATATCGGAGGATACTGTCAAGAAACTGTTAACGAATAAACAGTTTTACCAGAATTTGGAGTGATTCAGCGCCTCATGCGACCGCTCCCATGAAAAAATTTATTCGATAAAAAACATCGATGTCAGTTATAAAAAAATAATTGTGTAAAACGTTTTTTATAATGCAATTTCAGATTACTCATAAAATACATCTTGGCCAATTAATCCTTCAAAGTGCTCAATATGCTTATCCATACATCATAAAACTCATTTACATGGGGGGGAAAAGCAACAGAAAAATATTATTTACAACTTTCCCAAAAGAAAAGTAGACGGAGTTAAGCATACCAGTAAGTTTGAAGGTCAAAGAGATGATAATCAAAAGTACTATTCTAGAGGTTACAAGAAATGTAATAAAAAAATCTCTCATCTCAGGATTACAGCAAAGCAAACAAAATATCTTTTTTTATTTTGTTTTGGGATCAAAGATAGCTAATGAGCGTTTGAAGTGGAATCTTTTGAAAGTGGAAAACCAGATGATATATATAATTTATATATATATCAGTGCAAAATGTGTATTTTTTATTTTATCAGAAAGCATTTTGTTTTACTTCATCCAAAAAAATAATTTTTTAAGCCTTTAATATTTTCAAGATGCTCGCGCCCCCCTTGAAGGGTTATCGCGCCCCCCCAGGGGGGCGCGCCCCACAGTTTGAGAAGCACTGGTCTAATGTGAATTATCTTTATCTTATGTTGTTTTCTATTAACCTCATTATTATTATAGTCATAGTGGAAGTATTAGATTTGTGATATTTTTCAGAAAACAATTCTATGTAACACAAAGTTTTATACCAAATTTTCGATACTTTGTTATTCATTATTTCTATTTTTTTTGTACATGTTAGGATTCACCAGCCCACTCTTTTACACAATTATTATATCTTCTAGATTTTTATTTCATTTGGGGAATTTGATATAATTGAAATATAATTTCTTCCCTGGGGACTTGCCAGTCAGAATTGGCCAATCTGGCTGTGCCAGACTTCAGCGGAGGGGGGAGGGAATTTGTCAAGTTTGAAAAGTTTAGGTTCAAAATTAAGGAAGTAATAAATGAAAATAGAGCGAACTCTTTACAATCGCGTAAGGATTTATGAGTAAACAAGCCTGTTAAAAGGTGCAACGAGCGCTGACGAAGGCGATCGCATACTAGAAAAGGACTTGGCTGGTGTCTCCTCGCTGAGATGTTGTATTTGGTAAAACCCGGTTGCGCGGCAAAAGGTCCGCCATGTTAGATTATATATGATGAAAGCGTAATAAAGGAATATTGTGAAGATGATGCCCTCCTCATTTTACCAGCAGGCCTGGGGCCTGTCATATATATATTGTGTTATTTTATATATATAGAAAATTTTAGTAATCATAACTTTTTCAGAAATAAATGGTTTTTAATATTTTGTGTTTCTAGAATATATTTATTGGATGTGTGTATGTTCATACTTACATTTTATTATTTATTAGAAAGTAAAAATATCAATTAGGGGATTTAAAACTTATTATTTTTTCCTTTTTATTCCTGTAATCACTATTATTATTTAATATTTTATTAAAAATATCATTCATTATTATTTGAAATTTTATTCATTCTATGTTATTAAAAATTAAACTTTGAATTCAATAAACGTGAATTGCTCCTGAATGTAAGAGTTTTTTTGAGAATGTATGTGCATCTTTTAAGATGATCTATACAATTTTCTTCAGTAAATAAATCTTTAAGAAAACAGAAAATTGTTTGAAATATGTTATTGAGTTTTAAATGCATATTGCAGAAAAACAAATACTCATTTTACTTACATATTCTAAGGATACATTTTTTAACGTATTATCACCAATGCGTTTAGAAATGCATGGCGTAATATTTAATATTAAAACGTATTATTTTCATATATATATATATATATATATATATATATATATATATATATATATATATATATATATATTACATTTATTTGTTTAAAATTTATGTGTGTGTGATATTGCTAAACAATAACTATTGAGTTTCTATATAATCAGTCAGGAATTTTTCAGAACACTTAGATTATTTTTTAATGCATATATAAGTGAGAAGAATTACCTTTTTTCTCATTTATAAATTAATTTAATTTTGATTAAGTGTCAAAGTGTTATAAATATGTTGATGCCAATTCACAGTTTCTTGTTATAAGTACAAGAACAATTTGGAATTATTTATCTTTTTCCGAGAAAATCCTTTTAAAGCAATTGTTCTATACTGTTTTAATCCTGAAAAATTTTTGAATTTTACTTTATACGCAAAAAGTTCTGATTCCATTCTTTATACAATTATTGGTTATATTTGAAGATAACTAATGACAGTATTAGATGAAATAAATAATAATTACACATAATATGTTTTCTATTCAGTATCACAATATGTATTTTTCTAATTTTATTATTTATATAAAATATTTTTAAGTAAAACTATTTTGCAAAATATATTTAGATAAAGTATTATACAATGAAATAAAAAAATATATTCAAATCACCCAGACTAACAAAAGAAAACTCTAAAGAGTTTTGCTGACTATCGCATTTTTGAAAAAGCAGTTTAAAAAAGAGAAAAGTTGCGTTAATCTTAGTAATAGTTTGCTGACTCACGATGTTTTATAACAGTCTCTTTTTACCTGTGATATGTGTAGTCTGGACTTATTTAAAGTCATGTCGTGTTAAAATTTTTATACATGATCACATAACTATGGTTATGAATTTTTTTATTCTCTTTAATGAGTCTTTTGAAATTTAGCTTAATTACTCACGGTTTACCCTAAACAAAATATTTATGGATGAATATATTATGTATTTGGAATAGGATAATGAAAATGAATAGTAAATATAACTTTGACATAGGGAATAATTGAGGTATAGAGGGTAGATTACGAAATCTCAAAAATGGCAAGAGTGAAAGAAAAAAAAGTATTTTATATTTATAGAGTATTTATCACATTTTACGGTTGAAAGAGTAATAACATAATATATGATTTTAATCCCTTCGGTGTTAAATCATTTTATAATAAAAAATACAGACCAGTATAATGTAATTTTTAAAATACTTAAATTACACATATATAAATGATTATTTGGTGTATATAAAAATAACTATCAGTAATTGAATTTCATTTTTATACTGAACATTTGCTAGTGAATTTCAAGAATTTTTAAAAGAAAAATTAATGTATGACTTGAATAGTTCTTTAAGAATTACTCAAAATTATATTGATAATGTGCGTCACCTGTCCAAAGCCCCATCATAAAACAATATATAGAATGATTGATTCTCTTTATTAAAATTTCTCTCTAAAACAACACTATTTTTTGCCAACAACGAACATCACAGTCAGGTAATGAGGACAATAATTGAGCTGGCTTTTCACTGCACTTATTTCAAAAATTCGTGAACTAAACTTTTTATATTTTATTTATATATTTTCTTTATAAGGTTTTCCATTTATTTTTTTTTTAATTCTCAATGCTATTAAGAATCCGATGGCTTCTTTTACGATTCATATATTAATTCCCTTCAACTGTTGTGTCACATTTTAATGTGTGTCTTCTAATCGCAATGTATCTACTCGTGTGTGTGTGATTCAAAACTTTATAATATTTTTTTCTCACATTTTAAAGAGCTTAATTGAGGTAAAATTTTCTATACAAAATTGCTTTATATAACAATACAACCCTGTATTGAAAGAAAGAAATTTAACTTGTATTGCTTAAAACGTGAAAAGAATATTGAAACTAACATCTAAGTTTCGTAAAATTAAATAATTAAAAACGAATTATTGAATAATTTAAATTTGACTCAATGTTTCCTTTTATTCTTAAAATGTTTAGTATAAAAACAATGCAACGAAAAGTGTGAAGTTTGAAAAGAAAAAAGGCCATGATGAAAGAACTTGTTTTTCATCCATGCTACTGAAAGAAGTAATTTGATGTAAGAAACTGAGTAAAAACAATGTCTACTATTATCTATTATATTTAGTATAAGAATACAGAAACTTTAAATAGTAAATACAATAAACATACTTCTTTACATTTGGCTACCAGTGAAAACAGTACTTTTTAGTATAATATTCCAAGAAATATTATAAATAAAGTAAAAAATTATTTAATTATGTGTTAAATAATGAGTAAAATAGACCCAATTGGCGAGGGGATCGCAAATTGAAACTATTTATGCCGTTAATGCAGAAATAACTGACGATTATTTACGAAAGATTAAGTCTTATTATTCTATGAAAACCTTATTTATTGTATTAGTAGAAGAAAATAAAATGCTAGAGGCAACTAACTGTAGAGATTGTTTTTTTTTCTGTAACACAAATTGATTTCTGCCAGATTTAAGTTAAAACATCTCTTTTATAACATTGATAATAAAAATTTTGAAAGATGAAAAATTAATCCCAGACGAAGGGGAAAAAAAGACAGAGAGAAAAAAAATCACCTGATACTCTGGTCATGATCTTTAGAAATTAATGATGTTCAGTTTTTGCGGATGAAAAAAAAAATGATATCATGTAAGATTTTAGAAACTCATTTTTCCGGTTTTAGCTACGTATATATGGATACTTACGCTATTTCATTCATTAACTTAAAATATATTTTCTTTCCTTATTTAAATATAAAAAATTTGCATAAAAATTAGAGTGATGGAAAAACTTATTATAATAAGTGATTGAATAACGTCATTTTTATTATTATGTCTGCATATCAATGATTCTGAAACAAGCACTAATGATGTAGTAATACATCCATTTCCAAGTCTTCGAAGACATTATCTGGAACTAACCTTTAAAGTAGTGCGATGAATGGCTGTAAGAAGCATATGTTCTAAATGCAGTCGAATAATATATTTAAGAATTTGTTTCGAAATGTTTCTTTTGTAAAATAACCATCTCCGTTTTGAATTTATTTTTAATATGTTTTAAGTCAAAAGGTTATCTTAAAAATTTAACTGAAATGCTAGAACACTGATTTGTTTGTTTAAATCATTTACGTTTTATTCTTTTTTAATGGAAACATACTGTTGAAAGTTACAATTGTGACACCATGATACGGATGCTAGATTTGCAAGAAAGGAAGAATATGTTGGATCGGTAATATATAAGTTTTTGGATGCTATCGATGGAGGAAACTGGAAGATATAACATGTAAACTATATATAAAGAAAAATTAAGTTTGTGTCACATGTGTAAATAGTATTCAGATGTTGACTGTTTATGAGAAGATGGTGTTATGTTATGTATACCAAAGAAAAGGGTTGCTAGAACATAACTAAATTCGTTAGAGACAAGAACGTAGCTTATCGAGAGTGTTGTCTTTTATTCCACGATATTGCAAATCGCATTGATCGGAACACCTCAACTGTCATATAATATGAAATTGATACTCTCAGGAGGATCGATTTGGATGTCATTTAGGATCACAATTTTCTTTCGCTGTTAACGCATAAAACAACAGTCATGTCATCAGATTAAGCCTTAACCCGTTCAGGACCGTGATCACATACACTTGCCTCCGAAAGTCTGCGTATAGACAATCATCTTTCATATCCATGCAAAGATCGTAACTTAAATGAAGTCTTTCTGAATCAACACAACTTTTATTGATTCCTCTAACGACGTTATTCACATAGTATAAACAGCAAACGCCTGATAGTTACATAAAATAGTACAAATATTTATAACTTGAGAGCCACAAAAATCGTGCGCGTCAAAGGTCTGCGTACACTGGAAAGAAACCTTTAAAACAATGGAATATATCTAAAAGTTAATACTTTTAAAGCTATTTCGTTCGTTCTATAACTCTCTCAACATATTTGATAGGGATTTAACTAGCTTAATTGTTTCATCTGTGGATAATTTGTTCCATTCTCCAACTCTGACAGATTTGAGCACTTTCTTGGATGTTATTACATTCTCCCTGACTATTCACTAGAGTAAATCCCACAAATGATGGGTTGTTCTTAGGTCTGGGGACTAGGTTGACTTTCGGAATTGGTTTGTAACACGTTAGAACAGCCATGGCTTCACAATGTGAATCATTTGCTTAGTACCTTTAGGCCACTGAAAGTAAAAATCATTACTCACCGCAAATTTCTCGGCATATGCTCTGACTTTTTACTTCAATAAGTTCAAGTAACCAATTTTGTACATTGTTGATTCAATTAATTCCAGATTACCAGCAGAAAGGCTTCCAATGCACCTCCAAACATTATGCCTCCACCTCCATGTTTGATAGTCGAAAGAAAGGGCTTTCTTAAAATTTGTCCATGAGTTTTTGCGGGCATATTTTTGTGCTTTTTAATGCTAAATTACAAAAATAAGCTTCAATTGAATATATTACATATTTCTAAAAAATATGTGTCCTATTTAGGTGTGTTAGGTGTAAAAATATGTGTTCTCTTAGCTCTGTTCATTCGAAATATGAATAGCTCCTTGAGTGCAACTCGGTCATGATATTCATCATTTTTCAAATTGTAATTTAAGTCACACCTTTTTGCAATATCTCAGCAACACATTTAGCTATTTGTGAAGCTTATAGTCTTGGATTTATTTTTATAAACCGTATTACAAAGCAGGATTCACGAGGTGACACTGCAGACGGGTGACCGGATTCTGGCTTGGACGTAAGAATTTTCGTTTATTTGTAGTTTATGCAAACTTTTTGAATCAATGAATGTCTCCTATTAACAGTTTAAACAATTGCTTTAAATGCCTTTTGCTTTTTGAAGATCTATGATGATTTTTCGTTCAATAATATATCGATCTCTATTTTGTTGCCTGTAATGGAACCACAAAAGCTTTCAAATCTCAAATCCTAAATAAATCGCAAAATAAGGCTTATAATTACTTCAAAATACGATTTAGTCTAATTATTTTACAATAAAAGTTCTTTAAAAGCTCTATTTTGTAAGTGTATGCAGACTTTTGGTGCGGATGGTTGGTGATTATTTGGTGGGCATTGTTGGTTTTTCTCGTTAAGGGGAATTTTGTTGTTTTTGTTTGAATAAGGACATTTTGAAGAATTACTGAGATGTATTTTGATTTTCTAAAGCGATATTTTAATAGTAATTATATCATAAACACATAAAATGATGGCCTGCTGGCAGACTTTCAGAGGCAAGTGTATGTGATCCCACGTTTATTTCTCCAGGGGCCACGATATCATATTTGACATTCCCTGATAGATGATTTTCCCTGGTCTGAAGCCCATCAGACCTGTGTGATTGGAGTTTGGAACGTTTTTATACTAATTTTTACAAGTAATATATGGTGGTTAGTCAGGTTGTTTTTTCAAATAATATTTCACAAAACCTTGTACTTCAATATGTGCCTTCGACTTTGAATATATTTTTAATTAAATCCGAGATATTTATGAATGTAAACACTTTTCAAGAAAATCGGGCATTTGAAGGTTCGTGATCTGATGCGCTCTGGATTTCTGTTGATTGCTTGACTAATTTGGGAAGATATGGAAAGTTTATTATTTTATTGGGAATCAAATATTCATAATAAATGTTTCAATATTTATTTTATTTTTGGTTCGTATTTAAAACAATGTTTTTAATACTCAAAGACATTAAAAAATAAGATCTACATTGAACAAACGCAATGATCCTTTTTATAGATAAATAATGGTTTGTTTTTACTAATTTTAAATCAGTAAGAACAATCACGATTCTTTTTCGTTGTTAAAGTTACCAGAGATATAATAATCATAAGAACAGAAAACTATAAATAATTCAAGGATTAATTAAAAATAAAAAAGCTATATATTAGCTGTTATTTGAAATATTTGTAACAGTTCAAGCCACAACAAGTTTAGGTGAAAGTAATTTTATCGTTTGGGATTAACCAAATATAGTATTTTGTAAGTTTTGCGTTTATTTTATTTTAATCATCATGTCAAAAAGAGCATATTTTTTTAGTATGAAAACATTTGTCAATTCGGAATTGTTTTTTTTAAGTATAGCAAAATTTTTGTACTGTCTATTCAGATATTATCACTGATAGTGAATTGCAATTTTTAGCGTATTTGTGTGAGTGTGTGTGTGATTGCATTGATCATTTTACATGAATTTTTAAATAAAATTAGGCTTATATAGCTGGGAAATTGAACCGGTATCGTGCGTTTGTATACTCTTGGAACGTGCGGGCATGGGGATACGCTTCTTTTTCTTTTTGCCGGTTCTGAAGGGATTAACAATCGTATACTCATATGGTACAATCATAAAATACGCTCGTTTGCTACTTGACAGATTTCATGTTGCATGTCTTCGTCTAGATACAGAGAATATCCGACTGTCATCCAAGCCAGCATGTTCTGAAGATTTCTCACATACTGTAAAGACCTAAAAATGGTATCTCTGAAAAGCTAGTCCACCACCTGCCGAGTCTAAAAACGGGATTGTTTACAGTACTCGAAGTATTTACACGGATAAAACAATGTTTCGTGAAGTTGTAGAGTCTATCTTCACATAGTGCATTTTTGTGGTAACCCTTGTCTACAGAATGCAGGCTCGGGTTGACAGTGATGAGCTGAGATCAAAACTATTTACCGGAGTAACACCAGGTCTTTTTTTTCACACCAGTTTCATTTATGTATCCAGCATCGTGATGGATACGTTTGTATCGAGAAGTAACTTGAAGAACGCATTTAGCCTGCTTTTTTTCGATATCGTCATGGGGCAACTGAATCTGGTGTAATGGGTTAAGCACTCTTTGAGTGGATAAAACGAATATCTCTTGTTTGCTTAGTGGGTAATCTGAAAAGCCAGATTTACGTTTCTTAGGATATAATGATGGTTGTTATGCCGTATTTCAGAGGCTCCACTGTTATCATATTTCAAGAAAATAATGATTATTGATCATTGTATTGTGATCTACCTCGACACAGACGATGTTTAAATTTTGCTTTGTGTGTGTGAATGGGGGGAGGCAGTACCTTCTCTTGATTTATCATTCATCAAAAAGATTCATGGGTTTTTGAGAGACTGGAATGCTACAACTCCCCAATCACTACAAGGAATACAGTTCAGCTTAGTCTTATAACAACATGGAATGATTTAGCCGAGTCTGTTACACAAGCTCATTTGCATTTATATTCCTATTAATGCAGCTCTGTGTTTAAATTTCTGACCCAAGTTACCTATTAATTTAATAATTTTTTCTTTATAATATACGATACAAGTACAATATGTAAATATTTTTTTTTTGCTTTGCTTTCCTTCCAGGGATATTTTTAATAAACGCTAAATGTTCTTGTAGAAAATGGGCATATATTGCTTACAATTTACATTAATTTAATTTTCTTAAGAGTAAAATTTTAAATATTCTTCATATCGGAGTTGAATTTTTTTTTATTTAAATTTCTGAAATGAGGTGTAATAGATGGATTACTTATTTTTAAGTAATAAACATGAGATCAAAAACGGGATAAGATAAACAAACTAGTAATTTTTGCAATGCATTTATAATATAATTTTAAGTACTTCTAAAAATTTGTAAATTGTATATAAGACACTAAAAATTCACTTAAAATAAATCTGCTAGGAATACATTTTATTTCAGATTTTATCAGAAAAAATAAGTCTATAATAGAAACACATTGATATTTACATTATTTTTCATTCCAGTAAAATATACTTATTCTTTGAGAAGGAAAAACACATTTATCCTACTTTACTTCTTTTATCACTCTCGTTTATATCGAAGCAAATATATTTTAAGGGTATTGTACAGGAAGTAATATTTTAAAAATATCTGTATATTTTCTAATAATAAAATAAGTCTATAAAATTATTAGTAAAAACAAATTTTTCATAAAATATGGAGCTTCAAAACTATAAACATTCCAACATAAAAAGCTCCTTGAGAATAATTCTCAATAGAAAATTTATAAAATTGTAAGAATGCACCTTTTTCAGGCAACTCATAAATAAATACATTTCTCTAGCACATTTATTAAAAATACATAAAAGAAACGAAATAATTGTTATATTATGGTTCCTTCAAAATTTTCTTTAAATTTTACTTTTTTTTATTTCTTGGTAAACACAAAAGTCTAACAGTAAATGCATCATACCTAAATATTGAAACACAACAAAAAATACAAGTGTTATGCGTACGATTTTAAACTATGAAGCTCTCTTACCAAATCATAAGTACTTTAAGCCATCAACTGCCGCCGATGTGTATATCCATCTCGCTAAATCGGTGCATTCAGTTCCACGGGCCTATATATACATGTCTTTTAAAAATACTATTCTTTCCCTTTGCTCTACTATCAATAAAACTATTCCGAAGAGGCTTGAATGCTGTAAAATGAACTAGACAATGTTTGCGCAAAGGTTTTACTTATTTCAGAGAAACTTTTGCTGAGTTGAGCCTTTCTTCTTTTCTCTCAAGCCAATGCACCCCAAACGTGCGCTTATGCATACAACGGTGGCTTTAGAAAACGAATCACGTGTTTTTAGTCGGCAGTTATAAGTGTTTGTGTTTTCAAATTACGAGATTTTTCTCCAACAGTCTTCGTTTTGCTTCTGTTATATTATTATTAAATCAATCCGGGAATCAATCAAGTTTTACTGAAGATTTTTTTTTTAATAACGTTAATTTTAAACAGAGCTTGAATGGCTTTTGCTTTAGATGTTATAAGTTCAATTTTCAGAAATTTTAAATTAAAACAATGCAAAATAAGTAGATAAACAAAACAAAAATATAAAGTTCTATTTCCCCATCTTATTGAAGATATCAAAGGTAATCTGAAAGAGTAGATAAAGTTTATGTGTAGCATTAAATTATTAAGTTCAGCTTAGTATTAGGAATTTCCAGACTTATGATAAAGTATACTTTTCCCAATTTAGACTTCTTATAAATTATTTCCGATTTTCTTAATGCTTGGTTTCATTATTCACAAAATTGTATTATTATGTACACCATTCCATTATATATTTAAAATACTTATCATAGTCTTGCTGTGATTATAAAAATTCTTCACAAATCATTTTAAATTAATAATGTAATTATTTCTATCAGTAGACAATTGTAATTTGTGCATGGGTGTGTGTGAAGGAGATGTTGATGAGTGCTCCTTCAAAAAGGACTTGGGGGAACATTTGTAAGAAATGCATCATTTTCGGCTAAGTTGGAGTTGATTCAAGGAAAGCCCAATATCTGAATAGGTTTCACGAAACGAATTCAACAATTACTATTCAGCCAAAATTTCAATATTGGTATGGACCTCCTGAGCATTATTATCCTGATGCAAAATAAACTAACCAATGATATAAAATATTTAAAAAATACAAGCAGAGTAGAAGAAAACATGTTAAAGCATAGTTGACAAGATATGCCTAGATGTTACCCAAGTTACAAAGGTTACACACGTTGGAATGTACTGATGTAAGTAGTTTTAAAAAAAAATCATAACATTATTAACCATACATCTAATCAAACACATTTCTAATAGTAATAGTTTAAGTAAACTAAATATTTATGATAAGGACATTACTTTCTGTACAACATACATGTATATATATATATATATATATATATATGTGAACAAGGGACGTTCAGACAATAGGACAAAAAACATAAAACACTTATCATAAGATCCACCGGATTAGTAAACAATATTCTAACGTGGGATCACACAAATTACGGATCAATTAAGAATAAGTATGTTATGCAAGTCGGGCTATCTTCGTCATTCGGAAAGTCCTGAGTGAAAATTAATTTATTTTTCCAAGTTAAGTAAGGAATTAGGCTTATAGGCTGGATGCTTCAATATACACTCTGTCGCAAAAAAATATATGCACCCAAAAGAAATCAAGCTACAATCACGAAACTCGGCAAGAATGTAGTCTGGTAAGAGATATGCAAATGATTAAAATTTCGAAGCCAATGAGACAAGGCTAAGTGTGCTATGCGCATATTAGTTGCGCAACTGGGAGAGTTTAAAAGCATGAGTACGAGCGCCGTACGGCTATCCAAACGAATCTGATGACTTTGATAGACGATATTGAGACTTAGGATGCCTCTAAGACGTAACCGGCGGCAGTACGAGCAGCTGACGGACTTTGATAGGGGCCGCATAATAGGCCTCAGAGAAGCAGGTTGGTCGAATAGACGTATCGGCCGCAACCTCGGTCAGAGCGACATGGTAGTTGCTCGGTGTTGGCAACAGTGGATCACAGAAGGTAGAGTGTACCGTCGCGGAGGGTCAGGACGTCCCAGGAACACAAATGATCGCGAGGATCGTGCAATCAGAAGAGTGGCCACTTCGGCACCAACAACGTCGCTAGCATCGATTCAACGCCACTTACCTCCTTCCAGACATCCAGTGTCATCAAGAGAAACCATAAGGAGACGACTGACCGAAGTTGGCTTGAGGAGCCGACGTCCGCTAAGACGCTTACCACTGACCCCACATCATAGGCAGTGTCGACTGGATTTTTGCCGACCTCGGGCAACTTGGAGTGTGACAGACTGGAGACGTGTCATCTTCAGTGATGAATCCCGATTCAGTCTCAGTGCTGATGACCACCGCACACGTGTCTGGAGGCGCACCGGACAGCGGTCCGATCCGGCATTTATTGTCGAGCGTCATACAGCAATTTCACAAGGTGTGACAGTGTGGGGAGCAATTTCTTGGGACACACGATCATCTTTAGTGGTCCTTCAAGGCACTTTGACAGCTCGCAGATACGTGGACGATATTTTAACGCCGATTGTGCTACCCATGCTATCAAGTCGCTCAGGTGCCATTTATCAACAGGATAATGCTCGTCCACATACTGCGTGACTCTCCCAACAATGTCTTCAAGGATATGACATCCTACCATGGCCTGCCAGGTCACCAGATCTTTCGCCAATAGAGCATGTCTGGGACGCGCTGGGAAGGCAACTGCAGCCGTCCCGAGATACAGGAGAATTAACTGCGCAGATGCAAAGACTATGGCAGGATCTTCCCCAGGGAGTCATAAGTGATCTAATTGAATCGATGCCACGCCGAATTTCGGCTTGTATAGCTGCCAGAGGTGGCTTTACTACTTACTGATTTTTAACCTTTTGCAAGCTGTAACCGCTTAATAAAATGATATTTTGTTCTGAATTTTTAATCATTTGTTTATTTTCATATACACTACATGCATACCAAATTTCGTGAATGTAGCTAGATTTCTTCTGGGTGCATATATTTTTTTGCGACAGAGTGTATATACTTCCGAATGAAATTTCTACTCAGATATTTTCTTTTCAACTTCTATATGGGCCTGTTTTCTCTTGGATCGGTATAACCCAATAACCATGATTGTTGTTTTGAATACCATGTAGAAATTTCTGTTGTGGCACGAAATAAGAGTTCAAAATTTTATCGCCAACCTTAGGCAAGAAAAAGCAGCTGATAACTCTGACATCTACAAGGAAGTTAATGTAAGGTATCACAAGAATGGTAACCACTTCATTTGACAGAGATGCTAAGGATTAATATAACATAATCCTATTATAGGTTGGCTGTGTGAGGAACTTACTTTGTGGATTGCATTCGCACGCACGCACACACATACGTACACACACGCGCGCTCACACACACACACGCTCACACACACACACGCTCACACACACACACGCTTACACACACACGCTCTCACACACACGCTCTCACACACACGCTCTCACACACACGCTCGCACACATAAACACGCACACACACGCACACGCATGCACACGCACGCGCACGCACACGCACTACATCTATATATCTATCTATCATCACACTCTCACCAGCCAGCATGCTAAAGAATAATGACTTGCCGGATGTTGGAAGGGAAAGTTTGTTCTACCTTATAATAAATGGGTGGTTGTAAATACCTACCTACATACATACATATATATATATATATATATATATATATATATATATATATATATATATGCAGTCGGAACTCCGTTATTTAACGAAGTTGCTTAATCTAGAAAATAATTTGATAAATGGAAAATTTGTTAAGTAGAGATTCACATAGTTTAATATACTTTAGAGTGCCTTCATAAAACAAATTTTTAATTCATAAATAATAGATATTATTTCAAAAAAGTAATTTATCACATTTATTTCAATATTTATATCAATTCCTTTAATACATCTTACTCTACATAAAGGAATCTGCAAGGAGAACTTGAAAAATAAACATTGTCGATGAATAAACTGTGAAACTTTAAATTATTACTTTACATTAAAATTAAGTAACTTTCAACGATATTTCTTAATTTTAAGACAACAAGTAGTTTTAAACAAACATTATTTTATAACCAGTAATTTTAAGCATGCACTACCACATGCGTCCTGAAATTTAATTATTGATAAAATCTCTTAATTTTATTTTAGTTTTTTTTATTTGAAATAATACGCCCCTCCTCCCGCAATTTCATTGTTCTATGTAAGTTAGGCACCTGATAAAACCAGTTCAATTCTATTTTTCGCTTAAAAATGTGCGAAAAGAGAGAATAATACGTCCTGAAATATTTTTAAAAATAATGTGAACAAAAATTGAATGAAAGAAAACAAGTTCATAAAATAGAAAATACACTTTGCTGTTTGGAGATTATTTTAAGACGAAAATAGTAAAATGTTCTTGGTTCCATGAAAAAGTTCTCAAAATAGATGTTCGTTATTTATTAATTTATTAGTTATACCATTCGCATGGCGATTAATGGGAATTTTCTTGGTGATTTACACAATATGTAGTTCATGAGAATTGTTCTATAACAAATAGCAACTATGACAAAATTATTAAATTGACTCTTCCATTGCTCTAGAATCAACAGAGAAAAAAAAAATTAACACCCTTTTGCTGGTCTGTCCTTCCGGCATAGTAGTTACTGACATTGGCTGCTGTGTTGAAGGGCCGGAGTTGGAATCCTTAAGATATATGTTGGTAAATGTATAGTGCCCTTGCGGCAAGGGTGTACTCTATGAAGTCATCGAGCCGCAATTCCTCTAGTGACGTTTGTGGAACGGGAAGAGAGGTGGGAGGCACCTGCCCACCTCCAGGATGTTCTCTCTCAAAATTGGTGTAGACCTAAGATAAATCTTACTATCATAAGTATGGTGCTCAAAGCTACTGTTAACGACTGGCATACATCTAGCCTTTTACCACGATATATTTCGAGATCCTCGATCTGAAACCTTAAGACACGTGACATTGACAACAGCAACACATTTGCCCCCATGCAAATGCGTTCCGAAACGTGATTACTTAAATAATTATTGATGCAAAGGTATGCAATTAAAAATGAAATTCAATGCCACGTTTTGGAATCAAATTTAACACGAATATCTTTAAAATATTCAGCACTTATTTTTGAAATAAATTATCTATTATTTAGTAGAGGCATGATTTGTAGACATAATTATATATGTTTATTAAGTTAATCACATAATTAATTTACAATGTTCTTTTAAAAATGTACCACAAAGTATTTATATATTTACTGTTCTACGTTTGGAACCATATTCCTATTTTATAAAGTCGTAAGACGCGAACTAATTGTTTATTTTTCTTTTTCATAATCATATATATGTGTGTGTGTATGTGTGTGTATATCAATTTCTTACTACAAAAATTATTCAACATATTTAATGTCAATTCTTTAAAAAAAACAATTTATTAATTTTTATCTTTCAACTGTATTTCATTTATTGTATCATTTTATCTCTAAATTTCCAATTACCTGTTTTTTTGCAAAATATTTATTTTAGTGTAATAATCATCTGACTCCTGGAACACATTCTTATGTAACAACCACATTCTAATCCTCACTCTAATCCTCACTTTCTTAAATGTAGTTTTCGAGAATCAAAACATTTTTAAAAGATTTTATTCATACTTCTACTTAATCAGAGCAGAACTCTGTTTAATTTATTCATACTATATACATTTAGTTAATTCATTATTTGGGTATGATTTTAAATTAATTATTGTGGTTTTATTTACAATTTAAAACCATTTCAAACTCATGTCTTACATGTTTTTACTGATTTTTCCTCTTCATTTATTTTATTTTAAATTCGAATGGCTACTATTGGATTATTTTGAATTATTTTAATATAAATATAATATATATAGCTATGACTAACAAACAAGCATTTAGGTAATTTAATACAATTTTTTTCGATTTCGGATTAACCTCAATAATTTATTATTAAATTATTTTTTATGGAAAGAATTAATATAAGTTTTTTTTTAATTCAGAATTAATAACATTTTTATAAGACATATCTAGAATTTAATCAGTACATTTATGACTAATTATGAGGAGTCTTCGGAACAAAAGGCAAAACTGAAGGCATTTACTCTAAACTTTATTGTCGATATTGTTCCTCAAATCTCATCCTAAAATTCTTTTGTATCGGAAGCATAAATTGCCGATCCTTGATATAGCATGAAATAGGGCCTATATTTCCAGAAGCAAAGATTTCTATTCCTCAATGCAATTGCCACATATCTATCCTCCAAGATTCTCGTATACCATTACAGGATGCAGTTCTTTGCCTTAGGCAAAAGCATGCCTAAGCAGGAACCGCACTTACTGCTAATAGGAGATATCCCAAAAGCAAATACCTCTATTTATTGCACCTTATTTTCTTGCTGTTTTTGCTTATCCAAGCAAGCAAGGCCGTTAAGCTAATATCGTATTGATATTACCCTTGTATATCACCGGTATGTAGACAATAAACAATACCATGACTTGAAGCTTTGGGGTATTTTTCCTCAAAATATAGGTTTATATCCTATACGATAGGAATATTTAGTACCGTGTTTATTTTATACAAATAAGAGCCAGAAAAGAGTTCTATGGTTTATTGGAAATACATTCATTAGAATGAGTTTTATGAGATAAAAAAAAATCTTATACCACAGCTTTGTATTGATATACAATGCAACGCCTGATAATAAGAAGTAAAGTACAATTAAAATGAAATAAGTAATAAATGAGTCATATATAACTTATAAATGTTACTAAGGATACATTTCCCTAAATAAGTAAAAAAAAAGTATCACATTAATATGCAAAATGATTAAAACATTGTTTCTACAATTGAAAATAGTAAGTATTGTAGAAAATAATAAGAAAGAGCTATGTGTAATATATATATATATATATATATATATATATATATATTAGATATATAATCATTTATAATTGATACAATTATGGGGGACTAAATCCCTCCTAAATTAAAAATATGGGGAAACAATTCATAACTGGTTTTTTAAATAACCCTTTAAGAAGTCTCAGGGGTAATAAATTTCTCTAGAGTTCTGAAAATATAAACAATTTTCAAACATGTATAGTTCTTTTAGAATTAAATTAAATGTTTTGAATATTTTACACATTATTTATAAAAGAATGAGGCTTTAGAACAGTATACAACTATTAAAATGTAATAATAATTTTAAAAATCATAAACATGAAAATTCTATAATAAATATTAAGTATTTTTTGCGTTTCGCACGCTATTTTCTAAAGTTGTAGCCACTAAAGTATAAAACTTTGTAGAATTATAAAATGTATCGTATTCTTTAAACCGTACCTAATTTTAGTTTTATATATCTTTTGTTTTTTCAAAATATTTGTAAAATATTGCTATTTTTTAAATATTTTTAAATTGTATTTTTTTTATTTATTTAAATATTTAAGTTATTACTCTATTTATGTATAAAAATATCTACAGTGTAAAATGAATGCATTTAACTTTATAAATCAACTTATTGCTAGTAATTAAAGCTGCTATTTTAGAAAATAGCATGCGCGACATAAAACTTTGTAAATATTTTTATAGAAAACTTTCTTATTTTCAAATGCTTATAATTTTTTTAAAATTATGATTATATTTTTAAACATTGTATACCTTTCTAAATTCTCATTCCTTTATAAATAAGGTGTAAAAGAATCGAATTATTTAATTTAAACTTAAAAGAATCATACCTGTTTGAAAATTGTTTATATTTTTAGACCTTTAATAAAATGTAACATCCCTGAGACTCCTAACTGGTTTGCTCTTACAGCGTGCGTACTACCGAAAGCTGAGCACAACCGATTTGTCCGTACGGAGTACCGGCACTGATATTTTTTTTTTATCAATCTTTGATTTGAACATAGTTTTTGCTCTTATATGGAGATTATTACTAACAGTGTTTTTATAGGAGATGCTCTTTGTTCTTAATACTAAATTCTTCTCAACAAGGTACTTTTTGTGGAGAAGGTGGGAATTTTTCGTTGATGGCATTAATTTAGATCATGGTTTCATAAACTGCGGAATGAGACCACATTAGAGTGTATGTTAGCTTTACCAGAGGGAGCACGAGCATTTTGGAAAGTTGAAAATAAAAGATTATTTAAAAAATTCTTAATTTACTGAAAGTAATAAAAATACTCTTTCTGATATAATAAAATATAAAATGCACATTTACACTGATATAATACACTTATAAATGTATCAATACTGTATATTGTATTTTATTATTAATTTAACAATACTAAGTTAGGGAAAAGTTTGATGATTACCAGTGACCCC
Organism: Trichonephila clavipes; assembly: GCA_019973935.1. Lineage (NCBI taxonomy): Eukaryota > Metazoa > Arthropoda > Arachnida > Araneae > Nephilidae > Trichonephila > Trichonephila clavipes. The sequence goes on from BMAU01017720.1 coordinate 1,493,831, forward strand.
ATTGGCATGTATTAACATTTATCTTGAGAATTTATACGGTTTATAATTAAATTCTAAACTATCGATTAAAGTTACACGATTCAATTAAAGCGGGATTCAAGTTACTCTCCCCAATGCCACCGTTTTCCACGTAGGCGAGCGTATTTTGAAGTTTTTTTAGGGTAGGGGAGAAAAAGAATAAAGAACCAAATCATCTGAAATAAGTAAATCATTCAAAAACACTGTCTATGTCATTTTATTGCATTCAAAGGAGTATTCCCTGATAATTTTATGGATAGCAGTGCACAGAAAAGATCGTACTTCGGAAAGCGTATATAAGCTTTCACTGAGAAAGACTTTATTATCACGTCGGTAGCACATAAGATGTTAAAATCATATTATATACACATATATATATATATATATATATATATATACATATATACATATATACATATATATACATATATATATACATATATATACATAAATATAAAAATATATATACATATATATATATATTTATACATATATATATAAATATAAATATATATATACATATATATATATAAATATATATATATATATATATATATATATATATATATATATATATATATATATATATATATATATATATATATATATATATTATATATTATAAATGTGAAAGTTTGGGAAAATCTTTGTTAGTCTTTCACGTCAAAACTACTGAATGGATTTTAATGAAACTTTACAGTAATATAGCTTATACATCAGAATAGCACATAGGCTATAATTTATAGCATAGACTATAATTTATAAAGATTTGGGAAAAGTGTCAAAAATATAACGATATTTGTCAAGTAAGTAGGAAAAAATTCTGTCTTCTGCTAGCAATTCTGGCATGCGCTGCAAAAAAAAAAAAAACCACGTCTGCATATATCTATCTTTTGTTTGTGAAAAACCTTTTTTGTTTTGGCTACGCAAGGTGCTCGCTTCTAATTAATTCCTCTGATATAATGCATATTTTTTTTTTTAGAATCAAACTATGTTTTGAAGGGAGAGGTTGTTATAAATCTCTCTTTATTTTAATGTTTTTTTATAACATCTTATTATGCACATTTGGTAGTAAGAAATTGATTACTTAAAGTAAATACGCTTTCTCTTTCACACTGCATCATTTGGACACATTTTCAAAATTTATTTGTGGTTAGTAGTTAATTATAACGCTATAAATTTAATTGAATAGGAAGATATAATTATTTTTACACTTAAAAACGCAATAACTATTGTTCTGTATTTCTTGGAGTGGGAGAGTGAGTGAATATAAATATTGCACTGTTCAGCTACACGAGGGCTTTTGGCAACGGATCACGTAATTTTGAAACATAGTCAAGTAACAAGGACGACATCTGAGCTGGCACCCTCTTCTCCTAACTACCACACCACACCAACTTAGAAGTCATATTCTACCAATACTTAGCAAGAATATTCTTTGAAATCCACTTTTCCAAGATATATACCAGCACGGGTTCCATGATGAGAATTTTAGCGGAAAAAATAGTTTGTCAAAATTTAAGTGTCTAATTTTTTTATGTTAATGAAGACCTTAGAAAATTATTTTACTACTTAGTTTAAATGAACGCTATATATAATTAATTTTACAGTGAAATATCTCTAATTAATTTATTAGTTCTAACGGATTAAATTTTCCAAAGTGGAGTATTTTGTTTATGTATATCCCTTAATTTTAAATGTAGTGATCCAAAAAAAATATTGTATGAAAAAAACTAGTAAATCATAATGCGATGAACAAAGTATTAACGTGCATCTTCCCCCTACACGGCGGGTCTTACAAATCTCTAATAAAGCTCGAGTTATGAAAGTAGCTAGGCATTTGCCAACTTTACTCTATCATTAACATATCGCTATGTTTTTTATTGAATCGTCATTATAATTTAAGAAACGGCGTTGCTTGCGAATATTACACTTTTAACATAAAATAAATACTACAGAAAGTAATATTAATGTCAGATAAAAATTATTTACACTATTTTAAGCATTCATTACACAAAACCTTTAACAACGTGTTACTTTTGCTGAGTAGAGTGATCTTTGGAAGGTATTTTCAAAAATCAACCCTCAAGGGTGTTACGGGGAGTTATAAATAAAAAAAATTATTTTTATCAGCTATTAGACCTACATACTTAAAATTTAAGAAAGGTGTTTTATTTGTTACCTGAGTTACGCCAAAAGCTTTTTTTGTTTAATTTGCAATTCACGTAAAATTAACTTATTAAAAAGTTCTTTACCTTTCAATCTGTGTTGTTTAATTTTTCAGTTCACTCGTGCGAAGAACGGGTATACCAGTTAGTTATATATATATATATATATATATATATATATATATATATATATATATATATATATATATATATATATATATATATATATATATATATATATATATATATATATATATATATATATATATATATATATATATATATATATATATATATATATATATATATATATATATATATATATTGTATATATATATTATATACAATATTATATATATATATATTATATATATTTTATATATATACACATTGTTATATATGTATAAAATTTATATATATATATATATATTTTATATATAAATGATATATTGAATATTATATACACATATATATATATATAAATATATATATACATATATATATAGCATATGAGAAGCATATATATACATATTATATACATACATATATATACATATAAAATACATACATATATATGAATATATAAATATACATACAACAGGAATTACATACATATTAGATAATATGTAATTTGTTGCTTATATATATATATATATATATATATATATAAAGAAATAAAAATGGAAATATAATCCAAATATATATATATATATATATATATATGCTCACACTTACAAAATCTTTAATTGTTTGAAAGAGAGTTACGAACATGAAAATTTTTTGTATGTATCAGATAAATCTTTTTAAGATACACATTAAACACTCTTCACAATATGCAAAGTGTGAACTTATAAACAACAAATATTTGAAGGTTTTTGTGTTCCCTAATTATAAAATAAAATAATAGTAACATGGAAACTTTAAAAATGAAACTTAAAGTAAATTTTTTCTATTTTCATATTCTGCTATGTGTTACGCTTACTTATAAGCAATAAAAAAGCCTTTCTTTTGTTACATTTTGAAGGGAAAAAATTATCACTTAAAAAGATAAGCAAATTTCAATTCTTAATTATTAAATGTTTTGTAAAATAACAATAAACTAAACTAATTTTAAAAGAAATGTCTATGAACGAAATATGATACTTTAATACTTCTTTTACTAAGTATTATTTTTATTAATAATTAATAAATATCAAAAAATGTCTTTGTATGTTAACTAATTCATTAACATACTATTTTGGTTCATCTTTAGGCAAGTAAAAATGAAAACAGTTTCTTGCAGCTGCAATGGGAATTGCGAAAGTTATTAAGAGTTCCTCATTTTTTCAACCTCCTTACACTTGCTAAAAATAAATGTTTCCCTAGACTGCATCCATCAATTAGTAACTTGTTTTTATAAGAAAAAGCTTCATCTCTCGGCCATGCATTTATATTTATTTTTATAACATCCGAATATCTTATTTTCTGATGCAGTTATTATTTTCATTCATTTATTTGGTTTCAATTCTGGAGCTGAATGGTACTTATATAAGCTTTAATATCTGCAGAACTGGATTTTTTCTGTTATTTATCTGACTATATACATTCATATTAGAAATAGGCTCCACATTATACCATAGATTATCTGCTACACTTTAGGTTAGCTAGCGGGATTTTCAAGCAATGCCTTCTCTCTTTTCGTCTCTCTCCACTCTTTGGAAAACCAGGGAAAAACATGGTTTTATGAAATTATTCATATATTTTTAAGGTATCCGACTACGATCAAAACTGTCATTTTAAAAAAGCGTATAAATGGATAATTTTCATGATTTTTAGTGTCAATTAGATTAGAATGTATGTATAAAATGGTTTCTATAACATATTGACAAAAATATTTATTTAAATACAATATTTCGGCAAAAAATTAACTTAGAATAATCTTTATTCAAAATGTTCTCCTTTTTAAAAAAATGTTTCTATTATAAAATATTTTCCCTGTGCATAGCGCATACCTCTGTACAGAGGCTCAACTATGATTTTTGAAAATTTCACATTAATTTTAGAGTTACAGCCAATTGAAATATATATAACTTTTTTCTTAAAAATTTCTCCCCTCTTTTGTCGTAAAACATGGATAAACCCACTTCCAAGTAATATATATTTCAAAAATTCTAGTTGAGCCTCCATACAGAGGTCTGAGATATGTACAGGCAAACTATTATTATAATAAAAGCCTTTTTCACAAAAGGAGAATATTTTGAAAATGGGTCATTCTATGTTAAGTTTTTGTCAAAATATTGTACTTAAATAATTTTTTATCGTAATACTATTATTAAAACAATTTTATGTGCATTTTTTAATCTAAGTGACACTAAATGTCATAAATATTATCCATTTATACAGTTTTGAACGGTTTTGGACATAGTCGGCTACCTTAAAGGTGCTTAACGGAAGACAAATACATTTTTGTTGAAGAATTATCTATTTTTTATTGCATTTATCGACGGCACAGCACAAGTTTGCTCGGTTTACATGCCTACAGAAAATAGCAGTTCATTTTCCATGAAACGTAGGCTTAATTAAAAACATTAACATGATTTTCAAGAATTCCATGATATACATTTTCCCCTCCTATTTTTGAACAGCTATCGTACAAATTAACTCTTTTTAGGCGGGTAACAAACGTTTAATTATGTGCGCAAACCGTTGCACAAATTAAAAAAACCCCAAGAGGAAACTAACGGGAATTATTACACGTAAACACACACATAGTTTGTAAAGTAATATTTATATTACTGTACTAACAATACAGTATATATATATAAATTTCTGGATCCATTCATTTATTTTTCCAGCAACATATCTTAGAGAAAATGAATATTAACTTTTTTAAAGGTGTTTAAACGTTCTAGTGTTGAGGATTAAATAATTTGTGTTTTTAGGTACATTTTTTAAACTTATTTATGACGTTTGCTCATATTTTGTACACATAAATACAATGAATATGTTCAGATTGAACATATTGCCCTTATGTTTTTATATAAATCATTTAAATTTTAATTCCTAATTAAAAATAAAGACCAAAACGTATTTACCATCTGACTTGGATATTATCCATAATTTAAAGTTACATTATGCATACTATAAATGTATTTAGTTTATGGTTATATATTTGTTATAATAAAATTAGTAATTATACCCTGATCTAACTATTGAATCAACATATTTTAATTAGTCGGCCAAAAAATATATAAACATTTCGATATATATTACTGAAAAATTTCATAGGATTGTTATTTGAAATTAAGTCTATTTTTCTTTAAATATTCCTTATACTTCATGAACAAGAATTACCTAATCATTTAGATAAATCAAATGCCATCTCTTTTTGTTTGACATTTAATGAACTGCTTCTCATTGTCTAATCCTTTCAACACACATAACATGTGATATATTGACATAATAATTTGAATATTTTGCGTATGCATACACTTCTAAATGTAATTGATTTTGTTTATTTCATTGCAATGCGATTACTAGAAACATACTGAAGCAATGTACAAAGTATTTTGCAATACATCATAAATTTTGCCTTAGAAGAATCACATAGTATGTGTGTTTATAAAAAATAAGGACAGTCTACAATCTATCCCACTCTAGAGGATAATTTTTAGTTATAAAATTCATTAACATACGCTTCTAATATCCTTTTAAACAAATTATAGAGAAAATTTCAATGAAAAGCTGGAACATTAATAACTAAATATTCTTTAAATAAAACTATTATTTTTCATTTTGTAATTTTCTCAGTCGGACCCCAAATTACAGAACATCTATTAAATGAATATTTCGATTCAGTGAATTTTCCTTTCCCCCCAATAAACGTGGCTAAAAATCCCAAATCAACGAATAATTAATCTCTAATTAAGGATTTATTCCAACAACAGAACTTTTTTATTGGTTTGGAGTTGGAAAAATTGCATTTGTTTTGAAATGGCTCATCCTTTTTATCCGGAATAAAAAATACGTTGCTCGAAAGCAGCAAATTTCGTTGGAAAAGGATCCAGGGTATTACTTAACTTTAGAGGTGCAAATTAGTCGTGAATGTAAACTATCACGTTGAACATGGCAATAAATGTATTTCTTACCTCATCTCACTATGCAATGCAAGGGGGAATTTAAGAGTCTGTATCATTTGCTCTCTTTTTTGAGAGAAGCGATGTTTATTATACGTACTGCAGTGCTTCTCAAACTTTCAATATTTGTGACCAATATTCAATCGTAATTTTCATCGCGCCCCACCCATACAATAACAATGCATTAAATTCAATAATACTTTATTTTTACACTAAGCCTACAATTTTACTTTAACCTCTTAATTGTTGCCAGCGTATATAAACGTTTCCCTCAGTCAGTGCGTTATATACTCCCGGACGTATATATACGTCTTTCCAAAGTACGATCTTTTCTGTGAACTGCTATCCTTAAAATAATTTCGAAGGCTCTGGAATGCAATAAAATTACATGGGCAGTGTTTGCAAAATATTTACTTATTTCAGAGGATTTGATTATATCTATTCCTCTACTACCCTTTTCCTCCTAATACACCACATATGCTGTGTTAAACGGTGTTATTGGGGAACAAATCACGTGATTTTTAATAGGCATTGAAATAATTAATTATAAACCGGACAAATAACCAGTATAAGTATTATGTGCAAAAGTTAATTTTATATATGAAGAGTTCATGGGTTACCGGTAATTATTAAACGTTCTTAACTTAGTATGGTTAAATTAAACTATAAAATGAATTGAGGAGTACTGATATATGAATTTATTTTGTTTGTTTACATTCAGAAATTAATAATTTTTTTAAAAATAATATTTTGTTTTTGACTTTTCAATATGCTCGCGCCCTCTTCTTGGGTTATGATGCCCCCCTCGGGGACGCTCCTCACAGTTTGAGAAACACTGACGTACCGTTTTATAGAAAAGATTGCCTTTGAAAGCTTCTGAATCAACAAAGATTCTGATGCAGAAACTAAGAATTAAACTCCTATCAAAACTGTTACATTTTTAACGTTTATAATGTCAGGAAATTGAAAATATACCTTATGTAACATGTTGTAAATTACTCAGTATTTTCTTCTCTCCAAAAAGTCAAGGATCTCTTTCACAATCCAGGAATCAAAAATATTGTCAAGCGTCTATTAGTCAGTATTTTAAAATTTCCAATTACCTGGTGAATAATAATTCGTTTATTCTGTTTTCAACTGCTGAATAAAAAGTGTGCATTTTATTATTATGCATATACTATAAATAATTGCTTAAAATAGAATTTCCAAAAGGTAAGGACAAGAATTTATATTTTCTTGAACTCTAACATTACGAATCAACCCGAATTAACGAATAAAATGTTTGGTAATAATGCATTTGTTAAATCAGGGTTGGACTGTACATGAATACACACAATAATATATAAATATTAATATCTTTCTAAAGATATATTTTACAATATTTTGATGATGTTTGCATTTACGTTCGCTACGACTTTCCAAACGACATACAATATAAAATTTCATCATTATTAAGCAACAAAGATATCTATATACTTCCTGAAAATTTCAATAGATTGCACAATACTTAAAGTAAATCGGTTTCTCTATATTACAGAAGTATAGTTGGGAAGAGAAACGTTCCCTCATTATCTGGATAATTCCACCAGGAACTAAAGATCCAACGAACAATGGAGAATAGAATGTTAATCGATAGAATCTTATTGGTTTCCCGCTTTCTATCCCACGAACCAATCCTTCTTCCTAAGAGACCGAGGACAATTTATAGTAACCGACTAATTAATTTATCCGATGAACCATTTTATTGATGCACAAACTTTTGTAATTTAACCTATCGCAAAACCTAATTTAACCTAAGGTGGTATTTTTCTGAAATTGATTCCCCGCATACTCTTATAATAATTCCTCCCCCTTTTCTATGAAATTCGTTTGATGATTCCCGTGTTCCTAGCTTATAGTTCTTAGTAATATGTTATTACAGTGTGTGGTATGAAAAAATAAAAGTTAAACTCAAAAATAATTTTATCTTCATAAAGAGTGTTTTTTTCTACGTATAGAAGTTTAAGTTGGCATTACTTTCCAAGATGACGACCGATTTAACAGTTGTCAAGTGATTTATTCTCAGTTTGGTTTGGCAATTCATCAAAACGATCATCAAGCAAGGCGTAGATTCGTCGAATGGGCCCAAAACGAGATTGCCGTTGTTCCCGATTTTAATAAGCGAATTTTGTTTAGCGATGAAGCGCACTTATGGTTAAATGGCTACGTCAACAAAGAAAACTGCCACATTTGGAGTGAAGCTAATCCACAAGTGTATGTCGAACACCGTTAATCCAGAAAAACTGACTGTTTGGTGCGCTTTATGGGCTGGTGGAATCATTGGTCCGTACTTCTCCAAAAACGATGGCCACAACGTTACAGTCAATGGTGATCGGTATAGAGCCATGGTTACTATATTTTTCATTCTTCAATTGAACAATCATGATGTCCGGGAACTGTGGTTCCAACAAGACGGCGCAACATGTCACACAGCTCGTGCCACAATCGATTTATTGAAAGACATGTTTGGTGACCGCCTAATTTCACGTTTTGAATGTGTGGATTGGCCTCCAAGATCTTGTGATTTAACACCGCTAGACTATTTTCTGTGGGGCTATGTAAAGTCATTGGTCAATGCGGATAAGCTAAAAACGCTTGACCATTCGGAAGACAACATTCACCGTGTTATTGCCGATATACGGCCACAAATGTTGGAAAAAGTCATCGAAAATTGGACGTCCAGATTGGACTACATCCGAGCCCCAGCCGTGGCAGTCCTATGCCAGAAATCATATTTAAAATGTAATGCCACAATAGTATCTTTCGAATAAAAAAAATTCATGTCAATGGAATAAAACATCGTTGTTTTATTGCAATTTAAAGTTCTATACCTCTAAAAAAACACCCTTTAGAAACTCCAATATTTGGATTTTTTTTATTCCTCAGAAGAATTTTTACTGTGAGAACCTCAATCATTTAACATAAAATATTGCGTATTTACATTGGTATCCCAGTAAAGAACTGCAACTTATACACATAAATTAGGGTGGGGCATTTTTTTCTTTTGCTTTTCGGTGTCACTAGTTCTATCAAAACTTCCATTAGTCCAGTTAAGTAAAAGTGCGATAAACAATGTTGAAATTAATCTTTTATCAACAAACAGTACTTATAAGTATCACTCACTTTAAAATTACTTAAAATAAACATTTTTACGAATACTCGAACGATAGTTAGCAGGGATATTCTTTTAAATCTACACTTTCAAAATATATGGCAGCATGGGTTCTATGATTATTTTAGCGGGTAAGGTGAATAGTTTTATTGCAGAAATTGCGTTTTTAGTTGACTGGGTTTTCAGTGCATTGAGAAGATTATCATTTTTGTTCCGAAAAATTGTAGCTAATTTCAAAAGGTGTCTTATTTTTTTGTATGTTAATGAAGATCTTAGGAAACAATTTGATTATTTATTTTAAATGTATATAACTAATTTCACAGTTGAATATTTTTAATTAATTAATTGTATTTAACGGTTTAAATTTCTTAAATTTGAGTACTTTGTTTATGTATATCCCTTAATTTTCAATGTAGTGAGTCAATAAGAATGTTGCATGAAAAGCTTCAGTGAATTATATTGCGGTAGATAAAGGATTAAAATATATCTTCCGCTCAAAAATTACATTTAAAAGTTTTGAAAATATCGAAACTTTGGTATTTTGTCGATTGTTATAAATATTTTAACTATGGATTTTTTTGTAGCGTTAATGCTGCACATGGGAAGTTTGTGATATGAAAAACAAGAAAAAATTTTAACTGGCAGTTTGAAACATATATTGTCCACGCAAAAAGCAGGAAACGAACGCATTTCTTGTAAAATTAGTAAAATTTCGTAATTTTATTCTACTTGATATTATGCCCTTCATTAAATAAAATAAAAGGCAAATATTTCACACTTCGAATGTTTTTCTCTCGATACGTTGACGTACTACTAAACATAAATTATAAAATTTTACAATATTTTTATATCAAAGTTTTGTACTTTTACATTCAATTAGGGCTGTGGTAGCCCAGTGGTCAGGTTATTGGATCAGGTCAGGTATGTCATGAGTTATAGCCCAGTACCACTAAGGACCCGCAGTGTAGGGCAGCCATACACATTAAATCTGTCGAGAGTTGAAACGTCCTCCCGTTGGTATGGTGTTGTACTTAGGAGAGAGGGATGCCAGTTCAGGTGTCGTCCACGTCACTTGACCATGATTTAAAGTTATGTGACCCGTCGTTTAAAAGCCCTCGTGTAACTCAACAGTGTGACGTTAATATTCACTCATTCACATTCAATTTTTGGGAAAATTCGAGTATCAACCTTAATAAAATGAGTTGTCCTATAATGATGTTGTCTATTTCTTTATAGTAACAAATTCTCTTCCAAAAACTTTGCATTCAGTTTGGCACAGCGTACCATCAATTTGGAGCGATGTAGAATTTGGATACCTAAACCCGGATCATTTATTACATTATAACCTTTAAGGAAAGATGACGCAATCGAAGCCATGGGAGATCAATTGTTGTTTAATGATCACTGATATATTAGTTATTTTTAGACTGATTCTCATTTCCGGTAGCTCTTTATTGGGGCTAAATAAGTGACTGAATTTGATAGACAGATCTGTCCTTTTGTGGGATGCTCTACTCTGTTATATGTTTACTTTCAAGCTTCCTTGGTACTTTCAGCATTGTCTATATGTATGAATAAAGATTCAAACGTTCACAGCCAGTATTTTCTTTACATAAAACGTAACCGAAAGTATTTAAAATCATGCATTTACAATAATTTGAAATATTTGGTGAAGAGAATACACAACAGTGTGACTTTTATATGCTGTTACATCAGTG